>CM033643.1:91143370-91231871 GCA_019512145.1 Engystomops pustulosus | reverse complement strand
CTGAGTATCCTTAAATTCTAATGTACATGCCATGCAGTGATTATGACGAATATCCTCTAGTGAGCATGAAAACCTAATTTATGGAAAGGACAAATCTATTCAGCAGAGAGCAGTGTTTCCTAACTTAAAGGAGACCATAGTGTGGAGGAGATGTTGTCGTTCCACAAAAATATAACATGGAGAACAATGTTTGTAACATTGAATATCTTCCTAAAATATAATTGCACTTCTCAACCATAAATTGAGTTTAATATTTCACTATTTTATATTATTTTATCTAATGATTGAGAAGCAGCATTTTGAAAAGTATCTATTTTAAACCCCCTATGATAATGTGAGTGAAAATCTGCAAGTGGTCATTTATAGTCTACATTGAAATTCAAGTGGTTGCTAGATGGATGTAGGCAAAGTGTAATGCCACTCTGTATGAGCCATTCCGCATTGCATGTGCCATTCTGGTGCAATGCAAAGCTTCAGCGCAGGCAGCACAAAGACGTCACAGCTTCATGTAGCTTCATGTGCTGGATGGATCACAGCATCATTGTTTACTTTTAGCTTTTTTAACTTTTGACACACCAAGGATATTATTACCACTACAATGGCACAACATAGTCTACAGGGAGCACTAAATTGACTTTAGAGAGGGCTATGTACACACTGGAGAGGGCACTCTGTGCAGACTACAAGTGGGGGGGGGGGGGGAAGTGGGGGGGGGGGGGGGTAAATGAAGGGAAGAGGGGGCACTCTAACAAGAAGAAGGACCCCATAACTACTATAGGAGTTATTTGTAGGAATAAATATAATATAGTCACTGATGTCTACAGAACATCAGGGTAATTCCCTACATTATGATCATTGATTGGTGGTAATATTGCTGCTTGTATTATGTACTGTTTCATATCAGTATGTGGTATTTTTCTGATATATTGTAACAGTATGTGGTAACAGTAGTTATTGTGTGGAGGTAATGTTTGGGCCATATGAACAGCAGCATAACTGGCAAAATTGTCCTTTGCATGATGATATTCTTCAATACTAGTATGGTGTTAATGTCCTCATAGGTTCAGGGCAAGGCATGTGTGCTTTTCCAGTAGGCTTGAAGTGTAACTAAAATGTCCTAACAATAAAAATGCTATTTACGTTATTAATTATTTTTCAATTGTTTGTGGCATACTTTTTTGTTCAAGTCCACATTCTGACTTTCTTACTTAATAGGTTTCTTCTGGTGCTAGCAGAGATCTCTACACAGTCTGTATAAATGGTTTTGGGCTTTACTGGCTGGTGGACATGTTCCCTCCTATGATGTCATGCAGCAAGTGGAGCACAGACCATTATTTTCCCTTCTGTAACCGGTCAGTGGCAGAGCATATATATGAGCATATATATATACATATATTGTGAGACACTGAAGGGGTTAACTGTGGATGGGCGGTATGTTTCCCCTAGGTTTTGCTTCTATGCAAGGCCTTAGTGCTGAGGTGGGTTTGTCCAGCACCTTGGACACAGGTGATGGGAACAGCCTAATTATTTTAGGGTGGCCAAAATATTGAGCCTATACTAGGCTTCGGCTTATGCGTTGAGGTCATTTCCTCCTCCTTAACCCATTACCTGTATCCCCATGTTCTTTACAGTTGTAAGTAGCAGAATCGTTTTTTTTTATCAGTTATTTCTAATAAAAGTAAGTTGACACTGCTGACATCGTGAGTATCCCTTATCTTAAAAATTCCCTAAATAGATAAAACATCATTATAACTCATTCTCCATCTTTACTGTGATAAATTTAAGACCTGTCTCTGTGATGATGTCATGGTAAAAAAGTTATGCTACAATAGACCCCAGGTTGGAATCTAAAGCTGGCCACTTAAACTACTTCCTTATGGCCGTGTCTGTTAATATGGATGAGAGAATATGCGGACCGGGACCATCTTAAGCACTGTGGACAAAAAAGAAAAAACCTCAGACAGGGCGAAAAGAATACAACAATCTTATGGAGTGCATTACTCCTCAAACAGAAACCAGGGACCAGTTCTTTCCAAAACCGTGTCAATAGCCATTACCAGCGTCTCTCTCCTTGATATAAACATATTCAGCGTGAATTCATAAGACTAGTGTTTTGGGTTTATGACTATATAAAACATGCCCCCTCCTTGCCACCCGTCTTCCCACCCGCAAAAATTCATTCTTCTCTTCTACTTTCCTCATAGTGGACGAAGTTTGTTGAACTAAAAATGAAGATGTTTTTGTTTATCCAAAATTTAAAAAAGAAGTGCAACCCAAAAGCCTGTTTGCATATAGTTCCGTGTTGTGGACACGGTTACCTTACTACTTAGTTAGTACTTATTTAGCATGCGGCAAAACCATTAAGAAACCGGCACCATGAAGAGGCGCTGGTGAAACTTTAGAAGGTAACCTGAATTTAGAGTCTAATAGTAACCACATTTATTACTTAATTAATAAATTTTTTATTGTTTGTGGGGTATTTTTTGTTACGTGCATGTATTATAGCAGGCTTCTCCAGTTTGCTACGCTGCAGAGCCTATGATACAATCCTCGACGCTGCAGAGCACCATAATAACCAGAAACTTAAAAATATGCTTTATTATGCATGCAGTGAGGTCACAGTAAAGAGACTAATGCACAATGATGTCACAGTATAAGGGTGAATACAAACAGTGGTGTCAACATTACGGAAAATAATAACACATTTAGTCTATTGATGATCCAACAATATGTAAACAAAAGGTTACCACTCAGATGAGAGGAAGAGAAAGGATCGACTAACAACGTGCGTATAAGCAAAGAATCTTTATTGATAATATATCCTCTACAAGGTTAAAATCACATAAAATGACATAACATGGTATAAAGTAACAAGTGGTGAGACACAAAGAAGGAAAACAGAACCGACCCGGACAGAGAGGAGTACTATAGGCTTATCTAGGATGGTGAGAGACTGAAAAAAGTTTTAGTTCACAGAGCGATATAATATTGCGCTCAATGAGCATGTAAGCTAAGATGACCAGTTTGCCCTCTGCCCAGTTTATCTGTGGCAATAGGGAGAAACAAATATAAGCTCTTACCAAGGGATCACGTGTGAGATTATTCTCTGCTGTCCGGGGGGGTTTCCGCGTCCCCGACGTACGTTTCGGCTCCTCAAGAGCCTTCGTCTGGGGGTGGCGTCCTCCCATGGTGGGGCCGATATATAAAGGAGAGGATGGACCAATGAGCATTCCGGAAAAGGTGCATGTGACCGCGAATCACGTGATGCAGAGTCGTGAGATCGCGGCCCGCAAGGTCACGTGATCTAGTCACGTGATCTATTATCGCGAGATCACGCGACGAGCCGACGAAAAAGTGGAAACCGACCCTCATGAGGCGCATGCGCACGGATGACTGTCAGGTATGTCACCACTCGGGTCGATCAGATGTACATTGATAAGTATTACACGAGGATGTGTATGTCAAACTATGATTTTGGCCAGAAAAATTATGTGCAATGATATAAATAAGGAAAATGTGATTACAAAAGTATCAAAATTGCCAAAATTATATACAATGATATAAATAAGGGAAATGTGATTACCAAAATATCTGAGTACATAATTGCAAAGAATATATTTATAGTGTACATAGTAAATTCATAAGTTGCCCATAATTCAGTAATTTACATAATGGGTTCATATATTGTCCATTTTTGGGCCGTATATAAAGCCATATTCTTTACAGCAACAACAACAACAACATTGTATGATTTAATCTGCATATATACCACACATGTATCATATATAGATCATATCTGAGTGAAATAAGCCACATGTGAATACACATCAAATAACTAAAAATTTCTAAAAAATTCCTATTGTTCCATGTAAAGTGCCAAGTGCATGTAAATAGTTCAATTCAAGAACATAACCATGTATATAAAAAAGTGCATCAAGTATGGATACTAAAAGATAACATATCATTTGTCCAATGAGTTCATATAAGTGGCCCATTATGGGCCTATGGAAGTGCATAATTATGCAATATGTGCTAAAACTTAGTAGGAAACAAAAGACAAATAAAACCGTGGGGAATAAAAGTGAGGGATGGAGTGAATAGGGAGTGAAGTGTGGGAAAGTGAGGAATAACCGTGAGTAATTTAATGTATGGGGAAGACAATAAGGAATACATATGTGCCATACATTGCAATAATGGGGCCAAAAACATATATAAAGTGCATTGCGCATCATTGTAAATATATCACCCTCCACTTTTAAAGATGTAAAGTGCGTTGCGCACCATTATGGGTACATAACACAACAATTTTGGAGATAAACGATCGTCTACGGGGTACCTAAGTTGGTAAACCTAGAGGCTCAACAAAGAAGAAAAAAGTGTATTAAGCATATTATTGAACTTTAGGTAATGTGTCTATGAAACGGAGGTTAATTAGGCATACTGACGATCTTTATGTGGTAACCGATTGAGCCATTCCTTTTAGCCCCTCATATTGCCGTAGAGTCCTGTGGAGCGGGGCGTCATTGTCCATGACAAAATTCATTGATCCGATCCGATGGGAAATAGTTCTGAAAGATAAAAAGAGTTCAGGAAGACAAAGACAGTTACAAAGTTATAAAAACTGGTGTATTGAGACGCCAGTGTGTGAAGTTCGATACGACGAACAACGCGATATAAAATTTAGGGTCACATGATTAAATGGAGATTGGGGAAAGAACTGCGCCTACTTGAGATGTAGGGGCAAACTCAGGGTCTCATTTAGACCCATTGGTTTCAAAGTATTGAGGGTCCAGAATCCAGCGGTTTCCCGTTGGGCTAGAATTTTCTGGACCGGACCCCCTCTAATGCCCGTCCCCTTGTCGATACCCGACCCTCGAAGGCTCGGGCTCTAGTTATGTGTGCTCCTCTAAATGAGACCCTGATTTTTGGCCCCATATCTCCAGTAGCGCAGTTCCCCTAATTCTCATTTATCATGTGAACCCTAAATTTGTATATATTCGCTTTTTTCGTCGTATCGCACATTCACACACCTGGCGTCTCAATCAACCATTTTTTATACTTTTTTAAATGTCTTTGTCTTTCCTGACTCTTTTATCTTCAGAACTATTCCCATGATTCGGATCGAATGTATATTTGTCATGGACAATGAGCCCCGTACCACAGACCTCTACCAATATGGGGGCTAAAAGGAATGGCTCAATCTTGGTTACCACATAAAGATCTCAGTATGCCTAACTAACCTCCGTTTCATATGAAAACATACAAAGTTCATAATATGCTTAATACACTTTTTCTTCTTTGTTGAGCCTCTAGGTTTACCAACTTAGGTACCCCGTAGACGATCGTTTATCTCCAAAATTGTTGTGTTATTTACCCTAATGGTGCGCAACGCACTTTACATCTTTAAAGTGGAGGGTGATATATTTACAATGATGCGCAATGCACTTATATATGTTTTGTGGCCCCATTATTGCAATGTTGGCATCATATGTATTCCTTATTGTCTTCCCCTACATTAAATACTCACGGTTATTCCCACTTTCCCACACTTTCACTCCCTATTACACATCCCTCATCTTTTATATTCCCCCCACGGTTTATTTGTCTTTTGTTTCCTACTAATTTTGCACATATTGCATAATTATGCACTTCCTAGCCCCCTAATGGGCCACTTATATGAACTCATTGGACAAATGATATGTTTCTTTTAGTATCCATACTTGATGCACTTTTTTATATATCATGGTTTTTTTCTTGAATTGAACTATTTACATGCACTGGCACTTAATGGAACAATAGGATTTTTTAGAAATTTTTGTTATTTGATGTGTATTCACATGTGGCTTATTTCACTCAGATATGATCTATATATGATACATGTGTGGTATATATGCAGATTAAATCTCAATGTTTGTTGTTGTTGTTGCTGTAAAGATATGGCTTTATATACGGCCCAAATGGACAATATATGAACCCATTAGGTAAATTATACTGAATTATGGGCAATTATGAATTTCTATGTACACTATAAATATATTCTTTGCAATTATGTACTCAGATATTTTGGTAATCATTCCCTTATTATATTCATTGTATATAATTTTGGCAATTTTGATACTTTTGTAATCACATTTTCCTTATTTATATCATTGCACATAATTTTTCTGGCCAAAATCATAGTTTGACATACACATCCTCGTGTAATACTTATCATGTCATCTGATCGACCGCGATGGTGCAATACCTTACAGTCATCCGTGCGCATGCGCCTCATGAGGGTCGGTTTCCACTTTTTTCGTCGGCTCGTCGCGTGATCTCGCGATAATAGATCACGTGACTAGATCACGTGACCTTGCGGGCCGCGATCATCACACTCTGCATCACGTGATTCGCGTCACATGCACTTTTCGGAATGTTCTCTCTCTTCCTCTCCTACTTATATCGGCCCGCCCCCCCACCCCCCCCAGACGAAGGCTCTTGAGGAGCCGAAACTACGTCGGGACGCGGAAGAACCCCCCGGACAGCAGAGAATAATCTCACACGTGATCCCTTGGTAAGAGCTTATATTTGTTTCTCCCTATTGCCACAGATAAACTGGGCAAGGGCAAACTGGTCATCTTAGCTTACATGCTCATTGAGCGCACATATTATATCGCTCTGTGAACTAACTTTTTTCAGTCTCTCACCATCCTAGATAAGCCTATAGTACTCCTCTCTGTCCGGGTCGGTTCTGTTTCCTTCTTTGTGTCTCACCACTTGTTACTTTATACCATGTTATGTCATTTATTGTGATTTTACCTTGTAGAGGATATATTATCAATAAAGATTCTTTTGCTTATACGCACGTTGTTAGTCGATCCTTTTTCTCTTCCTTCATCTGAGTGGTAAACCTTTTGTTTACATATTGTTGGATCATCATAGACTAAATGTGTTATTTTTTAGGGTGGCCAAATATTGAGCCATATACTAGGCTTCGGCTTATGCGTTGAGGTCATTTTCCCTCCTTAACCCATTACCTGTATCCCCATGTTTTTACAGTTGTATATAGCAGGAACTTTTTTTTATCAGTTATTTTCTAATAAAAGTAAGTTGACACTGCTGACTCGTGAGTATCCTTATCTTAATAAATTCCCTAAATAGATAAACATATTTATAACTCATTCTTCATCTTTACTGGGGATAAATTTAAGACCATGTCCTCTGTGATGATGTCATGGTAAAACTAGTTATGCTACAATAGACCCCAGGTTGGAATCTAAAGCTGCCACTAAATTACTTCCTTATGGCCTTCTGTTTATATGGAATGAAGAATTGCGCGGACTCGGGACCATCTTAAGCACTGTGGCAAACAAAGAAAAAACCTCAGACAGGCGAAAAGAATACATAAATCTTATGGAGTGATTACTCTCAAACAGAAACCAGGGACCAGTTCTTTCCAAAACGTGTCAATAGCCATTACCAGCAGTCTCTTCCTTGATATAACATATTCGGTGAATTCATAAGACTAGTGTTTTGGGATTTATGACTATAATAACAACATGCCCCCTCCTTGCCACCCGTCTCTCCACCCGCAAAATTTCAGTTCTTCTCTTCTTACTTTCCTTCATAGTGGACAGAAGTTTGGTTCTGACCTAAAAATGAATGATGTTTGGGGTTTATCCAAATTTAAAAAATGAGTGCAAACCACAAAGCCTGATTTGCCTTATAGTTCCGTGTTGTGGACCGGTACCTTACTACTTGTAGTACTTATTTAGCATGCGGCAAAACTATTAAGACAACGGCACTGAAGAGGCGCTGGTTTGAAACTTAACAGGTAACCTGAACTTTAGAGTCTAATAGTAACCATCCTTTATTACTTAATTAATAATTTTTTATTGTTTGTGGGGTATTTTTTGTTACGGTGCATTGTATCTTTAGCAGGCTTCTTCAGTTTGCTAGCGCTGCAGAGCACTTATACAATCCTCACGCTGGCAGAGCACATAATAACAGAAACAGTTAAAATATGCTTTATTATGCGTCAGTGAGGTTTTCACAGTAAAGAAGATAAGCACAAGATGTCACAGTATAAGGGTGAATACAAACAGTGGTGTCAACATTACGGAAAATGGGGCACGGAGACATCGGGGCACGGAGACATAGGGGCACGGAGACATCGGGGCACGGAGACATCGGGGCACAGAGACATCGGGGCACGGTGACATCGGGGCACGGTGACATCGGGGCACGGTGACATCGGGGCACGGAGACATCGGGCAGCGGCACGGAGACATCGGGCAGCGGCACGGAGACATCGGGGAGACTTCAGTGGAAGAAGAGCAGCGGATCCCGGGACAGCGTATCTCCCGACAAGTAAGCAGATGTGCTGAACATCTGCAATCTATTCTTCACTGTGTTTTTCACTTAAATGATCTTGTGTTCACTGTTTTTATTCTATTCTGCACTGTTCTTGTCGGGAGATAATATACGCGCAGAACAGTGAAGAATAGATTGCAGATGTTTGCATACATCTGCTAACTTATCAGGAGACATTCTTTTTCAATTAATTAACACATTTTATTCCCGAACCATGGTCCCTTTGAAAAATGCTCGAGTCTCCCATTGACTTCAATGGGGCTCGTTATTCGAGACGAGCACTCGAGCATCAGGAAAAGTTCGTCTCGAATAACGAGCACCCGAGCATTTTAGTGCTCGCTCATCTCTAGTAAGTAAGTAAATAACATGAAACCTCAATGACTTGACTGGTCTATACTCCAAGGGACATTGTAATATTGTGTAAGGATTATCCACACAATATTTCAGAAACGTCTTCTTGATGGGAGTCTGCTATGATTATCCTCATTGGGGGTCATTTACTAAGGGCCCAATTCGCGTTTTCCTGATGTGTTACCCGAATATTTCCGATTTGCGCCGATTTTCCCTGTATTGCTCCGGGATTGTGGCGCACGCGATCGGATTTTGGCGCATCGGCGCCGGCATGCACGCGACGGAAATCAGGGGGCGTGGCCGAACGAAAACCCGACGTATTCGGAAAAATCGCCGCATTTAAAAACCGAAAAAGTGTCGCTTGGGGAGCGCTTACCTTCACCTGGTCCAGCTCGGTGCATTCCGGTGCGTTGAGATGATTTTTAGCGCAGCAGCGCCACCTGGTGGACGGCGGAGGAACTACCTTCATAAATCCCGACCGGACCCGAATCCAGAGCAGAGAACACGCCGCTGGATCGCGAATGGGCCGGGTAAGTAAATCTGCCCCAATATCTTAGCAGGAGCGTCAAACTCTGCTCTGCCGGTCAACATTTACTTACCCGTCCCGTTGACGCCGCCGATCCGGAATGTCCGATGAGGATTCGGAGCTGCCGCGATTCACTAAGGTCGTGCGTCCAATTTACTACATGTGTCGCTTCTACGCTGAGGTTTGCCGGAGTTCACCTTTTTCTTCCCGGTGCATGTGAGTGCTGATCTTGCGTCACTATTTGCTTTTTAAACTCTGCGGTTTGTCCGACGTTCACGCCCCCCGATTTGTGTTGCATGTAAGCCGATTATCCACAATCTGATCACATTCGCCAAAAACCTGGGGCATTCAGGGCAAAACGGAAACCCAATGGAAATGCCGCATTCAGACCCTTAGTAAATGTGCCCCTAAATGTCTACTGCTTCTGGACCACGGGTAGACCACGTACTCAGAGCTAAAATGACAAGTCCCATAATGCGTTGACGAATCAATCAAGACCCACAAGTGCCCCATCCAGTGATGACATTCATTAGTCACCTCATGCTACTAGTCACATGGGGGCGCTAGCCTGCTGCAAATTCCATGTATAATAAAAACGTAAAAGGAAAGTGTCTTTTTAACCATAAAAAGCTGCAGGTAGTCCGTTCAGACCAAATATTTCTCAGACTCAAAGCAAGTCTTTCGAAAAATTTAGCAAAGCTGGAGCTAAGCGTATCTTGGATATTTTGCCCCATTCTAATACCATTGTGTTGTCCAGTAGCAGCGGGAGGGTGACAAATGCATTTATATTCCAGGATTGTAGCTGGAATTTTTGATACTCTTGTGCACTAGAGTACTATAGAAAATCTCTTTACTGAACAAAGCACAACCACTCCCCTCTGCTCCGAGCCATTTATGTAGCAGCTTCTGTTTGATTACTACAGCAGTTACTTAGAGGGCAGGGGCTGTGCTGTGTTGACTGAAGAGATCCAAAAAGCTCCAAGTCCAGCTACAATCTTGGAAAATAAATGTACTTTTCACAGTCCCCCTGCTACTAACAATATACATAAAGTGATGGTTACACAACTCTCAGTGTCTACTACAGTAGCTTATTTTTACCAAATGATAAAGGACTATGCCTGATGACAAGGAAAAATTTCCTCAATTGTATACATTTTTTCAATATCAAGGATGGCCCACGACTGTGTCCAGGTTTTTAATTTTGACCCAATGGGGCAGATTTACTTACCCGGCCCATTCGCGATCCAGCGGCGCGGATTTATTAAGGTAGTTCCTCCGCCGTCCACCAGGTGGCGCTGCTGCGCTGAAAAGCATCGGAACGCACTTCAATACACCGAGGCCGGCTGAGTGAAGGTAAGTGCAAGCTCCACGACAGATTTTCCGTTTTTAAATGCGGCGGTTTTTCCGAATACGTCGGGTTTTCATTCGGTCACGGCCCCCGATTTCCGTCACGCGCATGCCAGCGCCGATGCGTCACAATCCGATCGCGTGCGCCAAAAACCCGGGGCAATTCAGCGAAAATCGTCGCAAATCGGAAATATTCGGGTAACACGCCGGGAAAACACAAATCGGGCCCTTAGTAAATGACCCCCAATGTGTATTGGGTTTGACTACTCTGATCTTTGTTATCCATATCATAAGTATACAGTCAGGGAGGCTGAGCACCTTCATTATAACTGTTACAGGAACCTGTATAATTATTGTCAGTAACTGTGATGGAAGTTTTACCCCTTGTTAAAAGTCGTGTGTGATACAGTCGGTGATGGTTTCGGGTCTGGATTAGTCAAAATGGTGCACTCCGTCAAAGTAGAGAATCGTATAGAATTGTAGAGGAATTTTATTTGGATTAAATTCTTAAAAACTCATTTTGGGGTGTGGTCCCCCTTTTTCAAGTGCAAACTTAAGAATGATGCAGTGGGCAAGGGATATCCAGGTAACTCCACAGGGTCCACTTTTTCTTGCTAATGTACATATATTGGGCCAAAAAACTTTCCTGAAATCCTGAATACCATGAACAGTCCGATGGAAATGCGATCCGTCGACCCTTAGTAAATAAGCCCCAATGGGGGTCATCTACTAAGGGCCCGATTTGCGTTTTCCCGAGGTGTTACCCGAATATTTCCGATTTGCACCGATTTTCCCTGTATTGCCCCGGGATTTTGGCGCACGCGATTGGATTGTGGCGCTTCGGCACCGGCATGCACGCGACGGAAATGGGGGGCGTGGCCAGACGAAAACCCGATGGATTCGGAAAAACCGCCGCATTTAAAAAAGGAAATTGCGTCACGGAGCTTGCACTTACCTTCATCCAGGATAGGATCGTGAACTTCAGTGCGTTCCAAAGCTCTTCAGCACAGCAGCGCCACCTGGTGGACGGCGGAGGAACTGCCTTGATGAATCCCGGCCGGACTCGAATCCACCGCAGAGAACGCGCCGCTGGATCGCGAACGGACCGGGTAAGTAAATCTGCCCCAATGTCTCCACCTGGAGATGGGCCAATTTGAAGAAATATAAAGTGAATTTGACTCGCTCTGTAAAGGCCAAAGCCAACATTATCCCCTAGCGGATTCTTCCGTCTCTCAATACAATGGAAATTAATTTGGAAAGAAGCCAACGGAGAGAGAGAGAACGACAAACAAGATGCCCCTTCCTGATATCCACATGTATCTACAAGGCAATTTAAGCTCTACTGAGAATAGCAATGACTGCTGTCAAGGCACTCATAAGCCGCTATCGCGTCTCATCTGTCGCTATCATGTCAGCCGAATGTCAATCGTGCTCCCGCAATAAATTCATATTCATGAAGTCATATCAAGTCAAAGTCAGTCATTGCGGAAGTTGATGATTCATTGGTGAACCCTAAACACATGAATAATAATGACTGTAGAGGTTAATCCATTGTCATGTAGAGATTACATAACCAGCGGTCCACGAAGGCTTCCATAGGATAATTCTCCATAGGCTATTCATATACTGTCCATGAAGACTTCCATAGGTTACTTCTCCATAGGCTTTTTATATACTGCCCATGAAGGCTTCCATAGGATAATTCTCCATAGGCTATTCATATACTGCCCATGAAGGCTTCCATAGGATATTTCTCCATAGGCTATTCATATACTGTCCATGAAGATAATTATGGGAACAGGGTCTTTTGAGTTCTTATGTTTTAACAGTCATAGTAAGCGATGCCCTCAAATGCATATAATGCCAAGGTTATTGCAGTTCACTGTTATTCTTCACAAGCAATCTTGTAAAATCCCAAGATAGTGGACTAACGGAAAAAAAAAAAGTTCACAAAAAATAATTAAACTTTTATAAACACAAACAGTTAGCATCACGGGGCTCCATTTACTAACGTTTGCTGCTTCACTTTTACAGACTGTGCGCCTTTTCAGGGATACACGGCTTGCACGGTATGAACAAGGTCTATCTGCACTGGGTTTTGGTGCATGCCTCCTTATTGGCCGCTGCGCGGCTTTCATGCCAAAACAATTTAAGGTGGCGGGCCGTCAGACGATCGACGAATTCAGACTGCGTGCGGGGATTTTTACGTGGAATTGTGTCGCAAGCCCAAGCACTTACATGCACAGTAAAAAGATGGTGAACTCTGTCAGACTTGAGCGGGGAAGCGACACATGCAATAGAGGGTGCAAGATCTTAGGAATGTGGCACAGTGCATTTTTTGTCGGACAAGGCACTTTAATAGAACTAACAACGGGAATGTAGTAAATGTTCCTACACGTGTGAATAAACAATCTGTTCATGACACTAAGGCAGTTTTTTACCCCACAGACAACCGTTCGTTTCCAGATTGCAAAAATTCTCTTAAATAAGACTTTAGGGATATTTATCTGGAGTGTCCTGCTGAGAAACAACATTGTTGATATTTGAACATGTAAAACCAGGTTCGAAGTTTAGTTAAACATTTTCCACCCACAGACGCTAATAAAAATAAAAATGAGCGTGATGTGTTGTCAATGAACCAAATAGCACGTTTGCGTCAGACAATTATGAATAAATACCCCCCTATAGTTTAAGTTAAAAACATATCAGAGAATGCTCAGCAGATTGTTCCATCCACAAAACATTGTTATTCAGCTTCTGAAATCTGATAAAAGTTTGTAGCAAGGTCCACCCCAAACCATGAAAATTTTTGTTTTCCAAAGAGCGTTTTATAGTAAGACCATACCAAATGTATGAAGAAGAAAAAGGTTAGCCATAAGGAAAAGTTCTGCATACTACTTTGATGATACAATATAACAATACAGAAAAAAAATATGACATTAATGATTTTAGTATATACCCAAATATTATAATATACAAAAAGTGGACACATCTGTGGAAAAATATATAGGATTTACACTACATGTTATTGGCGAAAACGGTATTATTGTTGCGTTTGCTGACCGCTAGAAAGATCCAGAACAACCTCTGGCAGCAAGACAGCAGGCTGGAGTGATATTTGCTGCCCCCGCCCGTCGACCCCCCCCCCCCCCCCCCACTACAGGTGTAAAAATAAACAACATTTAAGCCGCTAAATCAAATCTATAGACGTTCACTATTAAAACATATAGTATTTACATTTTCAGAAATGATGGTATTTTGGAAAGCATTCCCCTAAGTAGTTTTCCTGTCTCTCCCAGTAAGTCCATATTCCATTTCAGAAAATCCAATGGGAAACCAATCAAAGGGGTTTATAATGCATGAGATTTTAAAAATTGCATTAGATTGCTTCATATAAAAGTTTTTATGTAGTTAAATATGTTAGGCAATAGTTTCCCGTTAGTCTCTGGCTATAAAGTTAAGCATATGTTTAATTTTTTAACATCAATGCCATAGAAAACTCCCACATGACCATGAAGAGAATTCAGTGAGAACCTGGAATGTCAAAACCCGTTCAGACAAAAGCTTTCTATAAAATTAGCAAGTCGAATAGTAGGTCAAACGGGCATTCCACACAATAACTTCAAGTCTCTGCCTTCCAATAGGCAACAAATACATAAATAATGTATTGCCCTAAGGGGAAAAGGATTTGCGGAAGGCTTTTAATGACAGTGTGTATTCTTAATTCCCAAGCTATATTAATTTGGCATGAATACTGCATGATCTTTTTACGTACCCTTCCTGAAATAGCTTTAGTCTTGGACTTTTCAGTTATACTTAATATAAAATATATATTTACTTGTAGCTGGTGTGAACAACAAATGTACGCTAAAATTACTTCAACTAGAACTTGAACTAAATTATTATTTTACAAAATATAGTCTGATTGATAGGTTAAAGATGTCCTATGACACCTTATATAATATCGTGTTATTGGTAGATTAGACTTTTCTATGCAATCATTTAATTGGTTGACACCATGAGTGAGGGGTTTTTGCTATGGCCTTAGCCTAAAAAATGTGTTCTAATCTCAATAAATCATTACACGAATAACATGAAGCCACCCAAAAAACGTTCCAAAACGTACTATTTGATAGAAAGTTTTTTTCTGTAGAGATTTCAGTTCTACTAGTCTTCACATAGTAAATGGCTGTAAAATAAGGATGTCTGAATAGAGCATTAGGGGGGATATATCAGTTCTTTATCAGGAAGGGACACAGTCCCCATGGAGTGGGCTGGCTATGGGTTGTTCCCACTGGCACTAGTTTTTACTTAAAAACTACACCTGTTAGGACATAGCCTTAGCTTTGTCCACCAGGCACTGTGCTGGCAGATACATCATTAGATCTAGGCCTACGATGTATCCACCATGGCGATGGGTGATGGGAGATGTATAAGTCTGCATTAATGGGCGCTGGTTATGATAAATATCCCCTTTAGACTTCATAACAACTTAAGCTTGGTTAAGTAGCCTAATCTCTAGATGATACTGTCTCCATTCGTATGTCTATGAGTGGTAGGAATAGAAAATTTGTTTAGTGCTTTGCAAATACTAAAAATTTGGTCAGACATGTACTTTATGAGATAAAGAAAATCTATGATAAAATAAGATGGTAAATAGATCCTAACAATGTCATAGGATCCAGGCTTTGTGACGTGGTCATATTCTATATTTGATATCCAGGATATTCATTAAGCCTAATAAACTGAGAAAGGGCAGGGGCATGTTACCAGAGCCCCTCTGTGCTGCCTATTCACAAGTTGTTAGATTGAAGAGCACTTTCTCCCCCCACTGTGTGCTCATGCTTACAGAGGTGAGAACATGCATGGTTGGGGGGGGGGGGGTGAGACTGAGAACATTATGACTGCAGTTCACAGGGGCCTGTAAAAGCCAGAGCAGAGGACTTCGTAACACTGCTAATAACCCATAATTTTAAAGTTAATTTTAGAAGGAAGGTATCCATGGATAACAAGAAGATTACAAGCCCCAATGACTGGGTCTATGATAAGTGTTCCTGATTTATCATACTTTACTAGAATTGGCACACACGGACCAGTATTCTAGAGTTTGACTTTCCATATGGCAGTATTTATTTTAGACCAGACTTCCCCATTTAATAGCTATCTCTTTGGTAGATTACATTAACTAACAATATGTGGCTAGAAAAGCTAGATTTACTATATCATGTTGTGTTGATTGGTTGAGTTTATGATTTAGAGATCTTTCATCTTATTTGATTGCAGCCAATGAGATCAAAAAAGGTCTGGTTTATGCTAATTATGTACAATCTGCCTAGCCATCAGGTGCGCGAGGTAAAGAATAAGAGAGCGAGTATACTCGTCCGAGCTTGTCGTTCGAGATAGTAGGTACTGTCAGAACGGCTCGTTGCTCGGACGAGTAATTCCCCTGCTCGAGATCGCAGTTAACTTAAAAAAACACAGTCGAAGAAAGTGAAGAGATAGAATAAAAACGTGAACAGCAGTGACCACCAGGATCATTTAGTTGAAAAAACACAGTGAAAACAACAGTGAAGATAGAATTACAGATTGGGCTTCGGCACCTCTGATTACTTTGTCGGATGAACGCGCGGAACGGTTGCGAGCAAAATAGTTATGGTTAGAAACATCTTGAAGAACACAGTGACAGCACCGAGACACCAGGGAGCAGCATACGGAGCAGACAGACCACCGGGGAGCAGCACAAAGACAACCGGTGAGCAGCACAAAGACACCGGGGAAGCTTTCCCCACAAAACGAAGATAGACGGATCCTACCTCTTCGGTACTCACATCTCGACCAACCGCTCCTACTAGCAACTCCCACCTAATCTTCCTCTTTGCAATCTTCAGATATTTCTGATTAGGTTCTCAATCAGTAGCAACCATCTCGCTCTATGATCCACTTTATAAGCAGATAGTCCCACCAGAAGTAAGGATGAGAACCATGAGACTCGTCGCGTCGTGGATCCTCTCCCCCTCGCGTAACCGCACTATGACTCGGATGACGCACGAAGTAGCCATTGCGGCGGGCTCAACGTGGACAGCAGGGGGGGGCGCCAAAGACACCGGGAAGCAGCACAGGCAGCGCAGGCCACGAGGCGCCCCAGGCCGCGGCAGGCACGGGGAGCAGCACGGGCAGCGGCGGCGGAAATGAAGAGAAAGGATAACACAGACCGGAGGGAGACGGGGAAGAGCAAGAGACACAAAAGGAAAACGGGCAGCAAAGAAGGTAAACAGAAAAGACAAAGGCAGACTGGGAGTTTTTAACAGCAGGATGGGAGGCGGCAGGGTCACAGGATGGGGCCAACAGAGCGAAGCGGCTAGCGCACGGGAGGCAGGCAGACAACACGGCAGCCAGGGAGGGCAGGCACGGGGAGCAGCAAGAGAGAGAGAGCAGGCACGGGGGAGCAGTAGGGCAGTGGCAGGCACAGAGGGGGGAGCACGACGAGGGGCAGCGGGCAGAAGGGCGCACCGAGAAGCGGGGCAGTCTGCAGAGGACCGAGGACAGCGAGGGCAGGGCACAAGAGACAATCGGAACGGGCACGAGAGAATCGGGAAGAACTTCAGTGGAAGAAGCGGAGCAGCCCGGGACAGAGACTATCAAACGCCGAACAAACAAATAGAAGGATGTGACCGAAAATATTCATCTGCACTCTATTCTCACTGTTTTTCACTTCAAATGATTCTGTGGATCACTGTTTTGTAATTCCTATTCTTCACGTGTTCTTCACATCTGCTAACAGTGTCTGGGAGATAAGACTAGAACGCGCGAACAGTGAGAGAATAGATTGCAATGTTTGGCAACATCTGCTAACTTATCAGAAGACAATTCTTTTCAATAAAATAACCACATTTTACTTCCCGAAAACAGGCCCTTTGAAAAAATGCTAGGGTCTACCATTGACTTCAAGGGCTCGTATATTCGAGACGAAGAACTCTGGCATCAGGGAAAGGAAAAGTTCGTCTCGAATAACGAGCACCCGAGCATTTTAGTGCTCGCTCATCTCTAGTAAAGAAGAAACCAAGATCACTCTGGCTGAGCTTTAGAAATGTAGTAGGCAGATGGCAGAAAGTACCACAAAGTCAACTAGTTCAACTGCAGCCCTCCACCATTTGCGCTTTATGGCTGAGTGTGCCGATCGAAGCCTCTCCTCAGTGCAAGAAATATGAAAGCCTGCACACAGTTTTCATAAAAAGACATGAAGGACTCCCAAACTATAATAAATAAGATTTTCTGGTCTGATAAGAGGAAGATTGAACAATTCAATTCTAAGCGGTATTTGTGGAGAAAACCAGGCACTGCTCATCACATGCCAAAATACAATCCCAACAATGATCCATGGTGGTGGCTACATCACGCTTAGGGGTTGTTTTTCAGGGACAGGACAACTGGTTGCAATTGAGGGAAAGTTGAATATGGCAAAGTACAGAGATATCCTGGATGAAAACCTCTTCCAGAGTGCTCTGGAGCTCAGACTGAGCCGAAGGTTCACTTTCCAATAAGACAATGACCCTAAGCAAATAGCTGAAATAACAATGATGTGACTTTAAAATAACTCTGTGACCATTCTTGACCCAATTGAGCGTCTCTGGAGAGACTTGAAACTGTCCAACAATGTTCACCATCCAACCTGAAGGAACTAGAGAGGATCTGCAGAGGATCCCCAAATCCAGGTGTGAAATACGTGTTGAATCATTCCCAAGAAGACTCATGGCTGTACTAGCTCAAAAGCTGTTTCTACTCAATACTGAGAAAAGGGTCTGAATAATTATGACCATGTGATATTAAAATTTTTCTTGTTTAATAAATTAGCAAAAATATCAACATCTTCTATTCTTTGAAACTCATGCAGAGTGTACAATAATGAGCAAAAAAAATCCCTTTTTTTATTTTACCCTTGGCTGGAATTAATCAAAGTGTTAACATTTTTAAAGAAGTCTAAATATTTTCCATACCCATTGAATGTTGCAGAAATTTTATGAGGTAGGTACCTTCCCTTACATACCTCTCTTGAAAGACTATACTTCCCCATATAATGGCAGTCTTCTTGGTAGGGATACCATTCATTATACCGCATATACTCGAGTATGAGCCGACACGTCTCTGCCTGCTCTGTTCCCCGTGGACAGGAGAAGGAAGAGGAGTTGTGCGGATCATTGGGGAGCATTGGAAGGCGAGTATGTAAATTTATTTTTTATACACTTGCGTACAAGTCGAGTTGGGGTTTTCAACACACTATACATGAGTATATACAGGCAGTCCCCGGGTTACATACAAGATAGGGTCTGTAGGTTTGTTCTTAAGTTGAGTTTGTATGTAAGGCGGAACTGTATATTTTATCATTGTAATCCCAGACAGAACTTTTTTGGTCTCTGTAACAATTGCATTTTAAAAATTTTTGGTTGTCATAAGAATTAATATTAACACTAAAGCTTCATTACAGACATATTTAATAACTGTTACAGCTGATGATTGTAGCCTAGGACTAAAGTACAATAAATTACCAATATCCAGAGGTCCGTTTGTAACTAGGGGTTGTATGTAAGTCGAGTGTTCTTAAGTAGGGACCGCCGTACTGTAAAGTCCAAATTTAATATAAGGAATTAAATTTATAGCAAATAGAGATGGGCGAATCTATTCAACAAAAAGAGGAATTCGTTTGATTCGTGGAGGCACAAATCCCCCCCCTTTATTAGTGCCCGCGAGCACCACATGACATGGGGCAGAGAAATCTGGGAAGAAGAAAGGAAACCACCCTGATCACATGTGCAGCATGTAAGCCAATCAGTGACCAGCAGGTTTATGTGATGTCAAGCCCTTAAAAACAGATGGCCATTTGGCAAACCTGTCTATTCACACTGCATGGAGAGTGGCACGGGAGGTTATGTGCACTTGCAAGTAGTCGGCTGTGATACTGAGAACAATGAGGAGAATAGCAGTGACAGGAAACACAACTCAATGCTGATGTAGCTGATCCCAGTTGGAAGCCGGGTGAAGCAGGGGGCTTCTTCATCATCATCGTGGGAAAAGAGGGTGTCAGCTTGCTCATCAGGCAGTGTAGCAGGCAGCAAGTCGCTGCGTGGGCCATGAGTCAGCAGTGGTGGCAGCAGTGCGAGGACGGGAGCCAAGCAAGCCGCGGGGAACAAAACCCGCTTCTCAAGTCCAAGTAAGCAGTGGCACAGGGCTCAGCAAGGCAGGGGCATTAGTAGTCACCTAGTGCAGATGCTGGCAGTAAATCACCAACTTCGCGGTGTGGCAGTTTTTTTGCTAAAACACCCGGGGAGCAAAACGTGTGTATATGTATGAATCGCAGCAGAAAGTGAAGCGTGCCAGAGAGCTAACGTTGGCACCATGGCCCTGCATCAAACACAAGCAGCATTACATCAATGGCCTGGGAGAGGACGTGTCTCAAACGTGGTGGTCCATCCTAGCACCAGAAAACAGCACCTAGTGGACACAACATTCCATCAGCCAGTCCAGGCTCCAGCATCATGCCGAAGGGAGCTCTTTGTCTTTGACATCATCTCCCAGTCCAGATGCTCCAGCTCCTCGCTATGCATGGTGCCAGCAGTCGTTGAACAGGAATTACAAAGAAGACAACTGTATGCGTCCAGCCATCCTTAGAGTGCAGAAGCTGCCATGAGCCTGTTTAAGTGTTGGTATTGCAGTCCCTCCCTTTCCAAGTTGTGGACTCTGCACCCTTCAGAGAACTAATGGCTGTGCCGAACCGAGGTGGAGAGTTCAAGCGGAAAATTTATTTTCAAATAGGCTGTACCAGCCCTTCACAATATGTAGAACAGAAGGTGGCCAGTCCTTGAGCTTGTCGGTTTTCCTAGGTGCATGGCAGCATGGACGTGTGGAGCTGTGACTATGGTCAGGGCCAGACATGTCCTTTAAAACCAATGGTGATGTGCCCCCACCCAGCCACACCACATAACTTGAACAGGAGTTGCCGCTTTCTCCTCACAATTGTTCAAACTGCTGCTCCTGCGCTAATATCCTGCCTCCTCCTCCTTCTCCACCACCACCTCAGCCTCACAAGTGCTGCTCCATCCTACCCATGTGCAGGGCATAGCAGTGTCATGCAGTTCTACACCTGGTTTGCCTGGGCGCTCGAGGTCCAAAGGGGAGAACTGACTCTGCGTTGTGCAAGAAATCAATGTGTGGCTTTCTCCGCAACAACTGAAAATCGGAACCATGGTGACAGACAATGGTAGAAACATGGTGTCCACACTCGACTGAGGGGGAAGGTCCTGTGCCCTGCATGACGCACATGTTCAATTTGGGTTGTCAAAAGGTTCTGAAGTATTCACCCATGCAAGACTTTGTAAAAATGGCCAGGAACTGTGCATGCACTTATCAATTCTTACAAGCCAAGCACACCCTCCTCGAGGACGAAACAGCTTTCCCCAACATAGGCTGCTAAGTTTGCAGTAAGAAGCGTCCTGCCCGGACCAATAGTGTGGAATCAGAGTGGGTGCTCCGTTGTGGCGGGGCCATGTTACCCCAGAAGAACCTCGCTTGTCCACCCGTAATGTGGACGAGAATGACCTTTGATAAGATAATCAGGCGTGGATTGGCAAGGATTTCAACACCCCAACCTTATGTATCAGATAGATCAGCCACAACACCTCCCCCAAACGTTGAGAAATGAGTCTCGATTCTAACATACTGCCTCAGCCACTGTTCTGATGCTGCCATACGCCTGATGCAACACAATCTGCTGCCAGTTGCTCCATCTGCCTCTCTGACCTCATGTGCTGCCGCCACCTCCACACTACGGTGATGCTGCCAACCCTCCATAATTTGTCATTGTTGCCATCTCTGCGGTCTGCTGCTGCCAATGAACCGCTGTACTCCCTGGAGACACCCTGTGTATCCATATGCTATTTTCATCCTCATACTCTATGAGTTGCCATTATGTTTGGTTTTCTCCAGGATTAATAACCAAAAGCAGGAGTGGATACAGTATACCATTTACTGGTCATCTCTGTTTGGGATCTACTGCTGTTTGTTTTTGGCTTTAGCAATACTGATGGATTATTGACCAATTGAAAGCGGAGACTGACGGATGAAAATAACCCCAACACTCTTTTGGGGGTTTTTTTTTTACATGTATCAGCATTTAACAGCACAGGTTCTTCCGTTAATTCTATGGAATCATTCTGATGTCAACGTAAAAGACTGCACTCTTGATGTTATAGTGAGATTTTGGCCCTCAGCTTAGTCCTTTTGAGCTGGGACAGACGTTATTTTGTGAGGCTGCGTTCCCGCCTCGCTTATTTGGTCAAGTTGTCCCTGTAAGTGCCCATGGAATTTAAAAGTGAAGCGATTCTAAGAGCAGCGGCTGTCAGGTGCGTGTCATACTAAAACACAGCATGTTTGTAGACCAAACCACGCTGCCTATACATATTTGAGCACGGCAAAACTTCTACACTACCCTGCAGGCTTTCTTAGCCAGAATACCTGCTTTTTAATGGATTTCACATTATCATTAGGGTCGAATCGCATTGTGTCGGAAAATTCTGTAACACTCGTGTAATCGGATTTTTAAAAACTCACCCATCTCTAATAGCAAAGCTTGCTCCATTTATTCCACAATTTCAGTATTAATAGTGTTTTTAAATCTTACCTATTTTGATGTAAAACTAATTCAGAAGATATGCAACTATTTTTAATGAATTTTAAATTTTGTAGCTATGTATTAAAAAGTAAGTGGCTATCTAGTGGCTCGTTGTTTTTTTTCTTTTTTCATTGTTGAAAGCCAACAACACCTAAAGGAAGTTTCATATCCCTTAGGGATTGTTCAACTAGCATTTACAGGTTTCATTATTATCAATCTGCCTGGTTACAATGCTTCTGGACTCTCTTCAGACCCCTGAGAACAACATTAACCCAACATTTACTTAAGCAAATACTGTTAAGACAGAAGAGGACATTTTAAAAACTACATGTAACTGTTAAATATGAAATTTAGTCCATACTGTACCAACTCTGTAGCATTTCTTATTATAATTTTCTGATATACGTTTTCACAATTTTTTCCTCTTTTGCCTTAGGCTATTTATAGAAGAATAAGTGTCACCTTTTTCCCGACACAGAATATCAGTGCATTGATGGGGCACAATGTTTGTAAAACATGGAAGGTGATGTATTGCCTCACTGAGCACAGGTGTCATCCTCTCTCTAAAATGGTAATAGCCTCAGTGCTCCAATCTGCTCCAATAGCAATATGTCATAATCAAAGTAAGTACTGAGACTCCATTCACCTAAAACTATGTTAATCCGGATGGGATTTGTGTGCTCTTGTAAAGTTTCTTTTTAATGCAATATAAGACATACATAGTGTTTTCAAGTCTATATATAAATCTGAAACTACATTTTTAAGTTTCATTTAGTTTGGAAGATGTTAATATGTTTTAATAAACTAGAATGTATGTTTATGTGAATTCCTTACATAATATAATTACACATTATAATAAATACAATTAACAAGCTTTTAAAAAGGAGTAAAAAACGGAAACATGAAAAGAAGTTGCTAACAAAAATACAGATTCTAATACCTTGGTTAAAAGATATAGCAAGGTAAGTTCGCGTTATATTCGCAATCCTGCATACTGGCACATATACCGTCGCTACAGCCCTCTGCGTGCTAGATTGATAGAGCCAAGATGGTTATCTGGAGCCCGCCCGTGTATGTTTGTTTGACAATTTCACAGTGGCCATTAGGATTTGGTGCAGTGCTAATTCTCCGTGACACATAGTGGTGTTTATGAATTTTGAATTAAATGTTGAAGTTTTAGATAGTTACATTCCACCTTTCTCACCTTTTGTTCTAATTATTGATGCTATAGGTGTCTGGTACAGCTCCCTTGGAAAAACTTATGTGGATCCGAGCATACAGAATGGGCTGTTGGTGCGCATATGCGCGTTTTCAGTCTACTTGAATATGGCAGGTTTCTTAACCACCAGGAATTAAATACCAATCATCGGCCCTAGGAGGCCAAGAGTTCTCAGCAAGACGGCTCACTAACAACGCTCACCTCCAACTTTTAATGCTGCTTCAAAGAGTTGACTAAAGTATATAAATATAAAAATCAATGCCTCGGTGGGAGCTCTCTTCCTAGAAAACTATATAAGGAACTCTATAGTTTTCCCAGGGGGCTCCGTATCTCGCTACTACCAGCAGGAGATCCAGAACCCCAAATTGATGAAAAGTGGGAAAGGTGGCACTAATAGTTGCCCCCTTCGAGTGATGCAGATCTACCCGCTACTAGATGTAGAGAAATAACTCTACAAAATTAGAAAACAATTGAATGAGCAATCAATTACTAACGAAATTGAATCGAACCAGATTTCAAAACCAACGGAGAACCAACTGACCATTAACTAAACAATTGCAAAAATCCAATATCATTTAAAAGGAGGGAAACATACTCAATTCCTTCGTGACCTTCAACGACTTTAGGGACAAAACGGTCTACTCATGTGTTTTATCATAAGAGGCATATGAAAACTCGGGCCACTGCATCTGAAACTTGAACATTCGGATGTGACTCTTCTAACAGACAATCAAAAAATAGGAAGAGGTAGAGGACGGGCAGAGGGAACTAGAAGACGAGGATAGCAGATTTTTTAGATACAGCCTTACCAGACTAGGGCAACGAGCAGGCCCCCTCCCCATCTCAGACCATGGGTCCCAATAATTAATCTCTCGAGTAAAACGCTATCCACAGCAGAGGTACAGATATATGTCTAAGTGCTTAAAGACCCTTTGTTCCTTACTAAATAAACCATACACTTTTCGCGATTATAAAAGATCTACATTTTATCATCAGGAACAGCTTAACTGGAGGAAACATTCATAAAAGTGATAAAAAACATGTGTAGCGAATTTGGACAGGTAAACTGAACTCCGCAAATTGCATCCCCAATTGTTTGATAGGTAGAAAGTTGCACATGCGCAAGCTCACCACCCAGCAATCACATCGGAAATCAAATATATTATAACGCTACTGTAGGCGTAATTAAAGACGTTTGTATTCTCATCATGGCGATTTTCTAGCCCAAGATTACAGCACAACCTACTATTCCAGATAGATGAACGCACTTGAGTTAATGAAAAAAGATAATAAGCGTAAAATAAAAAAGGGAAATGGAAAACCGACCAGAATGTGCAGTAGTTGAAAAGTACCAACCCCGGTGCCCTATAAATTATTACCAACTTCGGCATTTGCGAGTGGAATATCCGTTGCGTGCACTAAAACCACAGTGGTCGCCAAGTCTGACGCCAAATGAATTCCCAAGTTTTTTGATAGTAGATGCACATGCAGCAAGTACAGCAACCAGCAGAGATCAACAAGCAGAAATCAAATATATATAAACTGCTACTGTAGGGTAGATAAGAACGTTTGTGATTCTCAGCATATGGACTATTTTATAGCCAAGTATTACAGAACACTATATGCCAGATGAGATGACGATGATATGAGGTTATGAAAAAAGTATAAAAAGAATTTAATAAAAAAGAAATGGAAAGGAAAGAATAGATGACAAAGGATGGGCAGATGAATGTATGGCCTAATAGTATGAAAATCCAAACCCGGCGAGGGGGCCCTAATAAATTTTTCCCACTTCGGTAATCTTCGCGATGGATATGGCCGTAATCACTAAAACACAGTTCGGGGAACTGGAGTCGCAAGCTCCTGACTCAAATTGCTCCCAATTTGATAGTAGATGCACTGCAGCAAGTACAGCCACAGCAGATCAACCAGAAATAGAAATATATATAACGATAGCTGTAGGCGTACCTAATTTAAGGAGTTTGTATTCTCCTAGTGAAATTTCTAGCAACGTATGATACAGGCAACACTACTTATGCAGATGAGAGTGAGCGCTGAGTTATGAAAAAATAAAGTAAAATAAAAGAAACTGCAAACTGTGCCCTAATTGAAATAAACACCGGGGGGCCCAGAATTTTCCACTTCGTTTGCGATGGATATGTGCGCACTAAAACACAGTGGCGCAAGTCTGACTTCCAAATTGCTCCCAATTTGAGGGTAGATAGGGAAGATGCACCCAGCCACAGCAGTACAAGCCACCGCCAGGATCAACCAGAAATCACATATATATAACGCTACATAGCGGGCGTAATAATTTAAGACTGTTCTGTATTCTCCTAGGGCTATTGATCTAGCCAAGAGTTACAGCACACTACTATGCCAGATGAGAAAGTGACCGATGGAGTATGAAAAAAAAAATAAAACGAACAATAGAAAAGAAATGGCAGATGTGACCTCATTCTACTCAACCCACTAATAATATTTCCCCCCACTTTGGTTGTTGAAGGGTGAGATATGGGTTTCACTAAGAGGCTCAACACAACGTTAGCAAGTCCCCCTGACTCATTCCTCACAATATGGTACTAGCTGCACGAAATGAAAAAAAAAAAGAATAATATAACGTTATGTAGACCCTAAGAAAAGGGCGGTCGGGTATGGGGTTTCTTAAGAATATACACTCCTGCATAAAAATAAGGTAAGGAGGAGAAGAAGATGAAAGGCAATCAAACATAAAGCAGTAACTGCAGCGAAGACGAAGCTCATCTACACTTAGAGGGGGGCACATCCAGAGACAGAGACTGATCCGAAGCAGCGACAGGGGGGGGGGCAGCGCCTAGTCTATCCCAGGTGTCACCTGATCTGGCCAGCCAAACCATGCTATCTACGTGAAAGGGTACCAGTCATGCTGCGGGGAGGCAGAGTCTCCGCTGTGATTGGCCTCTGTTTTGGCCGCCAAAAAGCAAAAACGGCAGGGAGCTGCCCATTTTCTCCAGCGGCGAAATACTCGTCGAGCAGCCGAGCAAGTTACGAGTATCGCTAGATGCTCGATTTGAGGCATTCAAGCCTCGGAAACGAGCTATGTTCGCTCATCTAACTAGTTGCTTAACCAAGCACACGACTATACAGGTGTGCAGCCCCCTCTGGCAGGATCTGACTAGCTTCTAGCATTCTTATGCCCGGGTTTGTTGAAATAAAAAAGCTTTTACAATTTTTTTTAAACGGGCGGCAACATAAGCACATGACGAGGGCTCAAAGAGTACCGTAGAGGTATTGAAGCCTTAAACCCCTCAGACTCATTTGCATAATTTTAAAGCCTTTCTTCTTAAAAGTTGGATGTCATAAGAACCAGGAATAAAAATAAAGAGTCTGCAGACATCTGTGATACTGTTTAGAGCTGATATTGTACCGCGGCTAAAGTACATTAAATTACCAAGATTCCAGAGGATCGTTGGTAACTGGGGTCGTAATGGACAGTCGAGTGTTCTTAGAGTCAGGGCAACCACCTGTAGTTAAAATATTTTAGAACATCGATCAAGACAACCCTTTTAGGATGTGTTCAACAATTTATAATATTTGCAGAAGAAAAGAAGAAAGCCAATGGACAAACAAAATTGTACAAACCGTCGGCCCATATGAATTTACATCTAAAAGTTCTATAGCTTGTGTTATATTTGCACATTTCATTAGTGCTGCGACACCTGCAAATAAATAAGCCCAAAGGAATAATTAATGGGACACAGAATCTTGCTGGTAGTAATGAAATAATTTATTTGCTTTGTTTTTAACATTGTGGGCAGTTGTTTGTCCAACGCTAAGGAATTGTGTTAATGAAAGTGAGACAATAAAGCTCTGTTAAATCCCAGGATGCTTGCTTTTTACAAAAGTGTTTCAAGTGCGCAGTATGTGCATGCAAACAATGTAAATGACCTGTTCATACATGATCATTATATTTTCTCCCATGGTGGAAGGACTTTAAATAGCTGTTAATCAGGTGCGGCCGGACAAAAAGGAATCTTGTATGTACTGCAGTTTTACAGAGATAAACTTTCAAAGAAGAAGATAGTATTTGTGATAACTGACAAGGCTCACATCAAACAATTGGATAGATGAATGTCGTTTGCAAATTTAAGGAATGTATTAAAGTTCAAAGAAAAGTTTAATTGAAAATCAAACATCAAAGACAAAAGGACAGTTTCTTATTTTTATAATGAAAATGGAGATGGACATTACCACAAGATAGAATAGCACATAATAATGCAGAAGTAGTAATAGACAGCGTAAACCAATCTCGAATGCACATGGACGCAATATAAATCTACCAGTCGGAATAATCCTACTTCTGTGTCACGAGTGCTAACAACAGCCTACATCGATGTCATGCAGCTCACTAAACATTATTATCTGTTTGTAATGTTTTACACCTACAAGAGATCATTAAGGGAACCGTCATCTGGCATTGAACTAAGAAACCCACTACCAGAATACTGTGACAGAAGCGTTTGAATACCTTCTCGTTATTTGTTCTTTGAGGGTCTTCGTTCATAAGGATGAATCACAGAAACAACTCAAAGCTTGAGCGGGTGAGCTGTAAAAATTGGGTGGATAATTAGCGGCTCGAAGCGGAGGCCGGCGGGCAGGATTTAAAGAGGGGAATTGGCAAAGCAACTAGAAGAGGGACAGGAAGCGACAGAGGAGGTATCAACAATGTCAAGGTAGGGGAACTGAATCAAACACTCATCCAACAGTTGTGGAAAGCTGTACGTAGGCGAACCGGCCAAAAACCAAAAGAAGACCTGCGCGGGTCGTGGCAAGTCCAAGGACATCTGTGTCGAGGAGGGAGATCTGGTTAGGGAATATGATGAGTCGCCCTTGAGTGCAGGGCGAACAAATCAATACAGTAGCAGGGGGGCGATAAGCGAACGTGGTCGTGAGGGATAAGTGAGAAAGAACGAAGTTGAACTCTTCACGTTTAAAAGAAATTCGCCGCAGGCCGCCTGACTATTCTAACATACAACTAGTAAAAATGTTAACATAATCCGCAACTTAAAGAAGGAGAGATGGGTAGAGCTTAATGGAGAATGGGGGAAGGAGTAGGGGAATAGGTGAGCGTATCACAGAAAACAGTGAAGAAACGACAGACGGGGGTTGCTGCGATGAAACAAGATAAAAGAAATAAGAGGAGGAGAATAAGAAAAGAAGGAGACCAGAGAAAGAAACAGATCTCGAGAAGGCTTGCGAACCTATCTTGTACACACATAACGGCGATGTCACAGACGCGACAGTCCGCAGGTCAGTAAGTTGTTCGTTCTAATTGTAGGAGGTCAATTGTCTGATGAGTGATACGAGAACTACATTTTGCAAATGTGGTGACGTGCATGTAAGGAGCGTGTATCACTTATTAATATGTGTATCTCATATATGTGACGAATTGGACTGACTCTGCGACTGCGTCGTGATGAAAGAGAGAAAGTAGCGTAGGTGTAATTATGAAGGAGGGAATGAAAGACGACACGGGAAAGGCGGCTGGCCTGAGGGGTAGAGAAGATAGTGAAGACATACACCCGATATAAAAGGGAGAGAAGGTAGGTGTGCACTAATCAACCACGTTGTCACAAAGAACAGTGAAATGCAAACCAACCATGATCTAAACTCTTTTTTTGGCTTACAACATCATAGTAAGAGGGAGATGACCAAGAGAATATGAGGAGGGGAGGGATGAAAACCGCAGGATAATTATCACTTACCGCACCAGAAAACAATGAGTATGAGTTCCAGAACTGTTGTCATTTGAGTGTAAGGGTTCATTCTTCAGATTGTTGTTTAACTGTCCAAATTTTAACAAGCATTAGAATAAATAGATTTACAGACACCTTCCATTAGGATAGAGATATATGTCAGACTGTTACGCTAGGGTTACCATATCACCAGAATGAGCAGCCAGACCACAATTTACTGGTTCAACTTCTTCAAGCCATGCCTCTAATACGAAAAAAGACAATGCCCTAAAATGGGGATTCACAGAAAGAATGTTCCCGAATTGCGCCATACAACTTCTTATGTCCTTTGGGTACAATCAGAATAATGGAATTAAATAACCTTATACTCACTGAAAAACATTTCCACAGTCCGTCAGGGACTTCTCTTTTGCCCTTAGGAAGTGAAAATAGTCGAAACTCATTGTCTGGTTATATGTAATGGGCCAGCAAAATGTGGCCCATTGTCTCGATAGCATGTCTTGCCATGCTGGCAGTGGTGGTCGTACAAGGAAGGAATATCTTATTTCTACAGGGACAACATGGCTGCATTTTAGTGAAATAGTTTCTTTTACACGAATCCAGTTAAAGAATCATGTTATTATATGGTAGATTAATTAAAACCTTCAAGCCAATCGGTAAAAAAATCCTTTACACTATGACAGGCAAAGGTCTATACAATTTCCTTATCGTATTGACTCTCGAATGGGTCTACCTTGCAATGCTGTTTAACTGTTTCTATGTTATTTGAGCTATACTTTATTTTATATAATTCCAAATTATCATCTGCAGGGATGTTAGCATCAGGTCGTTACCTCAACCAACTTTTGAACATTTTCATTGAAATTCTTCACTTATTCAACAAGACACGGGGTTAACATCTGTAGGAGGTCGTTTAAAGGTATTGTCCGAACGATAATGCACCGTGCCGTGATTCACTAAGACTGCCGCCCGTATACGTGCAGTGGGTGCTCTCCCGCTAGGTCACCCGGTGTTCACCTTCTTCTGGTGCATGAAGTGCCTGGATCTTGTGGCACATTTAAAGTTAAATCCTGCGTCAGTCCGAATCGTTCAGATCGTCTGACGGCACGCCCCCGATTTGTTGCCTGAAAGCCAGTATAGCTGCTGCCAAAATCCGATGGTGTGAGAGCACAATCCCCAGTTAATTACCGTCACAGCTGGGCAATACCTGAAAACGCCGAGAAAGCAGAAATCCGACGAAAGAGCCGGCGCGGATCCTTAGTAAAAAGCCCATTGCGGGACATATCACCACGTTGTCTTTCTTGTAATAATCTTTGAGACTTTTTGTCTAAAAAGAATACAAGAAGCTGTGACAACATGGTGATAAAAACAGTCCAATGTGCATTGAATTTGTACAATTCTCAGGTCACATTATATACATAGGTTTTTTTACACCTATTTCTCCAATCTAGTCTCCGCTCTGTTCCCCAAAAATTGTTAGAGAATGTAGAGCATTGGCCCAAATATATGAAGACTGGTGCAATCTGCCTTAGTGCAGTTGTGCTTTACTAATCTGCATATTGTGCAGATAATCCAATTGTGCGCACATGTTCCTTACATGGCACAAGCAGCGCTGCTTTGGGAAAAGAGTGCACACAGAAGCACATTTTTATTTTGGTGTGTGTCTTTCACCGTGCTTTGATGCAAAGTTTTTATAAGTGTCGGACAAAATGTGAACCCCGAAACAATATTGGCACAAACACTTGACGAATACATGGGCAGCTGACATCATATCTTGACCCAAGGGCGTAACTTGAGGGTTTGCAGAGGTGGAGTCACACCAGGGCCCAAGAGGCTTAGGGGGCCCTTATGGCGTCATTTCCATATGAGAATAACTAATACTAAAATCCAACATTATGTCGGGGGTCTGGCACAAAACTTTGCACTGGGGCCCATCAGCTTCAAGTTACGCCACGTCATGACCTTTTAGCCAAGAGAAAATAAAGTATTAACTAAATGTGTTTTATAAAAACACTACTGTAGTGCCACAGGGAATCCTATGGATTTAGAGCTACTATAAGCAAGGATACGCCCTTCCATAGGGTAACTAGGAAGAGATCAGTTTAATTTTTGCATTTCAACAACCTAGAATAATCAAATGGGCTATAGAAAAAAATAGGGCACTCACTTCTTTTTTGCTTCTTTATCCAGTTCGCATATAGGATATGGACACAAGCCAACGGCAGTAGTTCACGTGTAGCTTTGTCTTCCCCTCTATTATCTTGTATAATATACATCAACAAGAAATAAGAAATGAAACTATACTCTCTGTTTAGATATAAACTCCAACCTAAACTAGATAATTTTATGCAAAGTTGTTGGTCCATTTTAATAGCAGTAAATATAAAATTACTATTTAAATTGACCTTAGCAAGCTCTTTAAATTCACTAATTCATTTCCTCTATGTGGGCTTTGACTTGTCTTTTTCTATATATTCATCTCTCTTAAAGCTCTGCTATAACAATATGTTGTTCATATGTTCCCACTCAATAATACCCCATAGTCTGATGTAGAACTCTCCAGTCTTGTAGCCTTCTGGGCCTCCAGCAGCTTTTTCAGCTAAATGTATTCTAACTTCAACAACATGCTCATCTAAACAATTTACTTTAAACATTCCATGATCACATATGGCAGCAGTTCTGCCTCCACCAAGACATTACAGATTGTTGCTGCTTGCTTGCCTACATATAACGTACCTTATGTTACAGGGCCTTCCAGCCCCACTCAAATGTGAATACTCAGGTCCCATAACTAATCTCTCTTTGATTTGTATAGTTCAAGTTCTATACTTTAACTCTAAAACATTGTTCACAACATATGTCCTCTCTGCTCATTATAATTCCAGCTGTATCTTCCATTGTATTGACAGGATTCGATCTAAATTCTAAAGGTCTGGTTATTAACGATGTTTGTACAAAATTGTGAAAATAAAGTATGTACTCTCCACCTCAATCCTAATAATACAATGATTTTAAAGAGAGTTGTATGATAAAACTAAAACACCAGTATCAAGTATAAGTCATCTCCGTACCAAAGCGTATCTTAAACAATCTCTTCGTTCCACCGACATATTGAAGTTGTCAGGAAACACAGCAGATCAAATATACAGCATATTTAATGCTGCAAGTAACCAAAGTTTTAATGTTATAAAATCTGAAATAAATGTTTTGGTTGGATTTATGAGTGAGCAAGAATTACAGTGCTGGACCTCCACATCTATATGAGCCTTAGGTTTCAACAAATTGGGGCTCATTTATAAGGGTCCGCCGAGCGATTTCATTACACAACGGTTTGTCCCAAATTGACCCACGATTTTGGCGCACACAGATCGTATTTTGGCGCATTTGCGTCGGCTTGCACGCAACAGAATGGGGGGGAGGGCATGGCCGTCAGACAACCTGATGGATTCAGACAACGTGCAAGATGAACATAGAATTGTGTCACAAGACAACACTACAAGCACCAGGAAGAAGAAGGTGAACTCCGGTGGACTCGGTGCGGAAGCGACGGATGCAGGAACTCGGGCGCACAATCTTGTGAATCGGCAGACCTGAATCCTCATCAGACAATGCACCGCGGATGATCGCGACAGGACCGGGTAAGTAAATCTGCCCCATTGTGTGTAGCAACCTGGACAGTCTAATACAGGGGAACCGTTATCAGGAGCCTTTTTCGTGGCTCCCTCATGTCCCCACAGAGAATGTTCCCATAAAGAATATTAGACCATCCCAAAGTGTTTATATAATAAAACCGCTCTTTTTTCCCAATAAAAAGAAAAATTAAATGAAATTGACCTTTTCTCTGATGGTCAGCGTGAAGCCCTTTCCCCCTGCCCTCTGGAACTGCTTCATCATGGGTCTATTTCAAAATAAAACCACGCCCATCTCCCTCCTATTTGTAATAGAGCGATGACAGAGCGGTTTCGCGAAGGTGAGGGGAAAACCACTTCTCAATGGCCACTGCCTTGGGGCACGGGATCTTCTAGAGAGAAAGTACACTTTCATTTAACTTTTCTAATTAAACAGAAAAAAAAGTTTTATTATAAAAAACACTTTGGCAATGTGTACGCTATAATTAATGGGGAAACTGGGAGAGCCGAAAATGGGCTCCCAGGGCTTATTTAATATCTGTGATACATAGGGGCACATTTACTTACTCATCCGAAGGAGTCACAGAAAGTGCATTGTCCGCCGAGAAGCCACTCTGCCACGTTCACTAAAACGTGGACCCGATATCCTGCATGTGTCACTTCCCCGCTCAGGTCCGCCAGAGTTCACTTCTTCTTTTTGGTGCACAATTTGAAAGTTAAATTCGCGCTCAGTCCAAATCAGTCGGATTGTACGAGAACGCCCCCAATTTTGTTGCATTCCAGCCAGCGCAAACTGTGCCAAAAAATGATGCGTGTGACTAATCCCACCTGAAACCTGTTAAAATACCTGTCAAAGCCCTGCAAATATCCAAAAATGGTGCAAAGTCTGACGAATGCGATCCGCGACCTTAGTAAATAAGCCCCATATGTCTTGTAGACAAATGATTGGAAATTATTTCACATTACCTGCTAAAATCATCCTTGCTACAGGGACCATATGGGTTATTATTAGAGATGAGCGAACATGCTCGTCCGAGCTTGATGCTCGGTCGAGCATTAGGGTACTCGAAACTGCCGTTGCTCGGCGAATACTTCGCCCGCTCGAGAAAATGGCCAGCCTCCCGCCGTTTTGCTTTTTGGCGGCGCCAGAAACAGAGCCAATCACAAGCCAGGAGACTCTGCACTCCACCCAGCATGACGTGGTACCCTACACGTCGATAGCAGGGGTTGGCTGGGCAGATCAGGTGACCCTGGGATAGACTAGCCGCTGCCCGCTCGGCTCGGATCATTCTGTGTCGGATTGCCGCTAGGGAGAGAGCTGCTGCTGGTCAGGGAAAGCGTTAGGTGTTTATTAGCTTACGTAGGCAGGAGTGATTCTCAAAGAACCCAACAGCCCTTCTTAGGGCTACAATAACGTCTACTTTTTTTATTTTTTTAAATTTGCATCTAGATACCATTTTGTGGGAATTAGCAGGGGGACTTGCTTACCGTGTGTGTTAGCTCTTAGTGGCACCACATATCCATAGCAAAGACCGAAGTGGAAAAATTTAGTAGGGGTTGGATTTCAATTAGGCACTAACTCAGTGTCATCATCTGGCATAGTAGTGTGTTTGATACTTGGCTAGAAAATAGCCATAGGAGAATACAAAGAGCTTTACTTACGCATACAGTAGCGTTCTATATATTTGATTTCTGGTTGATCTGCTGGGGCTGTACTTTCTGCAGTGCATTGACTAGCCAATTCTGAGCAATTTGTAGTGAGACTGCGACCGCTGTGTTCTGCGCTAGTGATGCACATATCCATAGCAAAGACCGAAGTGGGAAAATTTAGTAGGGGTTGGATTTCAATTAGGCACTAACTCAGTGTCATCTCATCTGGCATAGTAGTGTGCTTTGATACTTGGCTAGAAAATAGCCATGAGAATACAAAGAGCTTACTTACGCATACAGTAGAGTTCTATATATTTGATTTCTGGTTGATCTGCTGGTGGCTGTACTTTCTGCAGTGCATGTACTAGCCAATTCTGAGCAATTTGTAGTGAGACGGATGACTGTCAGGTATGTCACCACTCGGGTCGATCAGATGTACATTGATAAGTATTACACGAGGATGTGTATGTCAAACTATGATTTTGGCCAGAAAAATTATTGTGCAATGATATAAATAAGGAAAATGTGATTACAAAAGTATCAAAATTGCCATCAAATATATACAATGAATTAAATAAGGGAATAGTGATTACCAAAATATTGAGTACATAATTGCAAAGAATATATTATAGTGTACATAGTAAATTCATAATTGCCCATAATTCATGTAATTTACATAATGGGTTTCATATATTGTCCATTTTGGGCCGTATATAAAGCATATTCTTTACAGCAACAACAACAACAACATTGTATGATTTAATCGCATATATACCACACATGTATCATATATAGATCATATCTGAGTGAAATAAGCCACAGTGAATAACACACAAATAACTAAAAATTTCTAAAAAATTCCTATTGTTCCATGTAAAGTGCCAAGTGCATGTAAATAGTTCAATTCAAGAACATAACCTGATATATAAAAAAGTGCATCAAGTATGGATACTAAAGAAACATATCATTTGTCCAATGAGTTTCATATAAGTGGCCCCTTATGGGCCTAGGAGTGCATAATTATGCAATATGTGCTAAAACTTAGTGAGGAAACAAAAGAAAAATAAAAAAGGGGGGAAGATAAACAGTGAGGGAGGAGGAGTGAATAGGGTGAGTAAGTGTGGGAAGTGATGGAATAACCGTGAGAATTTAATGTATGGGAAGACAATAAGGAATACATATTGTGCCATACATTGCAATAATGGGGCCAAAAACATATATAAAGTGCATTGCGCATCATTGTAAATATATCACCCTCCACTTTAAAGATTTGTAAAGTGCGTGTTGCGCACCATATGGGGTAAATAACACAACAATATTTTGGAGATAAACGATCGTCTACGGGGTACCTAAGTTGGTAAACCCCGTAGACGTTGTGGAGTTGTGGAGTGTGCAAATACCTTCATGGACTCGACAGGCAGTAAAGTTTACAACATTATACACAGCATTACATGTAAAACCAAGGCTGTAGTATATTATGCCACATGTCCATGTAACCTGATTTACATTGGCCTGACCAGCCGGGCCATGAAAATACGCATCAGAGAGCACATGCGGGATATAAAAGCCGCACTGAAAGATGGTGCAAATCTCGAAGGCAAACCTGTGGCACTCCATTTCAAGGAGCAACATAACTCAGACCCGAGCCTTCTGAGGGTACGGGGTATCGACAAGGTTGACTTGGGCATTAGAGGGGGTCCGGTCCAGAAAATTCTAGCCCAACGGGAAACCCGCTGGATCTGGACCCTCAATACTTTGAAACCAATGGGTCTAAATGAGACCCTGAGTTTTGCCCCATATCTCCAGTAGGCGCAGTTCTCCCATAATTCTCATTTAATCATGTGAACCCTAAATTGTATATATTCGCTGTTTTCGTCGTATCGCACATTCACACACTGGCGTCTCAATACACCAGTTTTTATACTTTTTTAACTGTCTTTGTCTTTCCTGACTCTTTTTATCTTTCAGAACTATTTCCCATGGATTCGGATCGAATGTATATTTTGTCATGGACAATGAGCCCCGTACCACAGACCTCTACGCAATATGAGGGGCTAAAAGGAATGGCTCAATCTTGGTTACCACATAAAGATCTTCAGTATGCCTAACTTAACCTCCGTTTCATATGAAACATACAAAGTTCAATAATATGCTTAATACACTTTTTTCTTCTTTGTTGAGCCTCTAGGTTTACCAACTTAGGTACCCCGTAGACGATCGTTTATCTCCAAAATGAGCCACAGTATAAAGTATGGGGGAAAGACAGAGCCGCAGTATAAAGAATGGGAGAAAGACAGAGCCACAGTATAAAGTATGGGAGAAAGACAGAGTCGCAGTATAAAGTATGAGGGAAAGACAGAGCCGCAGTATAAAGTATGGGAGAAAGACAGAGCCGCAGTATAAAGTATGAGGGAAAGACAGAGCCGCAGTATAAAGAATGGGAGAAAGACAGAGCCGCAGTATAAAGAATGGGAGAAAGACAGAGCCACAGTATAAAGTATGGGGGAAAGACAGAGCCGCAGTATAAAGTATGGGAGAAAGACAGAGCCGCAGTATAAAGTATGGGGGAAAGACAGAGCCGCAGTATAAAGTATGGGGGAAAGACAGAGCCGCAGTATAAAGTATGGGGGATAGACAGAGCCGCAGTCTGAGCCTCCCATGAGGCAGGAAGCAAACTGCAGCCAGTGAGAGATGTGTAATCAGACCTATGTGTACGTTGTTAATATCAGCAGAACTGTGTAATATGGATTAACGTTCCAGGTTTGTAGCATCTCCAAGGATCCTCACACTGCTGCGCTCTGTTATTGAAGCAGCCAAAATTAGGTATTGCCCCTATAGAGATATGTAATCACACCTTTATGCATGTTATTAGTATCAGCAGGACTGTGAAATTTTAATTTATATTCTAGGTATTGTACCTTCTCTAAATGCGCTGGGGGGGGTTGTCCTCAAACTGCTGTGCTCTGTGCTCTCTGGTTGTTGCATCATTCAATCAGGGGCACAAGCTCCATTCATTGTCTATTGGCTCTGTTGGGCCTACATGTCCCCTGTAATTACACAAGCCCTATTTGAATAACCGGATCCACATAAGTGTGTCCAAGGGAACTGTACCAAACACCTATTGAATTCAATAATTTACCACAAGGTGAAACTATCTAAAACTTAACATTTAATTCAAAATTCATAAAAACCACTATTATCATAAATATCAATGCACCAAACCTATTAGCCACTGTAAAATGTAAACAAACTATACAGGGCCCATAGAGATATACCATCTAGGCCTCTAGTAAATCATATAAATATACAAGGCTGTACACAATATATAGCAGGGTATACAATTCCTGATATAGGCACCAACAGTCAATAGACCGTAGCAGCTGCAAGTGTAGCAGCTATCCTGTAATCAGTGCATATAGGGAAAGGAAGGACAGAGATAGGTGTACACTGCAGCACTAATAGCAACAATAACAATATGCGGAAGGTGAAAAAAAGGAACGTTCTTACCAATCCAGGGTTGAGAAATTCAGGCCATCGGATTCTGTATGATATATAAGAACCTAAATATCCCTCGCATACTGAAATATCACCTGAATATCGTCCAATAGCTCCCGTCCTAACAAGGACGGTCCACAGCTATCCCTGGCGTGTAACTTGCCCTTTCTGTAAAAACCAGGCGTTCTCAGATGGTCACAAGACTGAAAAAATGATCCCGACGCGTTTCTTCCGCAATCACTCGGATTCATCAGGGGATACAGGTGTCACAGGTATAGGTGACTAAGACGGGTCATGGTGGTGGAGACCAGGCAGTGGCTCAAAAGGTCTCCAGATCGTCCAGCTTAGTGAAGCATGGAGCGACTGGCGTGTGCAGCATTTTACTGCGCCTGCTCAGCTGTTTTTAAGTCAGCCGGCTCGAACGCGCCATGTAGCCGCTCACTTCCGGTCCGTGCCGATCACGTGACAAGTCACGCGATCAGTCACATGACCCCAGGAAGGCGGCGCCGAATGCCGTGACATCAGGTGAGGAACAAGAGTCTATCAACCTGATACAGTATCGCATGATCACGGCAGTGTGAAATACTGTATCACTATATCAATGGTGAGCAACAAAGCCTATTTACGTGTATATCCATATAAGGGCTCTAATGTAAAGCTCATTCAGCGGTACGTATAAACACAATATATAAAATGGTACTTCAAATGATATTTCCGGCAGAGTTTAAGGTCATAAACAGAGGAAGGAATTAATCAAACATTTGAATATGAAATACTCAAATAGTTAATTACGTAAACAATCGTACATATATGGTGACTTGAGGAAAAGGACATCGAGGTCATACCCAACAAAATTACATAAAAGAGAAAACAAATATAAAATAATCCAGGAATGAGATTATGTAAAGGACGGAGTCAGATCAGCCATCAATAAAGGATGCAAAGCTTAAGGTTTCATTCAACCCACTAGGGGCTACCGTGGCTAGTCTGTAAATCCAACGGGTCTCAGTTTGTAGAATTTTTTTATTCCAATCTCCCCCTCTAACATTTCGTGGTACCTGGATAAAGCCATGAAACCTTACTGCATTTATACAGCCTTGGTGGCATTCATGAACATGTCTAGCTAACGGGGTATCTCTTGAATGTTTAATGTCAGCCAAATGTTCACCCACTCGTCTGCGGAATTCTCGAAAGGTTTTACCAATGTATTTAACTCCACATACACATACAGCCCGGTAGATCACTCCCTTAGTTCTGCAGTTAATGAAGGAATTGATTTGAATTTCCTCACCGGTAACATTTGCCACAAATTTCTTTATTACCAAAATGTAAGGGCAGGCTATGCAGCCACTGCATTTGTAGGAGCCATTAGGCTTCCTAGCATCCAACCAGGTGTTTCTAGGATTGGTGGCGAAGTGACTATGTACTCGGCGGTCCCTAAGGGACCTACCTTTACTATACGTGATGGAAGGGAGTGGAGTCAAGACATCAACTATGTCCGTGTCCATCAGCAGGGTCGACCAGTGTTTAGATAAGATTCGCCTTACACTGTCAGCGCCCTTGTTGAACGTGGTGATGAATCTCACCACGTTATCGGGGCCGTCATTGGTCTTTGGAAGTAAGAGATTTCTCCTGTCTTTATTGAGTGCATTGTGAAAAGCACTCCTCAATATTTTATCCGGATACCCTTTCTCCAAAAATCTTGCTCTAAGATCGTCTGCCTGCTTTAGAAATGTGCGTTTGTCCGAGCAATTCCTCCGTAACCGAAGGTATTGACCCCGCGGTATTCCTCTTTTAAGAGGGGTTGGGTGGCTACTTTCCCACCTTAATAAGGAATTAGTCGCGGTAGCCTTTCTGAAGACCTCTGTCTGTAGTAGACCCTCGGGTCCTTTCGTAAGGAGTATATCCAAAAAGGCTAACTTTTCGCCACTGATCTCATAGGTGAATTTAAGGCCAATATCATTACAGTTCAGGTGCTCCACAAAGTCAGCAAAGGCTGATTTAGAGCCACTCCATATAATCATTATGTCGTCAATAAAGCGTAACCATAATTCTATATGCCCCTGGTGGGGATCAGTTTCTGATGTAAAAACCATGGTGTCCTCCCACCAGCCCAGGAGCAAGTTGGCGTAGGTTGGCGCGCATGGCCAACCCATCGCCGTGCCCCTGAGCTGGTGGTAGTACTTGCCATCGAACAGAAAGTAGTTGTGTGTAAGGCAAAACTGTAAAGATTTAATTAAAAAATCATCATGTTGCCTATATTGTACCCCTCTTGTGCTCAAAAAATATGACACTGCTTCAAGACCTCTATTATGGGGAATAGAGGAATATAAAGCTTCAACATCAATGGAAGCAAGGAAGTATCCCTCATCCATTACGATACCCTCTAATCTTCTTAGAAGATCCATAGAATCCCGTAAGTATGATGGGAGGGATTCAACATAAGGTCTCAAGATTTTGTCTAGGTACACTCCCAGATTTTGAGTGATGTTGTTAGTACCAGAAACAATTGGTCTCCCCTTTAATGGCTCCAACCCCTTATGGACCTTGGGGAGCCCATAAAACGTGGCAATCATGGGAGCTGTTGGTTCTAGAAATTTAAGTTCGTTAGTGTCAATTAACCCTTGGCTGAAGGCTTCACGAAGTATGGTTCCCAACTCACCCAGATATTGGGATGTAGGGTTTGTATTAAGAATTTCGTATGATAGCCTATCGCTTAGAAGGTCCATGCACATTTTCTTATAGATTTCAGAGCCCATGACCACCACATTACCCCCTTTGTCTGAGGGTTTGATGGTTAAACTGGTATCTTTTTCCAGTTCCCTCAAAGCCTCAATTTCGGATAGTGAGCAATTAAATGGCACAAAGTCAGTTTGCATCATTTTGATTTCATTACTGACATCCCTCAAGAAAACGTCGATCGGAGAGACATCAGAAACAGGGGGGGACCTTATGCTGTTAAGTCGTAGATCTGTAAAGGGACCTTTGCCCTCAGTTGAGGGACTGGAGTCCTCGAGACCATACAACAATCTTACATCCTGTAACAGGTCGCTTGGGATACCCAGTTCTCTACACATTTTTTTATCGTTTTTAATGAAGTGTTTCCTCCATTTAAGCTTCCTGATGAATAAGTGTAGATCCTTTATAATCTCAAAAGTATCTGGCTTATTTGTGGGAACAAAATTAAGACCCTTTGATAAAATCTGTATCTCTGCTGTGGATAGCGTTTTACTAGAGAGATTGATTATTTGGGAGCCGTGGTCTGAGATAGGGGGGGCCTGCTTCTTGCCCTCGTTAAGTAAGGCTGGTCTAAAAAATCTGCCTTAGCTCCTCTGCTTCTTAGGTTCCCTCTGCCTCGTCCTCTGCCTCTTCTATTTTTTGATTGTCTATTGGAAGAATCCACATCCGAGTTGTCAGTTTCGGATGAGGAGGCCTCAGTTTCTGTGTACCTCTTATTATACACCAATGAATATACCTTATTGTCCCTAAAGTCTTGAAGGTCACGAAGGAATTGAGTATGTTTCCTCCCTTTTAAATGATATTGGTATTTCTTAATTGTTAGTTGTAATTGGTTCTCCTTGGTTTTGAAATCCGGTTCGGATTCAAATTTCTTAGTAATTTTAATCTGCTCATTCAGTTTATTCTCTAAATTTTGTAGAGTTATTTTCTCCTCATCTAGTAAAATCTGCATCAATCGAAGGGAACTGTTGGTTGCCTCCTTTTCCCATCTTTTCATCAAATTTGGGGTTCTGGATCTCCCTGCTGGTATTAACGGAATACGGAGACCCCTAGGAACTATAGAGTTCTTAATATAGTTCTCTAGTGAAGAGAGCTCCCACCAGGATGTAATTTTATCTTTATATACTTTAGTCAACTCTTTAAAAGCAGCATTGAAAGTTGGAGTGTAGCGTTGTTGAGTGAATTCTCTATCTGAGAACACCTCTTTGGCCTCCTCAAGCCATGATTGTGTATTTAATCCTGTGGTTAAGAAACCTGCCATATCAAGTATGCGGAACAAGTAATTACACAAGCCCTATTTGAATAACCGGATCCACATAAGTGTGTTTCCAAGGGAGCTGTACCAACACCTATAGAATTCAATGGTATAACAGAAGGTGAAAATATCTAAAACTTAACATTTAATTCAAAATATATAAAAACCACTATTGTCACAAATAGCGATGCACCAAACCTCATGGTCACTGTGAAATGTAAAACAAATCATATACGGTCCATCCAGATGACCACCATAGCTCTAATCAATCATACAGCAAGCAGGGCTGTACATAGTTAGTGCCAGGGTATGCGGTTACAAATATAAACACCAAAGGTCAAGGGACCATAGCAGTTGCAGGTATAGCAGCTATCATGTAGTCAGTGCACATAGAAAGGAAGGACAAAAAATCGGTGTGACTTACAGCATAGTAGCAATAAAAAATATGCGAAAGGTGAGAAAAGGAATGTTCTTACCAATCCTGGGTTGAAAAGATCATGCCATCGATTCCTGTAAGACATAGATCAGCCTGGGTATCCTACTATCCTCGCATACTGAAGTACACCTAAATATGTCCAATAACTCCCGTCCTAACAAGGACGGTCCAAGCTGTCCCTGAATCTTGCCCTGATATAGAAGACAGGTGTTCTCAGATGGTCCTTGAAGTCAAAAAAATGATAATCCCGACGCGTTCTTCCGCAGTTACTGGATTCATCAGGGGATAAATGTGTCGCAGGTATAAGTGACTATTGAAAGGTCATAGCAATGGAGCCCAAGGCAATGATTCCAGAAGGGCTCCAAATCGCCCAGCTTAGTGAAGCATAGGCGGTTGGCGTGTGCAGCATTTTCTGCGCCTGCATCAGCTGTTTTTAATCAGCCGGCTAGAGCACGCGTGCGACCGCTCACTTCCGGGTACATGCGACACTGACTAGTCACGCGATCAGTCACATGACCCGGGGAGGCGGCGCCAAGTGACGTAACATCAGGTTAGGAATGAGAATTAGTCCATCAACCCGATCAACATTGCATAGTCACGGCAGTGTGAAATATGTATCACTAAATCAGTGGGTGGAAGCAAAGAAAACTTATGAAATGTATACAAATCTAATAGTTAGAGAAAGGCTCACATAGCGGTACGTATGAACAAATTGTCTAAACGGTACTTCAAATGATATCTTTCCGGCAGTGTTGAAAGTCCTAGTCTGAGGACAAGATTTAATCAAGCATTCGAATATAATTATTCAAATAATTAATTTACAAAAACAATCGTAGATGAATAGTGACTTGAGGAGAAAGGGCAACAAGGTATTACCCAGAAGAGATCACATAAAAGAAAAAAACCAATTTACAACTGTACAAAGATGAATTTTTATTTTTATATATATGTAAACAGAGGAGGGAAATCAAACCATCAATAAGGATACGAAGCTTAGGGTTTCATTAAGCCCACTGGGGGCCACCGTGGCTAGTCTATAAAATCCAACGGGTCTCTTTGTGAAAATTTTTTTGTTCCAATCCCACTCTAGCATTTCGGGGTACTTGGATGAAAGCCAGAAATTAAATGCATCATAAGAACCCTGTGGCATTCATGGACATGTCTTGCTAAGGGAGTATCTCTTGAATGTTTAATGTCAGCCAAGTGCTCACCTACTCGTCTGCGGAATTCTCGAAAGGTTTTCCCAATGTACTCAATTCCACATATACATACAGCCCGATAGATCACTCCCTTGGTTCTGCAGTTAATGAAGGAATTAATTTGGATTTCCTCACCAGTCACATTTGCCACAAATTTCTTATACAAGAATATGGGGGCAGGTGCAGCCACTACATTTGTAGGAACCATTAGGTTTACTTGTGTCCAACCAGGTATTTCTGGAGTTTGTGGCAAAGTGACTGTGCACTAAACGGTCTCTCAGGGATCTCCCTTTACGGTACGTGATGGAGGGAAGTGGAGTCAAGACATCAGCTATGTCCGTGTCCATCAGCAGGGTCGACCAGTGTTTAGATAAAATTTGCCTTACATTATCAGAACCCTTATTGAATGTGGTGATGAATCTCACCACATTGTCATCACCGCGTTCATTGGTCCTTGGAAGTAAAAGATTTCTCCTGTCTTTTTTTAGTGCATTGTGAAAGGCACTCCTCAATATTTTGTCAGGATACCCTTTCTCCAAAAATCTTGCTCTAAGATCGTCTGCCTGCTTTAAAAATGTGCGTTTATCCGAGCAATTCCTCCGTAACCTAAGGTATTGACCCCGCGGTATTCCTCTTTTTAGGGGATTTGGGTGGCTACTTTCCCATCTTAATAGGGAGTTAGTGGCGGTAGCCTTTCTGAAGACCTCTGTCTGTAGTAGACCCTCGGGTCCTTGTAAGGAGTATATCCAGGAAGGCTGTTTTTCGCCACTGATCTCATAGGTAAATTTGAGGCCAATATCATTACAGTTCAGATGTCCACAAAGTCAGAAAATGCGATTTAGAGCCATTCCATACAATCATTAGTCGTCAATAAGCGTAGCCATTAATTCCAGATGCCCTGGTAGGGGTCAGTGTTGGTGTAAAGACCATGGGTCCTCCCCAGCCAGGAGCAAGTTGGCGTAGGTTGGCGCACACGGCCAACCATTGCCGTGCCCCTGAGCTGGTTGGTAGTACTTGCCATGAACAAGAAGTAGTTGTGTGTAAGACAAAAACTGCAAGGATTTGATAATAAAGTCATTATGCTGCCTATACTCGTATCCCTCTTGTACTCAAAAGTGTGACACTGCTTCGAGACCTCTGTTGTGAGGAATCGAGGGACAGCTGTGGACGTCCTTGTTAGGACGGGGAGTTATTGCGACGATATTTAGGTGATACTTCAGTATGCGAGGGATACGTAGGATACCAGGCGATCTATGCTTACAGGAATCGATGGCATGATCTTTTCAAACCAGGATTGGTAAGACATTCCTTTCTCACCTTCGCATATTTTATTATTGCTACTATTGCTGTAAGTACACACCGATTTTTGTCTTCCTTTCATGTGCACTGACTAATGATAGCTGCTAACCTGCAACTGCTATGGTCCATTGACCTTTGGTGTTTATATTTGTAACCGCATACCCTGGCACATATACTGTACAGCCCTGCTTGCGTGTATGATGATTAGAAGCTATGGTGGTCATCTGGATGGACGTATATGATTGTTGACATTTCACAGTGACCATGAGGTTTGGTGCATCGTATTTGTGACAATAGTGGTTTTTTTATATTTTGAATTAAATGTTAAGTTTTAGATAGTTTTCACCTTCTGTTTATACCAATTGAATTCTATAGGTGTCTGGTACAGCTCCCTTGGAAACACTTATGTGGATCCGATCATCAGAATAGGGCTTGTGCAATAGCGTTTTCAGTCTACTTGATATGGCAGGTTTCTTAACCACAGGATTAAATACACAATCATGGCTTGAGGAGGCCAAAGAGGTGTTCTCAGACAGAGAGTTCATCAACAACGTTACACTCCTACTTTTAATGCTGCTTCAAAGGTTGACATAAAGTATATAAAGATAAAATCGCATCCTGGTGGGAGCTTCTTCACTAGAGAACTATATTAAGAACTCTATAGTTCCTAGGGGTCTCCGTATTCCGCTAATACCAGCAGGCAGATCCAGAACCCCAAATTTGATGAAAAGATGGGAAAAGGAGGCAACTAATAGTTCCCTTCGATTGATGCAGATTCTACTAGATGAGGAGAAAATAACTCTACAAAATTTAGAAAACAAATTGAATGAGCAGATCAAAATTACTAAGAAATTTGAATCCGAACCAGATTTCAAAACCAAGGAGAACCAACTACAACTAACAATTGAAAAATACCAATATCATTTAAAAGAGAGGAAACATACTCAATTCCTTCGTGACCTTCAAGACTTTAGGGACAATAAGGTCTACTCATGGGTTTATCATAAGAGGCATACTGAAACTGAGGCCTCCTCATCTGAAACTGACAATTCGGATGTGGACTCTTCTAACAGACAATCAAAAAATAGAAGAGGTAGAGGACGAGGCAGAGGGAATCTAAGAAGCAGAGGAGCTAAGGCAGATTTTTTAGATCAGCCTTACCAGACTAGGGCAAGAAGCAGGCGCCGCCCCCCCCCCATCTCAGACCATGGGTCCCAAATAATTAATCTCTCGAGTAAAACGCTATCCACAGCAGAGGTACAGATATTGTCTAAGGGACTTAACTTTGTTCCTACAAATAAACCAGACACTTTCGAGATTATAAAAGATCTACATTTATTCATCAGGAAGCTTAACTGGAGGAAACACTTCATTAAAAGTGATAAAAAAATGTGTAGAGAATTTGGTATCCCAAGTGACTTATTACAGGATGTTAGACTGCTGTATGGTCTCGAGGATTCCTGTCCCTCAATAGAGGGCAAAGGTCCATTCACTGATCTACGACCTAATAGCATAAGGTCCCCCCCTATTTCTGAGATCTCTCCGATTGACGTTTTCCTGAGGGATGTCAGCAATGAAATTAATATGATGCAAACTGGTTTTGTGCCATTCAACTGCTCACGGTCTGAAACTGAGGCCTTAAGGGAACTGGAAAAGGATACCAGTTTAACCATTAAACCCTCAGACAAAGGGGGGAATGTGGTGGTCATGGACTCTGATATCTACAAAAAAATGTGTTTGGACCTTCTAAGCGATAGGCGATCATACGAAATTCTTGACACAAACCCTACATCCCAATACCGGGGAGAATTGGGAATCATACTTCGTGAAGCCTTCAGCCAGGGGTTAATCGACACAAATGAACTGAAATTTTTAGAACCAACAGCTCCCATGATTGCCACATTCTATGGGCTCCCCAAGGTCCATAAGGGGTTGGAGCCATTAAAGGGGAGACCAATTGTGTCTGGTACCAATAATATCACCCAAAATTTGGGCGTGTACCTAGACAAAGTCCTGAGACCGTACGTTGAATCCCTCCCATCATACTTGAGGGATTCTATGGATCTTTTAAGAAAATTGGAAGGTGTTGTGTTGGATGAGGGTTGTTTTCTTGCTTCTATTGATGTTGAAGCTCTATATTCCTCGATTCCTCACAATAGAGGTCTTGAAGCAGTGTCACACTTTTTGAGTACAAGAGGGGTACAGTATAGGCAGCATAATGACTTTATAATCAAATCTTTGCAGTTTTGTCTTACACATAACTACTTTCTGTTCAATGGCAAGTACTACCACCAGCTCAGGGGCACGGCAATGGGTTGGCCTGTGGCCAACCTACGCCAACTTGTCCTGGGCTGTGGGAGGACACCATGGTCTTTACACCAGAAACTGACCCCTACCAGGGGGCATGGATTATGGCTACGCTTTATTGACGACATAATGATTGTATGGAATGGCTCTAAATCAGCATTTTCTGACTTGTGGAAAATCTGAACTGTAATGATATTGGCCTCAAATTTACCTATGAGATCAGTGGAGAAAACTAGCCTTCTGGATATACCTTACGAAAGACCCGAGGTCTAGTACAGACAGAGGTTTCAGAAAGGCTACCGCCACTAATTCACTATTAAGATGGGAGAGTAGCCATCCAACTCCTTAAAAAGAGGAATACCGGGGTCAATACCTTCGACTACGGAGGAATTGCTCTGATAAACGCACATTTCTAAAGCAGGCAGACGATCTCAGAGAAGATTCTTGGGAGAAAGGGTATCCTGATAAAATTTGAGAAGGCATTCACAATGCACTAAAAAAAGACAGGAGAAATCTTCTACTTCCAAGGACCAATGAACGCGGTGATGACAATGTGGTGAGATTCATCACCACATTCAATAAGGGTTCTGACAATGTAAGGCAAATTTTATCTAAACACTGGTCGACCCTGCTGATGGACACGGACATAGCTGATGTCTTGACTCCACTTCCCTCCATCACGTACCGTAAAGGGAGATCCCTGAGAGACCGTTTAGTGCACAGTCACTTTGCCACAAGTTCCAGAAACACCTGGTTGGACACTAGTAAACCTAATGGTTCCTACAAATGCAGTGGCTGCATAGCCTGCCCTTACATCCTTGTAATAAAGAAATTTGTGGCAAATGTGACTGGTGAGGAAATCCAAATTAATTCCTTCATTAACTGCAGAACCAAGGGAGTGATCTATCGGGCTGTATGTATATGTGGAGTTGAGTACATTGGGAAAACCTTTCGAAATTCCGCACAGAGGTAGGCAACTTGGCTGACATTAAACATTCAAGAGATACTCCCTTAGCAAGACATGTCCATGAATGCCACCAAGGTTCTAGTGATGTAGTAAGATTTCATGGTTTCATCCAAGTACCCCGAAATGCTAGAGGGGGAGATTGGAATAAAAAAATTCTACAAATTGAGACCCGTTGGATTTACAGACTAGCTACGGTGGCCCCTAGTGGGCTTAACGAAACCTTAAGCTTCGTATCCTTATTGATGGTTGATTTCCTCCTCTGTTTACATATATATAAAATATAAAAATTCACCTTTGTACAGTTGTAAATTTTTCTTTGTCTGTGTGATCCTTCTGAGTATACCTTGTTGTCCTTCTCCTCAAGTCACTATCCATCTACGATTGTTTTTGTAATTAATTACTTGAGTATTTTATATTCAAATGCTGGACTAATTCTGTCCTTAGACTAGGACTTTTAACACTGCCGGAAATATCATTTGAAGTACCGTTTAGTACAATGTGTTCATACGTACCGCTTAGTGAGCTTTTTCTCTAAGCTATTATATGTATATACATTTTAATAAGCTTTCTTTGCTCACCATTGATTTAGTGATACAGTATTTCACACTGCCGTGATATAGCAATGTTGATGGGTTGATGGACTAGATTCTCATTCCTAACCGATGTTACGGCATTGGCGCCGCCTCCCCGGGGTCATGTGACTGATCGCGTGACTAGCACGTGATCGGCATGTACCGGAAGTGAGCGGTCGCACGGCGTGGCTCAGCCGGCTGATTTAAAAACAGTGAGCAGGCGCAGGAGGAAAATGCTCTGCACACGCCAACCGCCTGATGCTTCACTAAGCCGGGCGATTTGGAGACCTTCTGGAATCATTGCTGGGCTCCATTGCTATGACCTTTCAATAGTCATTATACTGCGACACAATTATCCCCTGATGAATCCGAGTAATCGAGAAGAAACGCGTGGGAGATCATTTTTGACTTCAAGACCATCTGAGAACACTGTCTTCTATAGCAAGGGCAAGATGTCAGGGACAGCTGTGGACCGTCCTTGTTAGGACGGGAGTTATTGGACGAATTTAGGTGATACTTCAGTATGCGAGGGATACGTAGGATACCCAGGCTGATCTATGTCTTACAGGAATCGATGGCATGATCTTTCAACCCAGGATTGGTAAGAACATTCCTTTCTCACCTTGCATATTGTTATTATTGCTACTATTGCTGTAAGTACACACCGATTTTTTGTCCTTCCTTTCTAGGTGCATGACTACAGAAGCTGCTATACCTGCAACTGCTATGGTCCATTGACCTTTGGTGTTTATATTTGTAACCGCATACCCTGGCACATATACTATGTACAGCCCTGCTTGCGTGTAGATTGATTAGAAGCTTTGGTGTCATCTGGATGGACCGTATGATTTGTTGACATTTCACAGTGACCATGAGGTTTGGTTCAAGATAGTGTAGCTACAGTATTCTCAAGGTATGTTTGCTCATAATGCATCAAATCATAAGGTGGTTTCCTTTAAGTTCCCATTACCAGAAATTGCTGATGCGCCAAAATAATTGCGTGCGCAAAAACCTGTTAAATGCGGGTGCAAAACGGAATCCTTGGAAAAACTGACAGAATGCGCTCCGCAGACTCTTAGTAAAGAGCCCCAGTATCTGAGCACATACTTCGTATACCATAACAGAGCATGTACTTTATTAACTATTGTTTATCTCCATAACTGTAGTGATATTGTAAAGGTTACCAAGTGGGTAAACATTTACATTATTATTTAAAAAATTTTAAATGGCTTGCTTGATATTTATTACTAAGAGAAAATATTTCAAATAATGTAAAAATCGTTAAAAAATGGTGTTTTCATACATTTTGCTCAGTTTGTACACATGGACACTTTGACCTTAGCTAGTTACATTGTTCTCTGCTCTACACACTGACCAAACTGTGTTGTGGCTGTTTGTGTGGGGATCATACACTATGAAATACAAAACGTGTTTACATTGGGAATTCCGAGACGTGAGAAAATTTGGAAAAAAAATGTTGTGTATTATTTGCATAGTAATAGTCAGCAATGTCAGTCATCAGTATATCATCATCAAGACACGCTCGTCCATTACCCAGTACTGTCCCAGAGCACATACAAATGTCATTCTGGCTCATGCATAAAACATAAAGGAAGATGTGGATAACATTGTAAGATACAGAGAAGATGTGGCAAGGACACAGCAAAATAACAATAAATGAAAAATGATTGTAACGCCCGGTAGCACCTTAGAATCATCAGTTTGAAGCGAGTAACTTATAAAAGAAAAAAAACAACTCCATTTCTTGTTAGATTAACACTACAGCCTTGTTAGCTTTCTCAACAGAATTGCAAATTTCCCACTAATTCAGATTTATGCTAAAGCAGAATAAGTAGGGGCAATGTTCCAGTGCACCAATAATATGCTTGTTAACAAGCATTCTAAGAAAGAAAACCAATTTAATAGATTCTTCGTTTTTAAGGTATGAAGACTCTGCATGGAAAATCATGTTTTTGTAGAAATCCTATAAAGAAATTGTGGAATTCTATGTATTGTGCCAAAAAGTCATCAGGAAACACATTGTACCCACATCTACATTCTAATAAGCATATGCTTAAGGTTTGTTCACATTCAATTGCCTCTCTATATGCTCACAATTCTTTCAGAACTAAAGGGATTTCTAGTAGGTAAAAGAAAAAAAAAAAAGTGATCAGAATTGTTTTAAAATGAAAAGCAACAGTAATCAACTTACTGATCCTGGAGCTCTCCCCTTGGCCTGTACTAGGAAAATTACCATGCTCCATTTCTCAGCGATAGATTTTTTTGTGGTTAGGGACCATGTTGTGGAATGTTTTTTCTGAACCAATTTCAAAAATTTTGCGAAGGACCAGCCAGGATCAAGGATTGTAACCACAACACTTACATGGTGGTAGTGCCCCTCTGGCAAGATCTAACTTTTAAAGCTCCATGTCCGTGTTTTAATGAAAAAGGCTGATAAACATGATGCAAATGAGTTTGAGGGGGGGGGCTCCATAACACCTATGGAGCCTGGAGCCCCTCGGCTCATTTGCATAATTTTAAAAGTGTATATTTGTTACTACAGGGCATAAGAAGCTAAAAAGAAGTGTAGGACAGTAGTCAGAGTTCTTGGTTTACAAATCCTTGAACTCTGGTAAATATCCGATAGACCAACTTTTTTTCCTGACAACTTTTAATGAAAACTGCTATTGCTTGCTATTTCAATTTTGCCTCAATGGTTCTCTCTTGTCACTACAATGGTATTTCCGTCTGCCTGATCAGAGTTTGCTGAAGTAGGGGTGTGTACGCATCTAGGTGCTGGAGGTACTTCAATTAGATTCAGATGCGTGACCAATTTGGCAGGGTCTGTGCAGCGCGGTGAATCTTTGTTGCAATATAAATAAAGAATTACTATTATTATTAGAAGCAACCGTTGCCCATTTATTACATAACAACTGTTCATGGGATCGGCAAAGACTCAGTGGGATAAGGGTGACTTTTTATTATCAAAAAACTGTTTAAAGATTACTAGCACCCAACTCAAATATGAATCAAAGTTATTCTTCATTAAAGGGAACCTGACAGCAAAATTAACCTAACAAACCACTACCCGTATGTCATGAGCAGTGAACATCTTCTAGATGTCTATTTATGGCCCAGCGTGGTGGCTTCATCCAGAAAATTGAAGTAAATGTAACTTTGGTTGTATAAAGTCACGGAGGTTGGAAATTTTAAAACTAAAGTCAAGCGTTCCTCTATCAGAATGCCCTCTTCCATGTTATTCATGAGCCTGCATGCAGGCACATCACTAAGCAGATCTCCTTCATTCTGAGGTGAGGAGAGCTGAATCAATGCTGAGATCTCCGCTCCATGACTTTCTACAACCAATTTATATCTCACTTTAAAGCTGATGTTCTGAATGATGCCCCGCACTGAGCCATGAAAGAAAACTGATCTAGAGGTGGTTATCTGCTTCACAACATACTGTCATGGTTAATTAGGTAAATTATGATAGGTTCCACATTAAAAACCATTATGAAACAATACAGCAAATTTGTAAATAATAATAAGAAACGTAATGAATGATTGACCTCGTATTTAACAGTCTGAAATTAAGTTTAAGAGTTATTGTTGCTGGATAAGTTTTGACCTCTTTGAAAGTTTTAGGAAAATGTGATCATAAACCGGATACCAGACATGGGCTTCTCTCAGTTTATATTTTTCTAATGTGCTTTGTGATTAATATATTGATACATTGGCATACGCTCACAAAAAGCATATATAAAAAGCAGAGCAATAAAATGTCAAAAATGCAATGAATATTATGTTTGTTTTCTCTCTAGTGGCAGATAACAAAGTGTAGACGGAATGATGAAGAGAGCAGATATTACAGGGATGTCACATTTGTATAGTATTAGAATGGGGATTGTCCTTTGGAGTAAATTATGGCCTTATAGCATAAGCTAGAACCCTAGTTCACTTTGATCCCAGATTATACATTAGGGCTATTTATGTATAGAAAAGAGAGTTGCCATCAAGTCTTTATTAGGTTACCGTACGTTATGTATACCAATTTTAAGGGGAAAAGCCAACACTATCGGTGACCCCTTACCTTGACTAGAAATAGATGTGTCATCAGTGGCTCCAACCATTTTCTACTGCCTCATCCTCTTAGGCTATATTCACACTGCTGTTGCCCGCCAGTACCGTACGTAGCGGGAAACGGCGGGCACGGGGAGAGGAGAGGAGGTGATCGCAGTCCACCCCGCCCTTCTCATAGGAACTTATGGCGCACGGCGTCGTATTAACGGGAAAAGAAGGACAGGTCCTATCTTTTCCGGGTTCGAGGGTACGGCTGCCGCACGCCCTGTGCTGCACCGTACCGCTCCCGTTGGGCGCCGTCGGCCTTGCTGTCTACGATATCGGCAGTATACGTCGGCCATAATACGTCCCCCATAACATCGTGAATGTAGCCTTGACTATAAGCTCTTGCGAGCAGGGTCCTCCTATTGTTCCTATGACGTTTGTGCTCTATGATTTAATGTAATGTATTTCTCCTCTATGATATATAAAGCACTACTGAATGTGATGGCACTATACATAAAATATTATATTGTTATTACTTTATACAGAATAGAAGGAGCAATGCAGGCCCAGGGAAAATCTCTTAGTAAGGTCTCCTGACTCCTTGCCTTTGACTGCAGTGAGAGAGAGCGGTCACACAGGATTCATCCATTCACTTCTGTGAGTGCTCTGAGAATTGTGGACTTCTTGAAAGCTATGAATGTGAATAGACAGAGCCATGCCTCTCATTTGAGATTGAAAACCCCTTTGAGGAGACATGTTCATCTTTTTGCTAAAAAAAAAACACTATTAATTTAGAAGTCTATCGGCATGTTTTAGAAGGCAGAGGGGCCCCTACACAGGCAAAGCTTTTTTTTTTTTTTTTTTTATAAGGGAGCCCCCTGGGAGTTGTTTATTTCAACATTTGGAGGGTGTCTAATAAAATTTGCATATGTTTGTCCCTTCATTACAAAACACATCTCGTACTTAATTGGTACTTTCTAGCTGTATGTAGTCTTGTATTTGCCTCAGCAGCCTGGTACCCAAGACTGCTAAAAGAAATAAGTGATAATATTTTTTCCCTAGATATTAGTATGTTATATCGCCTTGATGTTATACAGTGGGTATTTAGTACACTTCATTCTACATCTGATGCCGTATAGTGTACCGTATGAGCTTAGTTCATAAACTATCAAATGAAGATAACCGGTCAGGTATACAGTGTACAGTGACCATTCTATTGATCTTTGCCCGTTTGCTTATTTGGAACAAATAGATAGAACTAAGACAGTATAATAGAAAAACCTGATGTTCTGATCTTTAACATTTCACACTGTAAAATTCATAACAATCTATATGGGGCCGACCAGGAGGTTCTTATATCCGCATAATAAAACTGTAACAGCTTTTGGTTCTGGCAAAGATTCTCAAGTTCAGCCCCTTTCCTACCAATGACCCTTGCCTCAGGAAATCAATTGGTTGTATTAAGCCAGCCTGCCTATAACACCCAGCACAGGACCATATTGATTTCTGAGAGGGAGTTATGACTAAATAAACTCAGTTGGTGTCTTAATAAATACATCTCAAGTCGTCACATTAGTTACAGTACTACACAGTTGTCGGAGGCTGTGGAGGTGTGGGGAGAGAGGCTAATTCTGTTACAAGATTGTTCACAGCAGGGTCTCCAAATTAGCCCTTGTTGTGTTAATGCCACTTGCCTGGGCTTGCTTTGAGCACACTTCTCAGTTTTCCTAATGAGTTGCAACACTGATAATGTGCCTGATGGATCTTCAGTCATGATTTCACTACACTGCTTGTTGGTAATTGATCCGTTGCTGCTGAGCTCTAGTTATATACGCTTGACATGGCCCAGTCCTTGGGATTCTCAGTTGCAGAACAACATTTTAATAAAACAGTCTATTACTGAGCAGGTGCGCTCACGCAGTCATATTGGCACATATAATATATATAAGTCTTTAAGCAGGGTGCGTGTGTGTATATTCTATTTCATTACAGACTAACTGCATGATACGGAGCAGTAAAAGCGGGAGTGGCAAGGAGTGAGGAGGTGTAGGAGATAGATGGAAAAAGAGACAGGGACGAGGGAAGGGGGGGAGTGTGCAAGGAGAGGAAAGAGAAGGAGGAAGCCTGCTTGACAGTGTCCTAAGCCTCCCCTCAAATAACAGCCATTAGTGGGAAGGTCAGGAGCTGAGCAGGCAGCTTGACTGAAGCATTGAGGCCACTTCAGAAATATCCAGAGTGCTAGCAATGTTAGAGGGAGTTTAAATGGCTAATATCGGGCTGTGAAAGCACAGTCACTGTTGGACAAATGACTTACAGTTTTCTCCTTTTCCTAATAACCCGCTATATATATATCTAAACATCTTTCTTTCTCTACAATATGTACATGTATGTGGTCTTGTGTGGCTTGTAATCAAGGCAGTTTTATTTCCTCTTAGTATTCATAGTCGATTTGTTTCATTAACATGATTTCTTTATTACACTTTGCGTAGTGTATGGTTTTGTTATTGGGTTTCTTTGTGCAAGTGTTCACGTTGTGTGTGCGGTGTGGTATATGGTGTGCCTATGGTGTGTGAACTGGAGGAAGAGTTTAAAGAAAAGTTTCAAGAGCTGTGGGATGGGGAGAGCGAGGCCATTTGTGTCAACACAGTGGAGCTTTCTCATCTCTCCTCTTGTGTACTAATGGACACTGAGCAGTCACACAAGCTCTTGCTGCTGTTGTGTTTGTTTTACAGACTGTAGATGCTTAGCTTTATTGTATGTCAAGATGGGGGAAAGTGCTGCTTTTCTGTGCCACTTTGTCCTACTGCCTGTCGTGTGGTTTTATAGAGGACAAAATTCACTTGACTCCTGTTTTTGAGGAAACTTTCCAAGGAGATGTCTGTACTCTCTCTCATGGCTGTTGTTTAACACTGTGATGTTTGGGGCACGAACAGCAAAGGTATCACCAGGGGGGGAGTAGTTAACCCTTTCACTGCTGGTCTTCTCCACAATGAAGTGTTCACAATTATTTCCTCTAAGTGCCATGTCCATTTTACTCGTTGTTTTATTTAGAATTGTTGTTATGAGTATTGTTTTTACCATGCTTTGTATTTTTTTTTCACTTGTATGTTTATAAGGTGGTAAGTCTTTTTGATAACAGTGCGGAACTTTTAATTGAATACATTTATGCTCTGCACACATCTACAAAAAAAAAAAAAAAGGAAAACATCCAGCATTTTTCACTGTGTATTATTTAGTCTGCATATAATTCTGTTTGTATGGACATCTTGGACGCTTCGTAAATTCAGTTGAAATATTTTCTTCATTGTTTATTGGCAATACCTAGATATTTCTTACCCAATTAATTTTTTTTAAACAGGGACTAAAGGGATAAGAAAAGACAACAGTGAAGGTACAAAAGTAATGTGGTACTGACAAGTGTCAATTGTGGCATTCTAACTGACAGTATTGAAGAAAAAGGAGATAAAACAAAAGGGTTATAAGAAGGGCCAGAAACTTATCCTCCGGTGATCAGGAATGTGGTGGTGTCTCATGTGATATGGTGATCGGTCGGATGAGATGAAGGAGTGCAGGATGTCATTGGTGCCTGGACAGTGGAAACGGTGCAGTGACTCCGTGTTATCTAACCAGTGACATCCTTAAAGCTGTTCTTGGTCGCAGGCAATTTTTTTCTTTGTTGCTACATGACACACCTGACAAGCAGCGTTTAGAATGAGCAAAGAGAAGCACTGGGGAGTCACAATCCATGCATAAATGATAGGAGTATCTGTGAGGAAGGTGCAAAGAAGCTTGACTCTCACCCCCCACCATCAGCAGCACATCCCTCTTGCCTACTTCACCTCCACCACCCCCTTCCTCATCCTCTCCTACCCTTTTTTACTCGCTTTCCTAAATTGAAAATGCAGCCTACATGCAGCTCTGAGCTACTCCAACTTGTGCTACTGAATGCCAAGAGGCCTCAAAACTCCACCTTCACTTTGCAGTCAGAAGAGAACCAGAAGTGGATGTGAGAGAAAGAGAAGTACAGAGGCAGACAGCGAGGACAGGAGGGAGAGAGATCCGGCGCATCGAGACTCTTGCCCTGACAACTCAATGCATCGGACCGAGGACACCGGAAAAAGTGAGCTGGGACATGGGGGCAATGGGCAAGAACTGGTGATGACAATCTTCTCTTCAGAATGTCCCAAACAGGTGAGTGCTCTTTTTACTTTTTTATTTGCATTTGGAATTTAAAAGAAAATGAGGTGATAAATTACTATTATGTTTTCTTTATATGTATTTATATTTCATAATTTATTTTACTTGTCAGCTAAGACATGATACTGGGGAAACTTGGTGTTCGTTTAACTGTGTCTCTCCTTTCATGCATTCATTCGTGTCCTGGGACAAGTAGGGAAACTTATGAATGAAGTGCTACCATGAAAAAGCGTTTTACTAGTTGTGCCTTATAGACTTGAGAGGGGGAAGGAAGCCGAATGAAGATTAGATGCAAGCAAAACAATTTAGCCCGAGCATATCTGAGAAAGCAATCAAAAGTGGAATAAAACAACCATCCACTCTTTCCGTCTTCCTTTCACTGATTTCGCAGTGGATAGAATTTAGGGGGCCCCTCTCTAGGATTTTTTCTTAAATGACTTCAGTGGTTGACGCACAGCTTCCCCCAGTACCAGATGAGCTGAATGCTGTGTTGTTAAAACTTCATACAAGGCTCAGGCGGATGGTTGATAGTAAGACAGTTAAGCTGCTCTAGTAATAATTTCGTTTCAGTTTCTTTTTTTATCATTTCCTTTCTTTCCTTACGTATCCACTTCATTTATACCGCATTTGTTTTAGTACCCTCTGCACCCAAAGTCTCCTGCACTTCTTATGCACATCTATAATAATCACTTTTTCTCCCACTGTTTATATCACTCACACGCAAGGCCAGTCTTGGCGTTCCTCCCAGAGCCTTTGAAATGGGGGCCTAAAGGCACTTGGTATGTGTATTGAGGGAAAGATGAAATGTATGCGAGGCCAGTAACAAACTGATAATTAATCACACAGCAGGTGTCACTGTAAAATGCAATAGGGATACGAAGACTTTCGGCTGAGGTTTATCATCAAAAGCTTGTTAATTGTATTTATTATAATGTGTAATTATATGTTATTGTGAAGGAATTCACATAAACATACATTCTAGTTTTATTAAAACATATTAACATCTTCCAAACTAAAATGTAAACTTAAAAATGTAGTTTCAGATTTATATATAGACTTGGAAAACACTATGTATAGTCTTATATTGCATTAAAAAAGAAACATTTAAAAGAGCACACAAAATCCCATACGGGATTAACATAGTTTTAAAGGTGAATGGAGGTCAGTACTTACTTTGATTTATGACATATTGCTATTGGAGCAGATTGGAGCACTGAGGCTATTACCATTTTAGAGAGAGGATGACACTCTGTGCTCAGTGAGGCAATACAGCACCTTCAGATTTTTTACAAACATTGTTGCCCTCATCAATGCACTGATATTGCTGTGTCTGGAAAAAGGTGACATTATTCTTCTTATAAAAATTAGCCTAAGGCAAAAGAGGAAAAAATTGTGAAAACGTATATAGAAAATTATAATAAGAAATGCTACAGAGTTGGTAAGCAGTATGGACTAAAATTTCATATTTAACAGTTACATGTAGGTTTTTAAAATGTCCTCTTCTGTCTTAACAGTATTTGCTTAAGTAAATGTTGGGTTAATGGTGTTCTCATGGGTCTGAAGAGAGTCCAGAAAGCATTGTAACCAGGCAGATTTGATAATAATGAACCTGTAAATGCTAGTTGACAATCCCTAAGGGATATGTAAACTTCCTTTAGGTGTTTGTTGGCTTTCAACAATGAAAAAAAAGAAAAAAAACAAACTGAGCCACTAGATAGCCACTTTACCTTTTTAATACATAGCTACAAAATTTAAAAATTCATTAAAAAAAATATTGCATATCTTCTGAAGTAGTTTTACATCAAAATAGGTAAAGATTTAAAAACACTATTAATACTGAAATGTGTGAATAAATTGGAGCAAGCTTTGCTATTAGAGATGGGTGAGTTTTTAAAAAATCCGATTAGCCGAGTTTACAGAATTTTCCGACACAATGCGATTCGACCCGAATCGAATAATGTGAAATCACATTAAAAAGCAGGTATTTCCTGGCTGAAGAAAGCCTGCAGGGTATTGTAGAATGTTGTGCCGTGCTCAAATATGTATAGGGAGCGTGGTTTGGTCTACAAACAATGCTGTGTTTTAGTATGACACGCACATGACATCCGCTGCTCTTAGAATCGCTTCACTTTTAAATTCCATGGGCACTTACAGGAGCAAACTTGACCAAATAAGCGAGGCGGGAACGCAGCCTCACAAAGTAACGTCTGTCCCAGCTCAAAAGGACTAAGCTGAGGGCCAAAATCTCACTATAACATCAAAGAGTGCAGTCTTTTTACGTTGACATCAGATGATTCCATAGATTACGACAGAACCTGTTCTGTTAAATGCTGATACATGTAAAAAACCCCCAAAAGAGTTGGGGGTTATTTTCATCCGTCAGTCTCCGCTTTCAATTGGTCAATAATCCATCAGTATTGCTAAAGCCAAAAACAACGCAGTAGATCCCAACCAGAGATGACCAGTAAATTGGTTATACCACTCCTGCTTTTGGTTATTAATCCTGGAGAAAACCAAACATAATGGCAACATCATAGAGTGATGGAGGATGAAAATAGCATTATGGATATCACAGGGTGTTCCAGGGAGACAGCGGTCAGTTGGCAGCAGCAGACCGCAGAGTGGCACAATGACAAATTATGGAGGTGGCAGCATCACCGTAGTGTGGAGGTGGCGGCAGCAGCATGAGGTCAGAGAGGCAGATGGAGCAACTGGCAGCAGATGTGTTGCATCAGGCGGTAGGCAGCATCAGAACAGTGGCTGAGGCAGTATGTTAGAATCGAGACTCATTTCTCAACGTTTGGGGGAGGTGTTGTGGCTGATCTAATCTGATACATAAGGCATTGGGGTGTTGAAATCCTTGCCAATCCACGCCCTATTAATCTTATCAAGGTCATTCTCTCCCACCTTACGTGGTTGACACGCGAGTTTTCTTTTCATTTCCCGGGGAGTGCGATGAGGAGGGGGTGGTGTGTAATTGCGATGGGGTACTAGAGCACCGTCCCTGAGCCCCCTCTGATGCCACACTATTGCCGGCAGGACAGCTTCTTTATGCAAACTTTAGCAGCCTATGTTGGGAAAGCTGTTCTGCCTCTAGTAGGGTGTGCTTGGCTTTGTAAGAATGGATGAAAGTCCATGCACAGTTTCCTGGCCATTTTTTACAAAGTCTTGCCATGGGTGAAGACTTCAGGAACCTTTTGACAACCAAATTGACATGTGCGTCATGCGGGCACATGACCTTCCCTCTCAGTGCAGTGTGGGAACACCATGTTTCTCTCCATTGTCTGTCACCATGGTTCCGATTTTCGTTTGTTGCGGAGAAAGCACACATGATTTTTCTTCTTGCACACGAGAGCAGTTTCCTCCCCTTTGGACCTCGAGCGCCTAGCAGGGGGAGAATGAGAAGCCAGAGAGAGGGATGAGAAATGAGTACCGCTTCCCCTCCCCACAGTTTTGGCTTGCCTTTTGGCTCAACGCCTTTGGTTCTAATTGTTGGTGTGAGGCAGATATTAGCGGGCAGGAGCAAGCAGTTTGACATGTGAGGAAAAGCGCACTCCTGTTAATTATGGGGGCTGGTGGGAAGCCATTCACCCAGTGTTTTAAAACATGTAACTGGCCCTAGCCTAGTCACAGCTCCACACGTCCATGCGTTGCCATGCACCTAGGAAGAAACCGACAAGCTCAAGGACTGGCCCACCTTCTGTTCTACATATTTGTGAAGGGCGGGTACAGCCTATTTGAAAATAAATTTCAGCTTGGAACTCTCCCCCTCGTTCGGCACAAGCCATTAGTTCTCTGAGGGTGCAGAGTCCACAACTTGAAAAGGGAGGGACTGCATACCAACACTTAAACAGGCTCATGCAGCTTTGCACCTAAGGATGGCTGGACGCTATACAGTTGTCTTCTTGTAATTTGCCTGTTCGACGACTGCTGCACATGCATAGCTAGAGAGCTGGAGCATCTGGACTGGGAGATGAGTCAAGACAAAGAGCTCCCTTCGGCAGAGATTCTGAGCCTTGACTGGCTGAAATTGCATGTGTGCCACTGAGTGCTGTTTTCTGGTGCTAGGATGGACCACCACGTTTGAGACGTCTCTCCCAGGCATGGATGGTAATGCTGCTTGTGTTGATGCAGGCCATGGTGCCAACGTTAGCTCTCTGGCCACGCTTCACTTTCTGCCTGCAGATTATACTATACACACGTTTTGCTCCCGGGTGTTTTAGCAAAAAACTGCCACACCCCGCAAGTTGTGATTTTACTGCCAGCACATCTGCACTGAGTGATACTAATGCCCCTGCCTTGCTGAGCCCCTGTGCCCCTGCTTACTTGGACTTGAGAAGCGGGTTTTGTTTCCCCGCGCTTGCTTGGCTCCCGTCCTCGCACTGCTGCCACCCTGCTGACTCATGGCCACATCAGCGACTTGCTGCCTGCTTTTTTTACCATACGGAAGACGGATGTCATCTCACACATTGGCGATAGCATAGCCGACGGAGAGGGGGGGGAGTCCACATATACAGGGAAAGGCCGCGCCCCGCATAGAGCCCAACGCAAAGATGCCTCAGGGATCAGGAACCTGCACACCATTCCATTACTTATATTCACTTTCCATTAACTATATTTGGCATCTTATCTGCCCCCATCATCTACTCACCTTATTAACGTTCCCGCCTCTCATATTCTCCTGTCCCTGTGCCCGCATCAGCAGTTACATACTACCCGTATCCCCTAGCCCTTCACCATTCACCGCTCTCGATCCGCGATCCTTCCGATTCTCATTCATTCCCGCATCGCGACCCTCCCCATCTGCGCATGCGCATGCTCTATTTATACACCGGCAGCGGGATACGTGCGTGCACAGCGCTCACCATCTTCCGATACTCAAGCTAAGTAAGTCCGATTATGCAACACTAATATGAGCGACCAGCTTGCATACATTATAGGAAAACCTCTCATTTTTAGACCACGAGGTTACTTTCTTGCGACCCAGACTATCTTGTTGGCACTGATTTCACAGCTCACTTACCTACGACCAGAACACTTCGCTTACCACTCTCCCTGAATCCTGCAGGACGTTACCGCTTTTAGCTGTATGGTCTCCTATATACACCTCAGACGGATGCTACCCACCACACTCTGATACGTCAGGGTCAGTGTGCTATTGTTATTTGGATTATAATTAATTTTATAACGCGACATGTTTTTCCATTTATGCCATCCCCTGAATCATGTATTTATTGATCCTTTTAGCCCCCCAATTATATGTATATAGTTTTATATTTCTATTTATGACTTAGAAACAGATGCATTTATTTAGATGGTTAATTTTTATTTACTAACTGTATTACTATTTAATATGGATCATCTTTTATTCTCAGTTCCCATTTCTGTTTACAAACATCTGCATTCATTGATATTGACAACTCTGTTTACTGCTACTCTTTTTTTTTTTATGTATATATATTTTTTGTTTGTTATTGAGTAGATTTGCACACTGGAAGATGCTCAATATATTTATAACCATTTCTTATTGATATAAACTTGTTTAACTGTATGGACTGAGGATTGTACAATCGACCGCACGCTCGTCTAACTATTGATGTCACATTCCACTGCTTTGTTGATAATTGCCTGAAAATGAGAAGCGCGTCATGGAATCCTGTTTCTTCCGCAAAAACCTATCCCCATCCGTTTAATACATTTGACGGCAGCAGAGCTCAAAACTACATAGCAGCATATTCATCAGGACTCTCTGCCCCCATCCTTTGCGTAGAGGCCCTGAACTAATTGGCAAATGCGATTATTTTGTCCTCTCTGCCACCTTCACCCACGGGGGACGTGAGGAGAATGAGGGGTGGCCGACGGCTTGGTTTTGGAGTGGGCCGTCATGGGCGTTACTGTCCAATTGTGGATGCCTCGCTTCTGCCCGCGACTTTTCATATGTGGAAAGCGGAGCCTCTTGACTGTCATCGAGGGGGTGTTGCAAAAACACAAGCGTTTGGAAAATCATATATGCCCCATAGAATTGTTGGCAGGAGCCAACTAATGATAAATAAGCCCATATCAATTTCAGTAATTAAGTAATATTTTTTAACTAGATGTTACAAATCACTATATCCTCAACCCAATACTATGGACATGGAAATACATTCTCATTATTATTGTTAAAGAATTTACCCCACATGCCAGGGCTTTCTTTATCTTCTTGGTAACAAATTAACTCTTTCAATATCCTGATCCTACAGCAGTAATCTGAAATGTCGATACAAGCTAGAAATACAAATATATGATCTAGTTTCTAACCACCATGGCTGATGGCCAACTTGGAGGAACATGCAAACCTTCACCCATTAAAGTACAACCATATTTTTTATCTATGATGCCACTGATATTCCCCAAAAGTACAGATAATAAATAGGTTCTATATCTACTATGTACTTATTGTAGCTCTACCTACCTCATAGATTCAAATCGTTTTAATAAAGACAGTGGGGCTCATTTTCTAAGGGTCCCGCGGACCACACTTTAGTAATATATATCGACGTTTTCAGAATGCCATTATGAGAGGCATTTAGAGGGGGAGGGGGGGCAGGCCGTAAGACGTTCTGACTGATTCGGACAAACCGCGGGACTTGAATTGTGTTGGAAATCATCCACCGGGAGGAAGAAGGGGAACTCCAGTGGACCTAAGCAGGGAGCGACACATGCAGGCTATTGGGTGCACCATCTAAGTGAATCACAGCTCGGGAAATCCTCCGGACCGGGTAAGTAAATATGCCCCAGTATGTGAAACTACTCATAGACAATGCATCAATATGCCAACATTTAAGCATAATAAATAAACATATTTTTCCTCTCTGTTACATTCGAATGCACAATTTATAAAGATGTCGCAGACTCAACTCAGAAAAATTCCTGCATGGCCAACTTTGCTAGGTGAGAGGAAAGGTCACAAATTTTGGTGCAAATATGCAAATGCACCAAACAGTCACACACATAAGAGAATATAAAAGCCTTAAATAAATGTCCCCTATTGAATATGTGGGCCATAATGTTGTTTAGTTCACATGGAAATAAACTCCCAGAGGTTTAACGCCTCTTTCTCAAATTTCCTATTCCCTTTTTAGTCCACTCCTTCCAAAAGCCATAACATTTCTATTTTTTATGTTACAGAGATCTATGAGGGTATGCTTTCTGCAGGACAAATTATACTTTGGAATGCCACAATTTTGTCCTATAAAGTGTATTTGTATGTTGACATATAAAAAAGTTGTGTTTTTTTAATTGGATTTTGTTTTGACAATTTTTCCTGTGTGGTCCATATGTAACATCCACTTTATTCCTTGTATCAGTAAAGTCATGAAGGTACTTAACTTATATAGTTCCTGATATATTTTAATACCATTAAATATTTATAGGAAATCTACCATTTGATTTGATGCATTATGAACGCAACTACCTTAATAATGATGTATCCTACACTGATGCAGGACATATCTTGTTTTAATCTGTGATCTAGCTGAAATAATCTATTATAAAATCAGATATGAAGCGCTGTTGCACCTTGTGCTGGGGTTCCAGCAACGTCTTTCTCTAACTTATGTAATGCAACTGCTTCAGACAATGATGTAAAAGCTTGTTTGGCCTGACAGGCAAGTAATCAATCCTCCACCTCCCCAGCTGCTTTTTGTATAAGTGCCCAGATTAAGTTTGATTAGTCCTGTCTGGACTGTTCAGAACTCCTTGTAATGATGTGTTATCATGGCAGCCTTTAACCAAGTCCTAAGTGTATAATAGTTTTTTTTTAAGCAAAACCAACTCAGCTCTGGGATTAACCAAGCTATGGTCTGTATCCGTGAGTTGTCTACAGCTATGCGGTATGTTTTGTTTCATACTGCATGCAATTAAATGGTAGATTTCCTTTAAATCTTTCAAAGAAAATTCTAAGTATCACCATATTCTGACATCAGTAACTTTTTATAATTTTGCTGTATAGTACTCTAGGTGAAAGTTATGTGTCATAATGTGCTGACTAGAGATGGAGCGAGTATAAACGTCGTCCGAGCTTGATGCTCGTTCGAGTATTAAGGACTCGAAACGGCTCGTTGCTCGGAACGGTATTCCCCTGCTCGAGATCAGAGCATTTAATTAAACAACCACAGTGAACGAACATTGAAGATAGCATAAAAACATTGACACAGTGAACACAGGATCATTTAAGGAAAAAGACCAGTAAGAACACAGTGAAGAATAGATTACAGATGTTCTGCACTCTGCTTACTTGTCGGAAGACACCACGCGAACGGTCAGCAGGGAGCACATCGCGCACCAGGGAGACATCGGCGCAGCAATGAACCCATCGGGCGGCACAGAGACACATCGGCGCGCAGAGACACATCGGGCGCAGCAGAGACACATCGGCCAGCAGGGAGACATCGGGCGCAGCAGGAAGACATCGCCGCAGCAGAGACATCGCGCGCACATGGGAGACCGCGTGCAGCAGGAGACCGCGTGCAGCAGGAGACATCGGGCACCCAAGGCAGAGACATCATGTCAGCAGCAGCCTCTCGCCCCATGAGAATAGCACGAGGCTGGCAGGGAGCACTCGGGGGAGACTTCATGGAATAAGAGGAGCGATCCCGGGCACATGTGTATCTCCTACTCCCGACAAGTAGCACACTTGGCCGAACATCCGCATCTATTCTTCACTGTTTCTTCATCTGTGTTTTCACTTAAATGTCCTGTAGTCACTGTTTCACTGTTTGTTTTATCTCTATGCTTCACTGTTCTTTCACATCCTTCTCAACTGTCGGGAAGAATATAAGTGCGAACACGTGAAGAATAATTCAGATGTTTGCATACTCTGCTACTTATCATGAAGAACATTCTTTTTCAATTAATACACAGTGTTATATTCCCCGAACCATGGTCCCTTTAGAAAAATGCTTGAGTCATCCCATAGGACTTCAATGGGGCGGCTCGTTTTCCGAGACAGCACGCGACATAGCGGGAAAGTTCGTCTCGGAATAATCGAGCACCCGGCATTTTATTGCTCGCTTCATCTCTAGTGCTGATACATTTTCTAAAGAATTTTATATTTTGTAAAAAAATGGTGCACTCTAAATATATAATGATAACAACAATAATGTCAGTTTGCATTTGTGCTTATGTGCTACTGTTGGGCTTTTACATCACACTTAATAGGGTAACAGCTACAACTGGCTCTATTACCATCTACATACACTCAAAATATAGCAACCAGTGCAAGTTAGTTTATACTACAAAATCACGGCATACAGAAATGGATTTCATGAAGCCAGCAGTATCACCTGCCGAATGGAGAAATTTCTTTAGAAACACAATTGAGAGTTTGCAAAAAAGTCCAACTACTGTAATTAAATTAAATCTACCATCAAAATCAAGCAGACAGGCACTATGACTGTAGTAATCTTCTTATATTTGTTATCCATAGTCTCCTTCCTTCTAAAATCAACCTAATGACCTGTTTGTTAGACCATTTCACCCTCCTCCTGCTCCATCGGCACTTCAGCCTCCCTCTGCCTGATGTAATCTCACTGTAGAAACCAAAATTTTAGCACGCAGTGGTAGGGGATTGTGCTCCTTTCACACAGTAACAGCCTGTGAATCTGCACATTTCTTTGAAAGTTGATTTCACTTGGATTTCTCTTCCCATGATTACTGTAGAAGTTGCAGTATAAATGAGTCTGAGGGGAAAGCAAAAATAAAATATTATTTCTAAAAGTATAAATACTTTTAACCATTTCCCTGCCAAGGACATATCTCATATGTCCTCAGAGGGTGGCACCTCTATGGCCAGTTACGTACGGACACATCCTGTATTCTAGAAGCAATAGCATTAGATGACTGGCACATAGAATCTCAGGAGATTCTCCCTTTTCATATCAATCTAAAATTGTGTTTCTAGGTTTCTGGGATCCAAACATATTCACATTTAAAATTACAATTTAAGGTGTAATTTTTATATAGCAAAAATTACTCCTGCATTTTAACAGTTAACATCTATTGTTCCCTGGCACCTAGAAACACAATCCAAGATTAATATGAAAGATGAAATTCTCAGTGAGCACACGTTGTCTCAACACACCGTGACAGACAGCAGTGTTATGTCCTATACTTTGCCTGCCTTGCGGTGCAGCCGCTAATCTTTCAATGGATCGGGGAGGTTTGAGGCGTGCTCACTCCCTTTCCCTTTACCTCCCAGGATCCAGTCTGGTAGAGCACTTTAGAGGACTTTAGAATTACTAGGGTCAGATCGATCTCCATCTTGGTGAATAAGATTGAGACGCTGTTGGTAACATTACTTTATGGAATCCTTAATAGGTGATTGTTTTCAGTCAAGCTTGATGAGAATGTGGGGGAAATGACCATTTAGCTTTTGCTTCAATGGCAAACAATAAAAAAGCTTTTTGTCTACCAGCTGCTGAACCAAGTGGTATGTGCCTCCACATTCCTGACAGACTTGATTAAACACGAAGATCACATCTTGTCTGCCCAAAGAAATTTTATGTTAGTGTACCCCCTCTAAAGCCTAATGCTAAGCAGAACCCCCTTACCTTCATACGTCTCCAGTGCTCATTTTTGTTACAAAGCCTTTAATGACTGGTGCATTTTTAGCACCTTAATATTTTTTCATCTTTTATTTCATGACACATAGGGATAGTTAAAAATTACAAAAATGTTAAAGGACCTTTTTTCATTGAAGGGTAAAAGTTGCAATAACTGGAGAAAAAATTATTATTGTCATGTATAGTATATATTTTTTTGTAGTTTTCAAATTAACGCACAATGACCTTTATAAATTAATTTTCAGTATGTGACAATCATTTTGATAAACAACATAGGGGATATTTATTAGGACCTCTGTGCCACGTCACTGGCGTAGAAGCCCTGAAATAATCGTAAATGCTAGCTTATTGCTACCACTTTCAATTATTTTCCCAATCCGCCCCTTCAAGCCAGTGGGGCGGGAAGTGGGGAGTGCGGCCAGCTAAGCAGTGGGTGTGGCCGGCCGTAAGTGGGCCAGTGTGGGACGTTACTGTCCCCACGCCTGCGCACTCACTGCGCAGTTTTCGCAGGGCCTTGTATAGAGATAAATTCTGCACAGGACCCCGCTGGAGACATCATGAGGCCACGGCCGGGCGGCACAAGAGCAGAGGCGAGGCTATCGTATATGCTAAATAACTCCATATGTATAGACTGAGCGACTATTGTGATGTGTTTTTATAGTGTAGCATGGTATTTTTAACATTTTATTTGGAAATATTAATGTTTATTTTTTTTTTCAAATATTATTATGATTAAATATGTGTGTGTGTGTTTTTTTTTACTTTATGTGTCCCCCCATACAGTCATAAAAGACACCTGAGGGATATATCCACAGGTATTTTTAATTTTTAAACATTTTTTAATGTTCCAGTTTTTCAAAGACCTTGCATGCCGCCCTGCGAAAACTACACATCACTGGATCCCGACTCCACGACACGAAAATCAGGATGTGGTTAATATGGGCTGTCCTTTACCAGAGCTGCTACTACATACAGAACTGACCCAATAGTGATCTAATGACCAGCATTTCTTTTTTCTGATAAACTTTTGATTATTTTAGTCATGATTATCATTATTATTATTAATGATAATTATAAAAATCACAACTTTAATTATGTCTACATGCTAATTCATTGTATATTAATTCATAAATTTACTTTCATTTCTAAAGTTTTCGAGGAAGCATTATTATATTTTTAACTATTAGAAAGCATTCACTGAATCTGTATTCTCGTTTCATTGCAGATATTCAAACTATTGTCAGGTACAACATGGTAAGTGTTTTGTGTTCTTGTGCTTTTATGTTGTTTTCTAATGCTGCACACTTGTAGCATGAATTACTTGATCATGATAGAACTTTGTCATCAATTTATTATGCATCGCATACTAGATGTGGTTTTGTTGTTTATCATGATCGTAGTACTGATTTGGTGAAAAACTGTATGTCTGCCTGCGCTAGATCAAAGGAATGTGTACCTCAGCTTCATTCAGTGGAAATCCCATTTTAATTAGATGCCACTGATAAATTGAGATCTATGATATACTTGCTACATGATATGGTAGGGCAGCAGGAATTGCTGGCACGTTGTGTAAACAATGGCTACAAGTTTCAGCCATTGTCTTCTTTTTTCTTGCTTTGTTGATTAGGGAAATGAAGTGGGTCTTACAATTTAATTTTATTTGAGCGAGAAAAATAGATTAATGATTTCATATCACAATTTTATTGCTGAACTTGCATATCAAAAATGTTATTTATTGATCCCAACGTCCGTCAGGCTAATTTCTATGTTGCCAAAGATATATTTGTTATTAAACACGATATTAAAGAACTGTACACGTGAACAATATCATGTCTGTAAAGGGACATGCTCTTGGCTTTATCATCGAAGACTGACGTCCAACAGCAAGTAGGAATTATGGAGAAACGTAGACAATTGCACATAATTGGGACTAGCATGAATAACATACGTCCCTTGTGACTTGTTGCTCCTTCTGACATGGTGATAAGTAGGCCTAAAAAGTTCATCGGATGGTAGTACGCATTTTTCAAAAAACACTTTAGGGCCAGTAGTAATTAATGCTAGGGACATGTCATTAGGTTGTATTAGTGAAAATTTGGTGACATGTCTTCATATAGAAATGCTCCAGACAGAACACAAGAGTATCAGAGTAGTTTGTGTGAATATATGTCCTGTATCAATATATACTACAAGTGAAAAGCTTTATAAATGCTTTCAAATATTAAATTGTAGTTAATTAAATTATATTTTGTGCATAATGTACCTCCTGATATATATTCAAATTACCCCTTTTAGCACCTTTTGATGGAATAAGTCATTTTTTTGTCAGCTCCTGGAACTTAAACCCGCTTCATGTACTGTGCATGCATGGATTCTCCATCGTCACTAAGGGTCCGTAGGCTAGGCCGACAGGTTTCTCTAACCTAAAGACTGACCGGGCCCTTGTGCAGGGAAGAGTAGTGCCCTGGCTGTCTTATGGTGCATTTTCTACTTTTATTCAGTTTATGTGGGTAAATTGTGTGGCTAAAGAATGTTTTTAATGATAAATATCGTGAATTGCTAAACAAACCTTCATGTTTTTTAAGATTATGCATAATAACTAAAGGGTTAACAAAGCTACCCTACCCTACTGTTTTTGAATGGAGTTTGAGGGGTTACGTTAATAACAAGGGTGATATGTGGAGGCGTTGCCTCTTAACATAACTTCCAAACTGCTTAGAAATCAATGGTCCAACTAAACAATGGAGTGAATTGAGTTAGATAGCGTCTTATCAGAGGGTATTGGTCGATTTTTTTGGTTTAGAAAACCAAATTTTCTTGAAATTGAGTAATGATTCATTAGTGATCTTTCTAGCGTGTATAAAACAAAGGACAGTTATAAATTGAAACACACGCAAAGCAGAATCGGTACAATGTTAGGTAGTAACTACTTTGTGTAGTAGACCATCAGTTTTGAAAACCAGAACATTTTGAAGAGTTGAAATAGGCATTGGTTTCAAAATAGTTACCATAATCCACCTTTTTTCATAAATAATGTTTAAATATATATCCAAATTTTCCACCACCTATTTTGAGTACACAACTCTCAAGGAAAACACAACTCAAAACACTTGGTAACCTTAAAGCGCTCTAAAGTTATCACCGGAAAGTGACACATGAAAAATGGTTTAGAAAAATCGGCCGCCCCCCCCTTGGCTCATCAGGCGTCAATGAGCTTGTCACAAGGGGTTAATAGAGACCACCCTGTCAGTCAATAAGTACTCTAGCTGCACATACAAAGAAGTCACCTCACTAGCCCTTCCTCCAGTTGCTTAATTTCAGCTTTATTGGAATACCAAAATACGATAAACACTGCCAGGTAAATCGCGTCCTATCGACAGGTCTCACATCTTCGCTGAGGGTCCCGACTATTCAAAGGGGTCCTTCTGAGGAGGCGGTAAACTGAATTTATCAGCTGCAGTCACCACGAAGCAGTCGGGAGTGAGTATGGGAAAGTGGGCCCCTGCGAGATGCTCGGAGAAGGGGAAGGCCTAACGAGCCCCCTAATGAATAAGCAGGACCACTGGAAGCTAGGTCCGTCGATTGGACTGGTACGTACCTCAGCTTTTTATAGCTTTTCGGTATGCTCAAATAAAGCTATGAAAGTTATCTAACATGTGCTATAACTGGGGAGGAGGGGATGTGCTTCCTTTAGTATGTTTTAAATTTTTTTTGACCTGATGGGTAGCTATCAAAGCTTTATACGTGCTTTGTGAGAGACTTTGTTCCAACAACTTTTCCGTCTTTCTTCAGTCAACAAAAAGGATGCGCAATCATATTTTTAACTTTTTTGATCATTCCCTAACATCATAAGTAGTATATTTTGTGCTTGTTAGCCATGGATGAATGAAGAATCAGGCGTAACCTTTTGAGGCTACCTGATTATATTTGTAGGGTGGATGCTTTCAAGAATACTAGTTTCTCTTCGTCCAGAATGTTTCATGTTAGGCATTAAACATAAAATTCACGCATTTAAAGACACTAGTCAGTGATCAACAAAGGATAAAAAATGAAATCACAACAGATTCATAAATATCGTATTACGACAAGACAGCACTAAACCACTTACAAACCTGTGATGCATACAGAGTATCCTCTGGACCACCACGGTAGGTGACACTAGCCGACAGCCGGTACCAGAGTCTAGTGCACCTGATTCACTAGAGCCCTCCAGGCACAGGGTCAGGAAGTTGGCAGATATTCGGGTTCAAGTCCAATTCCGGTGTCAGCAACGGAGGTCAGCAATGGGAATGGAACACAGCACTTGGAAAGAGGAACAAAGCCGACACCTGAGGAGTCCTAAGCTGGAACTGAGGACCGTAACACTATGGGGGCTCTGTAACAAGCAATGAGCACGTAACCCGCGAGGAATACCTGGAACGCGGAATTCACTGGGGAGCTTTTTTTTTAGGATGTGAACACAAATATCTGGCATATGCAGGAGGGATTTGCCATATTATAGGTGGAGGTTTTCAGTCACAGTCACCATCAGTGGTGGCTGGCCCTTATTTTCACTAGCGGCGCCCTAGGAGTGGCACAGTGCACACACATCTGGGAGATAGCAGGAGCTGGGAAAGGCGAGTCCGGCGCAGGGCTCGGCAGCAGGGGCACACAGAGGGCCTATCGGGACCATCCGCGACCAGCGTTTAAAACCTACAAAGAAAAGCTGTCGAACAGCCACCTGAGCTTGGTGCTCGGTGTTTTCTTCTAAACAGCCATGTCTAAGGTGGTAGGTTTCAATGTATGAACAGACTACTTTGTAAGTTGTTTGACTGTCTTGCATGAATTTAAGCTCCCATGCTTACTTTTCCTCTGGTGTTCTAAAATATCCCAATTAACCCTTAAGGACGCAGGTTATTTTCGTCATTTCTCGCTCTCCATCTTTCCAAATCATAACTTTTTCAATTTTCCGTGTACAGAGCATGTGGGCTTATTGTTGTGCATAACAAATTATAACTTTCCTCTTCGTTGGAATTTTTTTTTATTTTATTATTCCATGCAGGTTAGTGGGAATGCCAGAAAAATAATCCAATGTGGGCTCAGTTTTTACATACTTCACTCTTCGCTCAACTACCTTCTCTACTTATTCTTTTACGGTACAATCGCGGTGATACCACTTTAAATCAGTGTTTATATGCATTTAATACATTTTCAAAATTAAATAATGTGTCAAAAACAGAAAAATATTTTTTGCCATGCTGATCTAATACTTTTTCATATTTGGGGAAAGAGCTATGTGATGTGTCATTTTTTGCGAAATGAACGACATTTTCATTGCGTACCATTTTGTGACTGTGACATTTGATCACTTTTCAATTACATTTTTTCATGTCATGTAAAAAGGTGTAAAAGTCCCGTTTTTTGGACATTTGGGCGCCACTTCCTTCTCGGAGTACCGCCGCCTAACCGTTTTTATTTTTGATAGATTCGGGCATAATGTGGATGTGGCGATACCTAGATGTGTCTGTGATTTTACTGTTTATTATGTTTTAATATCAGTTCTAGGGAAAGGGCTGATTTGATCTTTTTTCATATTTATAATTTTTTTATTCTATTTGAAACTTTTTTTTTTCTTTTTTTTTCACTATTTCTCTAGACATCTAGGTATATTAACCCTGATGGTCAGATGGTTTCCTACCATATCGTGATAAACTGGTATCGCATATATGGCATTTTTGGCACATGTACGTTCATTACAATGACCCGGTGGCTAATTGTATACGAACCTCAAAGCCATTCAGCCTCAGTCTAACTGAAGACCAGGAGGCTACCATGCAACGTAGCTGCCCCCTGATGACGTTCGGGGAGCGCGATTATCGAGGTAAGATGGCCATGCGCCGCCACATTTTAGTGCCAGCCGGTGACCGTTTTGCATAATTCGTCGATCTCTATCCATCATTTTACAATCCTTTTATTTGTTACGCAACTCCACCAAGATCCCGTCTTGGGAATAAGTCCACCCATTCAAACACAACCTGGCTCTTTTCTCTTTTTGTCGCAATCTCCTCCATTAGCTATTTTAAAGACATGATCCCCGTGACATAGGTGTAGACTGGTTTCAACAACGTAAAAACTTTTGGGATTTATTTTCGTTCTACTCACATTAACAAGGTAAAATGGCAGATCAAAAGTTTAATCCACAAGGACTCCAGTCTCTGCCCAACCAGGGTTTGCCTCTCAGCCATTTACATTGGCATTTACCAACACAATATAATTACCATGTTTTTAATGAATTCAAATGTAACAGGAATGTAATTAGAAATCAACTCTCCACACTGTTGTAAAGGTTTCAAATGCATTAAAAATGCACATGTTAAATCCCAATTAACAGTAGTATCCACTTCGTATATAATCCCCCTCACTTGCTTGTGTCCATTTGATTTGAGACATTTGCAACAAAAGTTTCAAAAAGAGACAACACTTTCGCCTGCTAGGATAGGAAAAACTGAACATGTATCAAAGTAAAAGACATGATCATACAAAATGCGCAAAAAGAGCCACCAAATGTCTCTAAATTCACCTCAGGAGACAAAACATTGATACATTGGCCCATGTGATGTACTAGTATGTTGCCTGTCTGTAAGGGGATAACAATGTTTCCATGCCCACTATCTCTTTTCAATAAAAATTTATCTCTGTCAGTAATCCTAATAGTAAATTGTTAGTTGCTTAATCCTTGAAGGTTATCTTGGCTGCACTTACCGTCTTCTATAATCTTTTAACCAAGGTATTGAATCTGTATTGTTTGTTAGCACTCTTCTTTCATGTTTCCGTTTTTTACTCCTTTTTAAAAGCTGTTAATTGTATTTATTATAATGTGTAATTATATTTATTGTTGCGAAGGAATTCACATAAACATACATTCTAGTTTTATTAAAACATATTAACATTCTCTCCAAACTAAATGAAACTTAAAAATGTAGTTTCAGATTTTATAATAGACTTGGAAACACTATGTATAGTCCTTTATTGCATTAAAAAAGAAACATTTAAAGAGCACACAAATCCCATACGGGATTAACATGTTTTAAAGGTGAATGGGTCAGTACTTACTTTGATTTTAGGACATATTGCTATTGGAGCAGATTGGAGCACTGAGGCTTTTACCATTTTAGAGAGAGATGACACTCTGTGCTCAGTGAGGCAATACAGCACCTTCAGATTTTTTACAAACATTGTTGCCCTCATCATGCACTGATATGCTGTGTCTGGAAAAAGGCACATTATTCTTCTTGTAGAAATTAGCCTAAGGCAAGAGGACAAATTGTGAACAGTATATAGAAATTATAATAGAAATGCTAAAGAGTTGGTAAGCAGTATGGACTAAATTTCATATTTAACAGTTACATGTAGGTTTTTAAAATGTCCTCTTCTTTTTAACAGTATTTGCTTAAGTAAATGTTGGGTTAATGTGTGTTCTCATGGGTCTGAAGAGAGTCCAGAAAGCATTGTAACCAGGCAGATATGATAATAATGAACCTGTAAATGCTAGTTGACAATCCCTAAGGGATATTTAAACTTCCTTTAGGTGTTTGTTGCTTTCAACAATGAAAAAAAGAAAAAAAAACCACTGAGCCACTTAACCTTTTTAATACATACCTACAAATGTTAAAAATTCATTTTAAAAAAATTGCATATCTTCTGAGTAGTTTAATTCAAAATAGGTAAGATTTAAAACACTATTAATACTGAATGTGTGAATAAATTGGAGCAAGCTTTGCTATTAGAGATGGTGAGTTTTTCAAAAATCCGATTCGCCGAGTTTACAGAATTTTCCGACACAATGCGATTCGACCCAATCGAATCATGTCAAATCACATTAAAAAGCAGGTATTTCCTGGCTGAAGAAAGCCTGCAGGGTATGTGAATGTTTGCCGTGCTCAATATGTAAGGGACGTGTTTGGTCTACAAACAATGCTGTGTTTAGTATGACACCACATGACATCCCGCTCTTATATCGCTTCACTTTTAAATTCCATGGGCACTTACAGGAGCAAACTTGACCAAATAAGTGAGGCGGGAACGCAGCCTCACAAAGTAACGTCTGTCCCAGCTCAAAAGGACTAGCTGAGGGCCAAAATCTCACACTATAACATCAAAGAGTGCAGTCTTTTTTACGTGACATCAAATGATTCCATAGATTACGACAGACCTGTTCTGTTAAATGCTGATACATGTACAAACCCCCCAAAAGAGTTGGGGGTTATTTTCATCCGTCAGTGTCCGCTTTCAATTGGTCAATAATCCATCGTATTGCAAAGCCAAAACAACGCAGTAGATCCCAAACCAGAGTGACCAGTAAATGGATACTGTATCCACTCCTGCTTTTGGTTATTAATCCTGGAGAAAACCAAACATAATGGCAACATCATAGATTTATTGAGGATAAAAAGCATTATGGATATCACAGGGTGTTCCAGGGAGACAGCGGTCAGTTGGCAGCAGCAGACCGCAGAGTGGCACAATGACAAATTATGGAGGTGGCAGCATCACCGTAGTGTGGAGGTGGCGGCAGCAGCATGAGGTCAGAGAGGCAGATGGAGCAACTGGCAGCAGATGTGTTGCATCAGGCGGTAGGCAGCATCAGAACAGTGGCTGAGGCAGTATGTTAGAATCGAGACTCATTTCTCAACGTTTGGGGGAGGTGTTGTGGCTGATCTAATCTGATACATAAGGCATTGGGGTGTTGAAATCCTTGCCAATCCACGCCTGATTAATCTTATCAAAGGTCATTCTCTCCACATTACGGGTGGACAAGCGAGTTCTTCTTGGGGTAACGATGGCCCCCGCCACACTGAGCACCCACTCTGATGCCACACTATTGGCCGGGCAGGACAGCTTCTTTACTGCAAACTTTAGCAGCCTATGTTGGGAAAAGCTGTTCTGCCTCGAGGAGGGTGTGCTTGGCTTTGTAAGAATGGATGAAGTGCATGCACAGTTTCCTGGCCATTTTTACAAAGTCTTGCACATGGGTGGAAGACTTCAGGAACCTTTTGACAACCAAATTGAACATGTGCGTCATGCAGGGCACATGGACCTTCCCTCCTCAGTGCAGTGTGGACACCATGTTTCTCCCATTGTCTGTCACCATGGTTCCGATTTTCAGTTGTTGCGGAGAAAGCCACACATTGATTTCTTCTTGCACAACGCAGAGCAGTTCCTCCCCTTTGGACCTCGAGCGCCCAGGCAAACCAGGTGTAGAACTGCATGACACTGCTATGCCCTGCACATGTGGTAGGATGGAGCAGCACTTGTGGAGGCTGAGGTGGTGGTGGAGAAGGAGGAGGAGGCAGATATTAGCGCAGGAGCAGCAGTTTGACAATGTGGAGGAGAAAGCGGCAACTCCTGTTCAAGTTATTGGTGTGGCTGGGTGGGAAGCACATTCACCCAGTGGGTTTTAAAGGACATGTACTGGCCCTGACCATAGTCACAGCTCCACACGTCCATGCTGCCATGCACCTAGGAAGAAACCGACAAGCTCAAGGACTGGCCCACCTTCTGTTCTACATATTTGTGAAGGGCTGGTACAGCCTATTTGGAAAATAAATTTCAGCTTGGAACTCTCCACCTCGGTTCGGCACAAGCCATTAGTTCTCTGAAGGGTGCAGAGTCCACAACTTGGAAAGGGAGGGACTGCAATACCAACAACTTAAACAGGCTCATGGCCAGCTTCTGCACCTAAGGATGGCTGGACGCATACAGTTGTCTTTTTGTAATTGCCTTGTTCAACGACTGCTGGCACCATGCATAGCGAGGAGCTGGAGCATCTGGACTGGGAGATGATGTCAAAGACAAAGAGCTCCCTTCGGCAGAGATGCTGGAGCCTTGACTGGCTGACATGGAATGTGTGCCACTAGGTGCTGTTTCTGGTGCTAGGATGGACCACCACGTTTGAGACACGTCTCTCCCAGGCCATTGGATGGTAATGCTGCATGTGTTGATGCAGGGCTATGGTGCCAACGTTAGCTCTCTGGCCCACCTTCTGTTCTACATATTTGTGAAGGGCTGGTACAGCCTATTTGAAAAATAAATTTCAGCTTGGAACTCTCCACCTCGGTTCGGCACAAGCCATTAGTTCTCTGAAGGGTGCAGAGTCCACAACTTGGAAAGGGAGGGACTGCAGTACCAACAACTTAAACAGGCTCATGGCCAGCTTCTGCACCTAAGGATGGCTGGACGCATACAGTTGTCTTTTTGTAATTGCCTTGTTCAACGACTGCTGGCACCATGCATAGCGAGGAGCTGGAGCATCTGGACTGGGAGATGATGTCAAAGACAAAGAGCTCCCTTCGGCAGAGATGCTGGAGCCTTGACTGGCTGACATGGAATGTGTGCCACTAGGTGCTGTTTCTGGTGCTAGGATGGACCACCACGTTTGAGACACGTCTCTCCCAGGCCATTGGATGGTAATGCTGCATGTGTTGATGCAGGGCTATGGTGCCAACGTTAGCTCTCTGGCCACGCTTCACTTTCTGCCTGCAGATTATACATATACACACGTTTTGCTCCCCGGGTGTTTTAGCAAAAAACTGCCACACCGCGAAGTTGGTGATTTTACTGCCAGCATTGGCTCCCGTCCTCGCACTGCTGCCACCCTGCTGACTCATGGCCACAGCAGCGACTTGCTGCCTGCTACACTGCCTGATGAGCAAGCTGACACCCTCTTTTCCCTACGATGATGATGATGAAGCCCCAGCTTCACCTGGCTTCCAACTGGGATCAGCTACATCAGCATTGAGTTGTGTTTCCCTGTCACTGCTATTCTCCTCATTGTTCTCAGTATGCACAGCCTGACTACTTGCAAGTGCAACATAACCTCCCGCGAATGGTGATTTTACTGCCCAATCTGCACTGAGGTGACGACTAAACTGCCCCTCTTGCTGACGCCCTGTGCCTTTTTTTGCTTACTGGACTTGAGAAGCTGGTTTTGTTCCCCTCGGCTGCTTGGCTCCCGTCCTCGCACTGCTGCCACCCTGCTGACTCATGGCCACAGCAGCGACTTGCTGCCTGCTACACTGCCTGATGAGCAAGCTGACACCCTCTTTTCCCTACGATGATGATGATGAAGCCCCTGCTTCACCCGGCTTCCAACTGGGATCAGCTACATCAGCATTGAGTTGTGTTTCCCTGTCACTGCTATTCTCCTCATTGTTCTCAGTATGCACAGCCGGACTACTTGCAAGTGCAACATAACCTCCCGTGCCACTCTCCATGCAGTGTGAATAGACAGGTTTGCAAATGGCCATCTGTTTTTAAAGGGCTGTGACATCACATAAACCTGCTGGTCACTGATTGGCTTACATGCCTGCACATGTGATCGAGGGTGTTCCTTTCTTCTTCCCAGAGTTCTCTGCCCCATGTAACATGTTGTGCTTGCGGGCACTAATAAAGGGGGGGGGATTTGTTCCCACGAATCAAAACGAATTCCGCTTTGTTTGAATAGATTCGCCCATCTCTATTTGCTATAAATTTAATTCCTTATATTAAATTTGGACTATTACAGTATAGGCGGTCCCCTACTTAAGAATACTCGACTTACATACGACCCCTAGTTACAAACGGACCTCTGGATATTGGTAATTTATTGTACTTTAGTCCTAGACTACAATCATCAGCTGTAACAGTTATCAAAGGTGTCTATAATGAAGCGCTTTAGTGGTTAATTTAATTCTTATGACAACCAAAAATTTTTAAAATGCAATTGTTACAGAGACCAAAAAGTTCTGTCTGGGATTACAATGATAAAATATACAGTTCCGCCTTACATACAAACTCAACTTAAGACAAACCTACAAACCCTATCTTGTATGTAACCCGGGGACTGCCTGTATATACTCGGTATAGTGTGTTGAAAACCCCAACTCGACGTGTACGCAAGTGTATAAAAAAAATTTACATACTCGCCTTCCATGCTCCCCAAATGATCCGCACAACTCCTCTTCCTTCTCCTGTCCACGGGAACAGAGGCAGGCAGAGACTGTCGTCATACTCGAGTATTTGCGTATAATGAATGGTATCCCTACCAGAAGACTGCCATTATATGGGGAAGTATAGTCTTTCAAGAGAGGTATGTAAGGGAGGTACCTACCTCATAAAATTTCTGCAACATTCAATGGGTATGGAAATATTTAGACTTCTTTAAAAAATGTTAACACTTTGATTTTCCAGCCAAGGTAAATAAAAAAAGGGATTTTTTTTGCGTCATTATTGTACACTCTGCATGATTTCAAAGAATAGAAGATGTTGATTTTTTTGCTGTTTATTAAACAAGAAAATTTAATATACATGGTCTAATTATTCAGGCCCTTTTCTCATATTGAGTAAAACAGCTTTTGATTCTAGTACAGCCATGGAGTCTTTCTTGGGATGATTCAACACGTATTTCACACCTGGATTTGGGGATCCTCTGCAATCCTCCTCTCTAGTTCCTTCAGGTTGGATGGTGAACATTGTTGGACATTTCAAGTCTCGTCTCAAGACGCTCATTGGGTCAAGAATGGTCACAGAGTTATTTTAAAACCCCTTAACGCTCTGCGCCGTAGCTCTACTGCGCAGAGGTATAAGGGATTGTAATGAAGGGCTCAACGGCTGAGTCCTCTTCATACACGAGGGTTGGGGTTTTTTGCATTTGCACAAAACCCCCACCGCGAATAACTTGCGGGGGTCGTGCTTGGCACCATCGTCGGCTATTAACCCCTTCACGGTCCGGCCGGCAAAGTTCGCCGGCGGCTTAAAAAGACGCGCGGGCGCGCGGCGCCTCCATTTTCTTTTTTTTTTCCGATCCGCCACGGCCCCCCCGAACTCATCGGGGGGCGGCGATCGGTTGCCATGGTAGCCCGTGTCTTCTTTTGACAGAGGCTAATCTGGCCGCTACAGATTCGTTCCAAATGAGCCAGTGGCGCATTGAATTGAATGTGCTGCAAAAATCCATATATTGCAATACTAAGTATTGCAGTATATGGGAGGAAGCGATCTGACCATTCTAGGGTTAATGTTCCCTGATGGTCCTATTAAAAGATAGTGAAAAAAAAATTAAAAAAAAAAGTTTAAAAATAAAAAAATAATAAAATATTAAAAGTTCAAATCAATCACCACCCAAATCACCCCCCCTGTATTCCCTAGAACGGATAAAAACATAATAAACAGTACAAATCACAGACATAGTAATTATCAACCGCGTCCCAAAATAAATGCACCGATCTATTTTTCAACAAAAATAATAAAAACGGTACGGCCGCGGTTGACCTCCGAGGCAGGAAATGGGTGCCCAAATTCCGAAATGCGACTTTTAGTGACAAAACCCAACCGTTTTACTCATAACATACCAAAATGAAATAAAAAATGATCACAAGGTCACACCGACCTCAAAATGGTCGCAATGAAACCGTATCCCTCATTTTCGCAAAAAAATGACCCCCTCACACATCGTGTGCTCCCAAGTAGAAAATTATTATCGTCAGAAGATGGCAAAAACATTTTTTTTTTCTTTTTGTTTGTACAAACAGTCGTTTTAATTTTTGAAAATGTATTACCACACAATAAAACCTATATACAATTTTGGTAGCTCTTACCCCACCCCGCGATCGCCCCGCCACTAAAGAATCACGTAGGTGTAATTTATGGAGCAGAAGAGTAAGTCGAAAAAAGTGAGCCCACAAAGAACGTGCCGCACGTGGCGGGTTTTCTTTTTTTTCAAAATTTTTTCCTTTTGTTTCCACATTTGGAATTTTTTTTTCCAGCTCGCAGTACATGGCCATGTTAAAAATAAATAAACATTACAGGAAAGTAAAATTTGTTACGCACAAAATAAGCCTCGCACCTCGACAACCAGGTCGGTACACGGAAATGAAAAAAGTTATGGATTTTTGAAGTGGAGATCGAAAATGGAGCCTGGAAAAAACCCTCCGTCCTTAAGGGGTTAAGTCACATATTGTTAGTTCAGCTATTTGCTTTAGGGGTCATTGTCTTTTGGAAAGTGGAACCTTTCGGTCAGTCTGAGCTCCACGCACTCTGGAAGAGTTTTCAATCCATGATAAATCTCGTGTACTTTGTGCCATATTCTCAAACTTTTTTCATCAACTTTCCCTCAATTGCAACCAGTTGTGCCTGTCCCTGAAAAACAACCCCTAACGGTGTAGTCAAACCCCCCCATGGGATCATTGTGGGGATTGTATTTTGGCAGTGAAGGCAGTGCTGGTTTTCTCCACACATACCGCTTAGAATTGAATTGTTCAATCTTCCTCTTATCAGATTATCAGACCAGAAACTCTTATTTTCAAGTTTTGGTAGTCCTTCTGTCGTTTTATGAAAACTGAGTCAGAAGAGGCTTTTTCATATTTCTTATTTCTTGCACTAGGAGAGTTTCCGATCAAGCACACTCAGCCATAAAGCGCAAATGGTGGAGGGCTGCAGTTTACTAGTTTAACTTTGTTGTGGTAACTCTACTTTCTCTGCCATCTGCCTACTGCATTTCCTATTTCTAAAGCCGTAAGAGTGATCTGGGTTGTCTTCTTTCCTTTACCTCTCTCCCTGGATGGCTAGGTCAGAGTGTACATCACAGTTAATTACTAAAACCAGACCTTTTTTGATCTGACCAATTGGCTGCCAAATCAAATACGAAGTGAAATCTCTAAATCTAAACTCAAAACCCCATAACCCAACGATTAATAAATCTAGCTTTTCTAAGCCACACATTCATTGTATTGTTTATATATATGTAACTCTACCCAAGAAGATATGCTATTAAATTGATTAATGGGAAGTCTGGTCTAAATAAATTACTTACTACTGTTGCCATATGGAAAGTCAAACTCCCTAGAATACTGTTCCGTGGTGTCCAATTCGAAGGTCAAGTTGATAAAATCAGGAACACTTATTCATACCCAGTCCATTTGGTGGCTAGGTATCTTCTTGTTATCCATGGAATCCTTCCTTCTAAAATTAACTTTTAATTTAAAATTATGGGGTTATTAGCATGTTTTACACAGAAGGTCCCTCTCTGGTCCTTCCTCTGCTCCTGGCTTTACAGGCCTTGTGACTGGCAAGCATAATGTCCTCAACCCTTCTCTCAAGTCTCACCCCCATTCTCAACCCCCCCCCAGCCATTTCTCACCCTCAGTCTCACCCCCTCCCGTCACCTATTCTCATTCATTCCTCCCGCCCCCAACCCCCCCCCCCCCCTGGCATGTCCACACCACCACCTCTCTAAACCTCTGTAGCAGTGAGCACACACAGTGGTAGGGAGAAAGTGCTCGCTCCTCTTCCTCCTTTCATAACTAACAACTGTGAATCCGCAGCACGAGGGCTCTGGGAACATGCCCATAGATAGAATTGAGGTATGCCCTTTTTCATTCACCCCTTTTTCTTATCTTTACACTGCCTACTCCCTGTATCTCCAAATATACGAATATGACCACATAGTCACAAAGCCTGAACTATTAACAGGTAGGATCTATTTACCATGCTTTATTTTGATCACATAGATTTTCTTTATCTAAATAAAGTACAGGTCTGACCAAATTTTTTGGTATTGCTTAAAAGCAAAACAAATATTTTATGGGGCCTAACCACAACCATAATACACAAGAATGGTAAACGAAAATTATCATATGAGAAAGATTAGGCTACTTAAAAACTTAACCACCAGCTTAATTGTATGAAAGTCTAAGGGAAAGTGGGAGATTATCACATAAGCCACAAGTAACCAAGCGCCCAGTATGCAGACTTAGGACAATCTCCCATCAACCCATCGCCATGGTGATTACAATCGTGGAGAGGCTTAGATCTACTTATGTATCTGCCAGCACGTGTGCCTGGTGGACAAGCTAGGCTAGGTCTGAGCAGGCGTAGTTTGGAGTAAAACTAGTGAACATTTCAGTCAGCATGGAACAAACCCATTGCCACACCTCTTATCAGACCAGAAAATCTTATTTCTCATAGTTTGGGAGTCCTTCATGTCTTTTTATGAAAACTGAGTGCAGGCTTTCATATTTCTTGCACTGAGGAGAGGTTTCGATCAGCACACTCAGCCATAAAGCGCAAATGGTGGAGGGCTGCAGTTTAACTAGTTGACTTTGTGGTACTTTCTGCCATCTGCCTACTGCATTTCTAAAGCTCAGTAAGAGTGATCTTGGTTTCTTCTTTACCTCTCTCACCTGGATGGCTAGGTCAGAGTGTACATTAATTAGCATAAACCAGACCTTTTTTGATCTTACCAATTGGCTGCAATCAAATAAAGAGTGAAAGATCTCTAAATCTAAACTCAACCAAATAAACCCAACATGATATAGTAAATCTAGCTTTTCTAGCCACATTATTGTTATTTATGTAAATCTACCAAAGAAGATAGCTATTAAATGGGGAAGTCTGGTCTAAATAAATTACTGCCATATGGAAAAGTCAAACTCTAGAATACTGTTCCGTGTGTGCCAATTCTAGTAAAGTATGATAAATCAGGAACACTTATTCATAGACCCAGTCATTGTGGCTATGGTAATCTTCTTGTTATCCATGGAATCCTTCCTTCTAAAATTAACTTTTAAAATTATGGGTTATTAGCATGTTACAGAAGTCCTCTGCTCTGGCTTTACAGGCTGTGAACTGCAGCATAATGTCTCAGTCTCACCCCCCCCACCACCACCATGCATGTCCTCTAACCTCTGTAGCAGTGAGCACACAGTGGGAGGGAGAAAGTGCTCCTTCAGAATCTAACAACTTGTGAATAGGCAGCACAGAGGGGCTCTGGTAACATGCCCATGCCCTTTTCAGGTTTATTAGCTTAATGAATATCCATGGATATCAAATATAAGAATATGACCACAGTCACAAAGCCTGAATCTATGAACATGGTAGGATCTATTTACCATGCTTTATTTTGATCATAGATTTTCTTTATCTAAATAAAGTACAGTCTGACCAAATTTTTTGTATTTGCTAAAAGCAATAAACAAATATTTCTATGCCTACCACACCATAGACATACAGAATGTAAACATTATCATATGAGAAAGATTAGGCTACTTAACCAAGCTTAAGTTGTATGAAGTCTAAAGGGGAGATTTATCATAAGCCAGCGCCCATTATGCAGACTTATGACAATCTCCCATCACCCATCGCCATGGTGGATACATCGTGAGGCTTAGATCTAATGATGTATCTGCCAGCACAGTGCCTGGTGGACAAAGCTAGGCTAGGTCTGAACAGGTGTAGTTTTAAGTAAAAACTAGTGAACATTCAGTGGGAACAACCCATGCCAGCCCACTCCATTGGTGACTGTGTCCCTTCACTGATAAAGAACTGATATATCCCCCCTAATGCTCTATTCAGACATCCTTATTTTACAGCCATGTGACTATGTGAAGACTAGTATAACTGAAATCTCTACAGAAAAAACTTTCTATCAAATATTACGTTTTGGAACGTTTTTGGGGTGTCTTCATAGTTATTCGTGGAATGATTTATTTGAGAATTAGAACACATTTTTAGGCTAAGGCCATAGCAAAAACCCCTCACTCATGGGGTCAACCAATTAATGATTGCCATAGAAAAAGTCTAATCTACCCAATAACACTGATATTATATAGAGAGTCATAGGACATCTTTAACCTATCCAATCAGACTAATATTTTGTAAAATAATAATTTAGCAAGTTCTAGTTGAAGTAATTTTAGCTGTACATTTGTTGTTCACCACCAGCTGATCAAGTAATATATATTTATATCTAATTATAACTAGAAAAGTCAAAGACTTAAAGCATATTTTCAGGAAATGGTACTTAAATAAGATCATGCATTATATCATGCCAAATTATATAGCTTGGGAATTAGCAATACACACTGTCAGTACAAAGCTTCCAGCAAATCCTTTTCCCGCTTAGGGCACATAGCAGTACTTTATGTATTTTGTTGTCCTATTGGAAGGCAGAGACTTGAAGTTATTGTGTGAATGCACTTTGACCTACTATTCAGAACTTGCTAATTTTATAGAAAGCTTTTGTCTGGAACGGGTTTTTGACATGCCAGGTTCTCACTGAATTCTCTTCAGTGGTCATGTGGGAGTTCTATGCATTGATGTTAAAAAAATCAGTAATAGCTTAACTTTATAGCCAGAGACTAACAGGGAAACTATTCATACATATTTAACTACATAAAACTTTTATATGAAGCATCTAATGCAATTTTAAAAATCTAATGCATTCTAAACCCCTTTGATTTGGTTTCCCATTGGATTTTCTTAATGGAATATGGAATTATCTGGAGAGACAGGAAAACATACTTATGGGAATGCTTTACAAAATAAATCATTTCTTGAAAATGAAATACTATATGTTTTATAGGAACGTCTATAGATTGATTTAGCTGCCTTAAATGTTGCTAGTTTACACCTGTATGCCCATAGCAAATATCACTCCAGCTGCTGTCTATGCTGCCAGAGGTTGTTCTGGATATTATCTAGCGGTCAGCAAACCAACAATATACATTTTCGCTCAATAAAAATGTAAGATGTAAAGTCCTATATATTTTTCACAGATGTTTCCACATTTTTGTAGATTATAATATTTGGTATATAAATAAAATCAATTAATGTCATATTTTTTCAGCAAATTGTTATATTTTATCATCAAAGTAGGATGCAGAACATTTTCCTTATGCTACAATTTTCTTCTTCATAACTTGGTATGGTCTTACTATAAAACGCTCTTGGAAACCAAAAATTTTCATGGTTTGGGTGGACTTGATATCATAACTTTTATCAGATTTCAGAGCTGAATAACAATGGTTTTGTGGATGGAACAATCTGCTGAGCATTCTATGATATGTTTTTAGAACTTAAACTTATAGGGGGGTATTTATCATAATTGTCTGACAGCAAAACAGTGCTATTTGTTCATGACAACCAATCAGAGCTCAGTTTTTATTTTATTAGCTTCTGTGGAAAATGTTTAACTAAACTCTAAATGGTTGACATGGGAAAATAGAACAGTTTTTCTCACAGACAATACAGATAAATATCCCCTAAAGCTTATTTATAGAGAATTTTTGCAATCTGGACAACAACTTGTCTGTGGGTAAAAAAAACTGACTTAGTGTCATTGAACAGATTGTTATTCACACAGTGTAGAACATTTACTTACATTCCCGTTGTAGTTCTATGAAAGTGCCTTGTCCGACAAAAATGCACTGTGCCACAATTCACTAAGATCTTGCACCCTATATTGCATGTGTCGCTTCCCCGCTCAAGTCTGACAGAGTTCACCACCATCTTTTTACTGGTGCATGTAAGTGCTTGGGCTTGCGACACAATTCCAAAGTAAAATCCTGCGCTCAGTCTGAATCAGTCGGATCGTCTGACGGCCCTCCACCTAAATTGTTTTGCATGAAAGCCAGCGCAGCTGCGCCAAATAAGGATGGCATGCACCAAAATCCCAGTGCAGACACTTGTTCAATACCTGTGCAAGCCGTGTAATCCCGGAAAAAGGCGCACAGTCTGATAAAAGTGAGCAGCACAACCGTTAGTAAATGAGCCCCGTGATGCTAAATGTGTGATGTTTATAAAAGTTTAATTTATTTTTTGTGAAATTTTTTTTTCCGTTTAGTCCCACTATCTTGGATTTTCAGATTGCTTGTGAAGAATAACAAACTGCAATAACTTGGCATATATGCAGTTGAGGCACATGCTTACTATTACTGTGAAAACATAAGAACTCAAAAGACCCTGTTCCCATAATTACTGGGGGTCCTGTGTATAGTGGATAAAGGATGCTAGTGGTTAAAGCTCTGTAAAGATTTACCCTTAGCTTTAATGTTGCACAGCTAGAAATGATTATTCAAGAGTTCATATAAACATTAAAAAGCTCCCAAAGTTTCAATGTGGAAATAATGACAAAAGTTAATTTTATTTTAATGTAGAAATATAAAAGGAGAGAAAGGGCGCTCCTATAGAGTAGTATTGTTGTTGACAATAGTTGGTATAATAGTCGGAAAACTACTAACCTCTGGGTGTGCTGATGGCACACTCCATGGCACGCTTGATATGATCAGTATACGTGTTGGCGTTTTCCTGCTGCCTCGCTGTTATTCCCCAGTCGTTGTTATTGAGATAATTGTGAAATTTTAAAATTTCATCTTCCGATCCTGTCGACACTCTACAGCCTCCGTAATAGTAGTTCCAAAGCATTCCCTCAGACATCCTTCTCAACGTATCTACCAGGAGCGCCGAACTGTTCACCAATACAACACTTCACAGAGTCATCCCATCCAAGTTACTACTATCAATTATCGTATTTATATTTATATTTTTATTCATATTTATAAATTAGATTTCTCTGTATGTCTGAATATTGTCTTTAAGATTTCAATGTATATTACGTCGTTTTATTTATCTGTCAAAAAGACCAGCTGACCGGAAACAGTCATGCTCCTTGTGACCCAAACCTACCTTTAAATATCGATGCTTTCTTCTATCATGACATGAACCAGATGAAGCGCTCAGTTCGGGCGCGAAACGCGTTGTTCTAAATTCTTTTATTATTTATTATTTATTTTTTTATGTAATTTTATTATACAATTAAAAGTCATTTATCTCTGGCTAAGCATCCAGCGCCTAATTATCGCTCAAATACCTACCATATCTTGGATTCTTCTACTGGGAACTGTCATCCACCTGGAAACGGGACACCCCCAGGAGCGAGGCAGCAGGAAAACGCCAACACGTATACTGATCATATCAAGCTTGCATTGGAGTTGTGCCCATCAGCACAACCCCAGAAGGTTAGTAGTTTTCCGACTATTATACCAACTATTGTCAACAACAATACTACTCTATAGGAGCGCCCTTTCTCTCCTTTTATATTTCTAC
>CM033643.1:91016031-91143341 GCA_019512145.1 Engystomops pustulosus | reverse complement strand
CAATACTACTCTATAGGAGCGCCCTTTCTCTCCTTTTATATTTCTACTTTAGATCCCAGTGGTCAAACCACTAGTGTTTTGCTAAAACACTGAAAGGGGCTGCAAACTATAAGAAAAAGAATTCCTCATACTAACCATGGAATATTACAGAAAGAGACTAACATCTCGATACAATCTAATCAATGAACTTTCCCAATCAACAAATACCAGTACAAATAAACCAATCTCCAATGATCATCCTATCAATAAAGAGTTAAACTATGACACAATGTATAACCTACTCAAGGAACTAGAGAACACCTTGAGCGAAGAGTTGCAACATCATATAGATGTTACATTTCTTGACATTTACCTAGCAGAAAATCTAGCACCACGAGGACTACGACCAACTTTCACCTCCACATTCCCAGAAGACAAAGAATATAGTGCAGCATGGGACATTTTATTACAAAAATTTTCATCATGCATGATCCAAATGATCCAAGACAAACGAATTAATTCCTGCCACACAATTACTCATAAGATTGACACCATTCTTTCAGATTTACAGATTTATCAACATACACCTGAATTCATTAAAATCAACTCAAATATGAATTGTAGATTACAGAAGTTCGAACATGATGTCATACATAAAAAAGTACAAAAATTAAGACGGGACAGACAAGATAAAAACAATAAAGTATATAGAAGTTGGTTTAAGAAAAACCCCAAAGATAATAGACCTGATTATAAAGGACAAACCTCATCAAAAGACCATATAAATAAAAATTATCATTCATATACTTCAAACAAAAATAATAATAAATATAAAAATACCGATGTTATCAGAAACCAAACCACAACATTTTTTTCAAAGGGTTATCAAAATACAAAACTCAATCCAAAAAGCCCTAACAACATGCCAAACAGCACAAAGAAACCTCAAATTAAGACCACTGCAACTACAATTGCTGACTACGATTATAGAAAAACAACAAAAAATACTTATTCAAAACCCCTACACCAATCATTACCAGCTAACACTCCTACAATTATCATCAATAATAAACAGCTAGACATACCAACACATATACCCAGCTTAGTTGAGAACACATCGTTAAATAATGACCTAAAAGAATTTTCAGCCACAGTCCGTACCCTTAGAACGGAAATCAGAAAATACACCACAAATACAGGATCAACTCACACACCTCAGAAAATAAAAGAAACAATGGCACACCTAAGGCGTCTCTCAGGCATCCAAAAGAGTCCTATTGATGCAAGTCCAAAAACACCAGCCACTGATGAAGCAAACTGGTCGTTCATCACTACACACGAGACATTCACCCCAACTTCAGACGCACAGTGTTCTTTCATTTCATCCCCATCTAAAGCTACACCCAACGAATGTCATCTACCACTAAACATTGAAGCGCCAAACTACAGACGGCAGAACACCCAGCCAAGCGATCGCAAGGCACTCACTCCACAAATTGTCAGCCATTGGACAAGTAACAATGACATGCAGAAAATTACAGCCACCGCGATCAACCAGGAAAACAAAGATATAGAAACGCTACTGTAGGCCTTCAAGAACGATGTTTGGTAGCTCACTTGGCATTTTCTAGCCAAAGTATCAAGGAGCACCACGCCTATGGCCACGATGACCACGATGACACTGCGTTATTGACCATAATGAATCCACACCCCTACATGAATTTACCACTTCGGCCCTTGCTCATGGATACTGGTGCGCCACTAAGCAGCAGAAACACAGCCAAGGCTCGCAAAAAACAGTCTCACTACAAATGTCAGAAACTATGGCAAGATACATGCCCCTGCAGAAACCTACACTACAGCCACAAGCCATTAACACAGAAATCAAACTACTGACTAGACGCTACTGTAGGGCTAAACATCAAGAAGCTTGTTTGTGTAGTCCTATGTATTTTCTAGCCATAGTATTACAAAGAAGCACCACTACTCGCCAGAGGAGAAAGATGAACTGAGTTAACTTGCCTAATGAAATCCAACCCCTACTGAATTTCCAACTCGGCCTTTGCTATGGCTCTGTGCGCCCCTAAGCGCCGAACACAGCGGTCGCACGTTCTCACTACCAAATTGCTCAGAATTGGACGTCCAGGCACGTGCAGATAACTACAGCCACCCAGCAGATCAACCGAAATCAACTTAGAGCACGTACTGAGGCTTCAAGAAAGCTTTGTTGACAGTTTGTCTTCTCCTATGGCCCACATTTTCTAGCACAAGTATCCAAAGGAAGACCACTACTATGCGATGAACGCGGCACATTAGTTTATTGCCTAACTAGAAATCAAACACCCTAGGACAATTTTCCCACTTCGGACTTGCTCATGGATAGTGCGCCACTACGCGCAGCACCCAAGCACTACCAACCAAACCGGTCGCACGTCTCACTACAAATTGTCGGACATTGGAACAAGTACATGCACCTGCAGACACTACAGCAACCAGCAGATCAACACGACAATTCACAATATATACGAGCTACTGTAGGCTTACAAGAAGCTGGTTGATATTCTCCTTGGCTATTTTTCTAGCAAGTAATCAAAGGGGCCAAAGCACAATACCATGCCAGATGAGATGCAACTGAGTTATGCCTACATAGAAATCCAACCCATAACTGAATTTCCCACTTCGGCCTTTGCTAGGGAGATGGCGACACTAAGCGCAGACAACACAGCGGTCGCAAGTCAAAGAACTCCCACTACAAATTGTACAGATCATTGGCAAGTACATGATCTGTACATGCCGAAACTACAGCACAGCAGAATCAACAGGCGACAATGCTCAAATGATAATAGAACGCTACATGGAGGCTTCAAAGACGCCTGTTGTATTCTGCTATGGTAATTGTCTAGCCAATATCAAAGGACAAGCACACTATATGCCAGATGAGATGACATGAAAGTTATGCCTAATTAGAAATCCAACCCTACTGAATTTCCCACTTCCGGCGCTTGCTATGGATATGTGCGCCACTAATGCGCAGAACCCAGCGGGTCGGCAGCTCACTACAAATGCCTCAGAATTGCAAGTACAATGCACTGCAGAAACTACAGCACCAGCAGATCAACCAGAACAAATATATAGAACGTAACTGTAGGCTTCACCGAAGCTGTTTGTAATTTCTAACCTGGTATTTTTAGCCAAGATAGCTACATCAAAGAGACAAAGCCACACTCATATGCCAGATGAGATTGGACACTGAGTTATTGCCTAATAGAAATCCAACACCTACTGAATGTTCCCACTTCGGCCATTTGCTATGGATATGTGCGCCACTAGACGCACAAGAACACCCGCACCGTCGCAAGCTCTCACTAACAAAATTGCTCACGAAATTTGGCAAGTAACCTGCAGCAGAAGAAGAAAACTAACAGCCACTCCGCAGATCAACCGAAATCCAAAATATATAGAACGTACGGTAGGCTTCAAGACCGCGTTGTATTCTCTATAGGCTATTTTCTAGCCCAGATAATCAAAAGAAGCACACTACTATTGACCAGCATAGAGATGACACTGAGATTGCCTTATAGCAATCCAACCCTACTGAATATCCCAACTTCCGGCACTTTGGATGAGATAGTGCGCCAACTAAAGCGCAGGAACCCAGCCGGTCCGCACAAGTCTCACCTACAAGTGTCGAATGGGCAAGATACATGCACTGCAGCAAGAAATACAGCCACCAGCCGATCAACCAGAACATCAAAATATATAGAACGCTACGTAGAATTCAAGAAGCTGTTTGTATCTCTAATGGCTACTTTTCTAGCCACGTATCAAAGGAAAGCACCACTTACTATGCAGATGAGCATGGACATGAGTTCTGGCTAATAGAAATCAACCCTATGAATTTCCACACTTCGCCTTTGCATATGGATAGGTGCGCCCTAGCGCCGAAACACAGCCGGGTCGCAAGTCTCACTACAAATTAGCTCAGGAAACTTGGCAAGTACATGCACTGCGAAACTACCCCGCAAACCAGCAAGATCACCCCGAAAATCAATATATAGACGCTACTGTAGGCTCCACGCAAGCTGTTTGTATTCTCCCTATGGCTATCGTTCTACGCCAAGTTCAAAGGAAGAACCTACTGACCAGAATGAGCTGACACTGAAGTATATGCCTATAGAAATCCCAACCCCTACGAATATCCCACTTCCGGCCTTGCCTATGGATTTGTGCGCCACTAACGCCGCAGGCACACAGCCCGGTCGCACCAGATCTCACTACCACAATGCTCAGACATGGCAAGTCCATGCACTGCAGCCACTAAGCCACAGCGATCAACCAGAAATCCACACATACTAGAGAACCGCTATGTAGGCTTCAAGCAGCAATCTGATATGTTTCGTAGGATTTTTCACTCATCATGGCTCTTTTTCGACCAAGTATCACACAAGAGGAAAAGCACACTACTATGCCGATGAGCGATTGCACTGAGAATCGCATACATAGAAATCCAACCCCTCCTGAATTTTCCACCTCCGGCACACTATGACTCATGGATCATGTGCGCCACCTCACGCGCAGAACACAGCGGTCGCAAGTCCTCACTGTACAAATTGACTCAGAATGGACACAAGTACATGCCACTGCAGCACAACTACAAGCCCCGCAGATCAACCAGCAAAGAAATCCAAATATAAACGGGCACTGTAGCGCTTCCAGAAAGCCTCTGTTGTATTGTCTCCTATGGCTCTTTCTAGCCAAGATCAACAGGAGCACCACATATGCCAGATGAAGATGACACTGCGTTATGCTACTAGAAATCCAAACCCCCTGTACGAATTTCCCCCTTCGGCCTTTGTATGGATCTGGCGCCATAACTAAGCGCCGGAGAAACAGCGACCAAAAAGGTTCGCAAAGTCTCAACTACACACATTGCTAGACCTGGCAAGTACAGTGCATGCCGAAGAAACGACACCAGCCACCAGAAGACATCAACCAGCAAATCAAAATATACTAGAACGCTATACTGTAGCTTAAGAAGCTGTTTGTATTTCCCATATGGCTAATTTCTAGCCAAGTATCAAAAGGAAAGCAAACACTACCTATGCCAGATGAAAGAATGACACTGAGTTAGGCACTACGAGAAAAGTCCAACCTAACTGAATTTTCCCACTTCGGTCTTTGCTATGGATATGTGTGCCACTTAAGAGCCTAACACACAACAGTTAGCAAGTCCCACTGCTATTTCACCAATGGTAATCCGATGCAAATTAAAATAAAAAAGTTAGAACGTTAATTGTAGCACCTAAGGGGTTGGGTTCTTTGCAGAAACTCAAACTCCTGCCTAACAGTAAGCATAATAGCACACCCTCCCTAAACGCTTTCCTGCCAGCAGCAGCTCTCTCCCTAAAAAAAACGGCATCCAGATGACAGAATGCTCGAGCAGCGCACGGCCCAGGGCTACGTCTATCAGGGGTCACTGATCATGGCACAGCCAACCATGCTATCGAAGTGTAAGCGGTCCCACGTCATGCTGGCGTGGAAAGTGCCAGAGTGACTCCTGGCTTGTGATTGGTCTCTGTTCTGGCGCCAAAAAGCAAAACGGCGAGCTGCATTTTCTCGAGCGGGGCGAAGTAATTCGTCGGTACACCCGAGCCCAGTTCGACGTCCCTACTGCTCCGACCACCGCGCATCCCGCTCGGACGAGCATGTTCGCTCCTCATCTCTATTGCTCGGGTTCAAATAATCATGTCGGGACACCTGTCCACCCGTTTGGTACTTACCATTACCCCTGTTCCCCTCCTACCACCATTCGCCATTATTCCGGTGTTTCCCACCACTTTCTGTTGCCCCCGTTTGTCGCTTGTCCCCCTTTCGCGTTGTCCCTCTAACACCTGTTCTTTCCCGCCCGTCATCTGTATTCTTACTTGTGCACTGTGCCAACTGCCCACCCCCACGTGCCAGACTTCAATTCGCCCTGGCTATTTTCTTCGTTTCACTGTTTCACCCATTCATCGCGCATTCTCGCCTTTTTCTCTTTTCTGCGGCTTTTAGCCTGGCCTCTTTTTCCCTCCTGGTTCCGCGCCCCCTTCGGTTTTCTGCTCAGCAAGTGAAGCCCTAGTTGTCTTACTCCCCGGTTACTGTCCCATTATATCTCATTGCCTGGCCTCACCGAATGAGTGCCCCAACCCACCCTGCCGCTGTTTTGGCCGTTTACATCTGCATACCACTGCTTCAACCACTACTATTGTCTGTTTTTTTTCTCGCTGATGTCCCAGTACATTTTACTTCTCTCGTACCATGTCCACACCTACCCCCTCTGCTGTTGCTGCCTATGCCCAGCCGATGTTGCTGATGCTTCCGCCTGAAACGACACTAGTTTTTGGGATCCCCGCTGACCCTGTCAACAACACGCTTATGCTCTTTTAGTGCCATACCGTTCTGTCCGCCACCTCACGTGCCTTCCCCCCTACCAGAAAAGTCCTCCCCCCCCACCATTGCATCTGGACCAGCCCATCCAACTCGCCCCCAAGGACAAGTGGCAGACATCTCCTTCCCCGGACAGCAAACATATCTTGATTGCACTTTTCCTTCCTTGCTTTTCTGGATGCTGCACACGTTCTCAATCATAACACGCATTCTGCCCTACGCACAACACACATCTTGTGATTAGCTTCTGACACCCGGCCTTGCAATCCGTATGAAATGGGTCCTGAAATTGTCTAAACCTGCCTACTATTTAGGTTTTCTATTATTGAAACTCCATGTTTAATACACATTCGAGACCACATAGACAATTTAAAACCACTTTCTGATCCTGGCATGATCCCACGCTGGGCACCCTAAAACTAACGTAATCATTTTGTGGCGGAACACCACATCAAAATTCTCCAAAATTCCAATTTTTTTATAGCTGAGTGAACTCTCTTAAACGATTCCTTCACCGGCATACCACAGAGTTTGGCTTTTTGTTTGTACTTACAATGAGGAACTTGTTCTAGAGTAGGATTTCTTGCACAATCAATGTATTCATATTTCGATTAAAATATTGACGCGGCAATAATAGGACCCTTCCCACTTGTGTTTTTTCCGCACCCGTGTTCTGGTGTGCTATGACAGGCCGACCTGCTTGCACTTGACCCATCAAATTCAATGGGTTTTTTAATATGCCCATTTTTTCACGCACACTGACATTTTTTAAACACGTTAACTCATCGGCCCCCTATCTACTTTTGCAAGTCACGCATGTGAAAAAATCCCACATCAAGTCTATGGAGACGCTCAAAACACATTGCACTCTGAGGGACCACAGCAAGTGAATATGTTTTTCCACTGATCAGTCGCCAAGAAAAGATAGACCACAACTCCTGAGTCCTTTCACTCACGTTATCTCGCGCAGTGAACAATGCATTTTAAATTTTTTATTAATCCTATTTAATTATGCGATATAAAAATTCCACATGTAGGTGTATTGGCAAACTTGCAGTTGCCGCCCATTTTCTTATTGGTTTACCTTTTCCGGTTCTCATGATGCGTCACAAACTGACAATTTTCTTTATTGCGATGGGGTCAGTGGAGAATCACAGACCCTAGCTATTTCATTATTATTCAATCTTTATTGGTATAGGCATAATGTCATTTAGATAGTTTTTAGCGTTATCATTCACCATTTTTTTTTTATATTTTATATTGGGTATCTTAGTTATAGGAATAAATACGGGGCAGATTTATCACACTGTCTGAAAGTCAGAATATTTCTAGTTGCCCATGGCACCATCAAGCTCCCTTTGACATATTCATGGCACTGGTAACATGAAAGCTGAGCTGCATTGGTGCCATGGCGACTAGTAAATATCGACCTTTCAGACACTTGATAAACTGCCCCATATGTTTATGATATTTTGTCCATTTTAAATACATTCTAATGAAAGGTGATTTGGTTTTAGATTATTTTTCCACCTTTTCTAGATTTTTTTTTCATATGCCCCCTTGGGCATACAAGATACTGCAACTATAAAGCATTTGTCAGTATATTTTCATTGCACTTCTATATTTATCAGCCTTTGAGTTGCTTGACTGAGAAGCCGATGGGAAACATAAAATCGGGGGATGCTGGTGGTTTAAGATGGCTTGAATCCAAGCAAAGCCAACTGTAAGTTCACTGCACCATAATAGTAAGGAACAGCAGAAAGGATGGTGAGAGGCGGAAATCTCCAAGATATTAGAATTGCCTTTCATTTCTATTGCGGAGATGGTTTGGGAAGTAGCATGTGAAAGACAGATGTGGCAGAGCAAATAGTTAATTCTCACATATCACCCTTGGCAAGCACTTTCTCATTATTGGATTTGACTATTTCCTGTACAAATTGTGATAATAAAGGGTGCTAATAGAGATGAAGCGAAACATTACTCGTACCAGAGGCTTGTGATGCATCGTTGGAGCACTTAGCGTACTCAGGAAAAGCTGATTGCTCGGACGAATACTTCGCACCCACAAAAACGACTCGAGAAAAAGGACAGACTCCGCCGTTTTTGACTTTTGGCGCCCAAGAAAACAAGAAGCCAATCACAAGACAGGAGACTACTGCACTACACCCAAGCATGGAATAGGTACCATGTACACGTCGAGATTAGCAGTGGTTGGAGGGCCAGATAAGGTGAACCCTGGATAGACTAGACGTGCCGCGCTGCTCGGATCATCGTGTCTGGATGACGCTAGGAGATAGGGAGAAGAGCGCTGCGCTGGTCAGGTGTTAGCGTTAGTGGCAGGTAGATTACTGGTAGGCAGGAGTGATTCTCCAAGAACCAACGCCTTCTTAGGGCTACAATAAAAAAAAACAAAAAAAAAACGTTTTATACTTTTTTTTTTGTTTGCTTGTGGCTGGGCTTTGCTCGGCACTAGGAGTGCAGCTCGTACCATAGTGAGGGAATTGCCGGGGGACTGCTAACGTGTTTAGCTCTTAAGTGCCACACATATCCATAAAACACAAAGTGGGAAATTTCTGAGGGGTTTGATTTCAGTTTTAGGCACAGTCGGCCAGTTCTTTTTATTTTACGTTTATTTTCATATCAGCGTCATCTTCAGTTTGCTTTCGATACTTGGCTCGAAAAGAGCAAAGAGCATCCCAAAACGGCTTAGTTACGCCCAGACACATAGCGTCATAAAATATATATTTTATTTCTGGTTGATCTGCTGGTGCTGTCCTTGATGCCAGGCATATACTCGCCCATTGGAGGAAATTTGAGTGAGATTAGCGACCGCGCGGTTTACGCTTAGGACGCAACATATCCAGAGCCAAGACCGAAGTGGGATAATTTATTAGGCGGTGGATTCCAAATTAGGCCAGTCTGCCATTACTTTTATTTTACGTTATTTTTCCTAAATCAGCGTCCTTCATCAGTGTGCTTTCATTATGCTAGAAAATAGCCCAAAGGAGAATCCAAACAGGACCTATACTTACGCCTACAATACGCGTATATATATTTTCAACTTTAATTCAGATAATGCACGATTATGTAAAATAGATCTGAGAAAGCTTTTTTGAGATCTGTTCACTGAAGTAATTGCAACCTTAAATGTAACAGTGAATGACATCGAGGATGTGGCGCCGATCAGCGGACGCTGTCTGCCGCACTCCGTCTGCGAGTACTCAAGCTTTGTTTTACTCTGGGTTGCTTAGTTACCACAGTCCGCAGCCCGCATATTAAAAACCCATGTGAGGACGCGGTTTGTTGGGCAGGATTCAGCGCTGTTACAGCACGAAACGGACCGTGGCCGTTGTGGGCTCCGACAGTTCAATGGCTCTTCCCCTCCCGCAACGATGTCTTTTTAATTGGATCTGAAATAAGCCTTGGAAGTTTTCATCGAGGTGAGTGCCAGCCTTTTTTCTTCTCCTATGCAACATTTGTTATATATATGTTATTCTGGCTGATCTGCTGTTGGTGGCATTGGGCTTGCAGTGCATTATATAGCCAAATGTGCGGAATTTGGAGTGAGACTTGCGACCGCTGGTTTAGCGCTTAGGACGCAACATATCCATCGCAATAGACCGAAGAGGGGAAAATTTATTAGGGGTTGGATTTCATTGGCACAGTCTGCATTCCTTTTATTTTACTGTTTATTTTTTCATAATCAGCGTCAATTCTCTCAGTGTGCTTCATATGGTCGAAATAGCAAAGGAGATCAACGGCTATTAGTCGCCTACGAATAGCTTATATAGATTTTATTTTGTTGATGTCTGGGTGGGCTGGTCCTCCCCTCCCGCCCCTCCCATTGCTGCAGTGCATCGTATACAGGCAATTGTGAGAATGCGAGTTGGAGTGGATTGACGGAGCCGCTGTGTTTAGCGCGTAGTTGACGCACATATCCATCTGACAAAAGCACCGAGAGTGCGGATGATAATTTATTAGTGGGTTGGATGTCAATTAGGCACAGTCTGGCCATTTACTTTTAGTTTACGCTTATTTTGTTCGATAACTCAGCATAATTCATATGTACGCAGTGTGCTTTATAGTGGCTGTAGAAATAGCATAGCAATGAGGTAGGCATAGTGTTGGTTTTAAAAGAGCTAAAAAACACAAAAAAAAAAAACACACAAGAAAGTGAAAAGAAAAACATTAAAGTATAACTTTCATTTGTTTCAAAATGTTAAGCCCGAGGGCATTATGGGGTAGGGGACGCGAGGGCGGGGACGTGGGCCGGCACACGATACTGCAGGGGTCAGAGGGCTCGTTGGTCCTGGGCGGGTGTGAGACACCACCTCTGGATTGAGGGGAGCAGGTACGGCAGACATGCGCGCTACACGTCCCTAGGTTCCTGTCGAAGTTACTGGACTCGTGGTAGCGGTAGAGCAGTGTTGAGCCAGGCCAGAAAGTGAGAACAGGTGATGTCGTGGATTGTGCCGGACAATGCTTAGAGCAAATTGTCCACCAGTCAGTCTTCACGCAGTCCACCAGTCACCGAAAGTCGCCACTCATCCAGCTATGCGACCTCAGCTCCTCCCCCCGTCTGGTCCTCTCCCAGGGGAAAATTTGGCATTTGAACCGGCATACTTGGGGAGGGGGAACTGTGTTTCTGGGACTTCCCACATGTCAAAAACCAATGGTGTCCGCGGTTGCTGGCTGGAGCATATTGGTCGATGCCCAGGTTTCCACCAGTCGAGTTTGTGGGTTGATGATGACTGTCTTGACGTCGTGGCAGAAGGTGTACAAGAGGGCCGACGATGAGGGAGGACACGGTTGTCAGACAGTGTGTGTGAAGTGTGTCAGGGAAGGAGATGCCGAGGGGGGGGAGCAGACTGAGGGATCGGAGGGATGATGAGGAGGGTGGGTGGGTGACAGACCCAGTGGGTTGAGAGGCCGGGTGAACATGCTTCTGAGGACGGAGGAGAGTGCTATAGCAGAACAGGTTGGAAGAGGAGGCGGGAGGGTCCCAGACGGAAAGAAGGCAGAGGCCAGAGCAGGAGCATCAGCGCCAAAGTGTGTCACGTAAAAGTGAAGCCCGTGCTGAGCGGCTCCGACGGCGCGGAGCTCGATGGCAGAAGTCATGGCAGGTTCTGTTAAGGAAAACCGGCACCACCAAGCACTCGAACACGAAGGGACTGTGGTGTGCACCGTTGCAAACAGGATCGAGAAGGAGGATTACAACACCAACTACTGCCTAACGAACCACCAAGTACATAGTTGCAGGTTGTGAATGTAAAAAACCGAATCAGGGAACCAAGCAGTCACTCCGGCGTGCACACCATGACTCCTTCACCTGCTGTAGCTGATTAGTCAGCCGGCCCAGGACTGGCACAACAAACCATCGTGCGCCTCCACGAATCCTCACAGCTCCACAGCGTTCAGCTCTCCATACCCCCAGACGCTGGAGCGGAAAAGAAGAACATGTTGCAACCCATACCGGAACGCCCAAAAGCCTTAATGTCCACATCTCCAGATTGCTATATACATGGAGATGTGCCTATAGGCTAGTTAGCGCCGGGCCTTTCAGCAACTCCATGGCGGGGCCCGCACCTCGGTATTCGGTCCCCAACCGCCACTACTTTTCCCGATGTGCCGCTCCAGCCCGCACAGCACGTGTCAGGACAACATCATCCGTGCCCTGACCAACGCCCGTTTCTGAAAAGGTCCACTGACCACGGACAACGGGGACGAGTGGTGCCGGGCCAAGAAGGCCACATATATCGCTGACGGCCACTTGGTGTAACTTGGTGGAGGCTGGGACGAGTCTGACCTGGGGTGGTTAATTATACTGCGCGCCGAGGGGAGGACGGGGCCTACCTCGGTCCAGGTGGTCTCAAAGGATACATATGCACCTCCTCCTCCTCCCCACCCTCCCGCCTCCTCCTCCGAAGACCCATCCGTGAGGCATGGCGCCATCAGTCGCTAGACAGGCACAAGCAGCACAGTTTGCCGTCGCTAAGAGACAGCAGGGCGGTGCTCAAAAATGCTGAGCTAGGCGAATAAAGGCAAACTCGCCACAAGTTACTATCCCAGGGGCATCACGGGCGCAGACGATCTGTGGGCTGGCACCGCTGAACCTGTGAAGCCAGCATGGTTGTGAGGTGACAACCGGCCGTTAACCTAAAAGGTGCGGACTTGCAACTCGGCCGACTGACACATGTCGCCATGCTGGCCATTTCTGACTAGTCTCAGCGGTAGTCCTCAAGAGATACCCAATTGTCAGCTTTGCTCAAACGAAGGTGCGTCCGCATTGTGCGCATTTCCGGATCAGTCCAGCCCCAGATGATGCCACTCCAGGGCAGCGCAGCAGCCGCCTCCAATGCCGCCTAACGACGGTTGTGACGACGGCCCACAGAGGGTGACATTCAAAACATGAAACCATGTTATCCAGAGTTTATCAGCAGGCAGAGGAGTTGTAGCATGCCGAGTCAACTTCCACCAGACTGGTAGTAGGTCAGTCAGCTTCCCACGGTCTATCAATGCGGAGTGGACGCTGTGGAAGTCCTGTATGTCAGGTGCTGAGTACTGTGAGGAGCAACACCGAATGGTCACAGTGGCAAGATGCTGCTATCATCAGCCTCACCAACTCCCGGCATCGCTACATGCTATGGACCTGTCCCCTGTGAAACACTCTTGATTCAGCATGAAGTCGGAAAGCTTTGGCTGGTCCAAGAGAGGGGGGGGAAGAAGATCTCCCTTGTTGATAGCAAAGCACCATCAGGTATGTTCTCGGATATGGAGGAGGGGGAAGGAGTGCATGATGGAGGAGGATGAGGAGGCAAGAGGGAGAGAATGTTGGGAGACACAAGAGGGGGGCATGGGCTCAGGACCTTCACTGTTCAGCGGGTAGGGAAGAAGAAGAGGAGTTGGAGGAGTTGGAGGAGGAGGAAATGGACAGTTTCAGGCCAGGGAGGGGAGGAATTCTGCGCGTTGGGACTGTGGCGCATATGCGATTTAATGCTCGGAAACTGCACTATTCACGTTGAACCCTCGAGTTCAAAGGAATTTATTCCAGCACGATTAATGGGTATTCAGATCCTGACCCCCAGGTTACAAGCAAAAACTTTCCACTCTCATCCCTGGAAGAGGAAAGGAGTGTGAGAATGCCCTTGAATACCAGAGGCCCTGGTGCACAAGCTTGAAACCAGTATTCCCTTCTGAACAGCAAGCTAGCGGACAAGAGTGCGTCTTTATGTGGACAAAGTATAGCGAGGAAGAGTAGGGACAGGCAGCTTGTCCAGATGGAAAGGAGTACGCTTTTACAAGGCTTTGCAGCTTATGATCACCCCACAGCAAGACATGTCACTGTCCCAGATCTTGGCAGAGTAGAAGGCTGATCTTTACAGAAAGATGGTGAGGGAAGAGTAGCATGACCCCATCCACGTCCTAAACTGATCACAACAGTCCCTACCAACTACTGGTTCAAAGCGGACATGTGGCACGAAACTGCGCGGTACGCCTGGGAGGTCTTGCTTGCCCGCCCTAGCGTCTTGTAACGAGGGGGTATTTCAGTGCAAGTGGCTGGCAGCATCACCACAACTAAGCGTACACGCCTGTCGAGGACAGCGCGACAGGCTGACGCTTTTAATTAAGATGAATAACGCCTGGATTTTTCAATAATTCCACTCTACACACAGGGCTGAAGGAAGCTGACCCTGAAAAATTGATGCACCCTCCTCCTCCTCATTTTCTCACTTCTCCTCCTTCATTGTACACTTAAAGCAGAAGGAAACTGGCTCTAGCTTATAGTACTTATGCCTTTAATTGCTATGGAGGGGCCACCTACCAGGTCCTACGTTTTAAACAATTTTTGGGAGTGCAACATACAGCGCATCATATATTCAATTTTTATGGAGGGCACCACCTAATGTCCTTGGTTTGAAAACTTTTTTGGATGCCACATACAGGCCCTCATCTATTTCATATTTCGGAGGGCACCCTACCTGCTACTTCGGGTTTGAAACACTTTTTTTGAACTGCACATACAGGGCACTTAATCTATGTAATTGTTCTGGGGGCCACATACCTGCTCCTCTGGTTTTGAAAAATTTTTGGGCTTTGCCACATACAGGATCAATCTATTCCGTTGGAGGGCAACTACTGCTCCTCTGGTTGAAAAATATTTGGATGCAAAATACAGGCATCAATCTATGTAATTTTTCTGGAGGGCCACCCTACCTGCTCCTCTGGTTGAAAACTTTTTGGGATGCCCACTACAGGCACTAATCCAAATTAAATTGTCTCAATAGCAGCTCCACACGTTTTGTCTCCATTGCTACCCTCAAAAGTCGTCCTATAGCTGCCTCATACATACGTCCCCTATAAAAAGAGTGTAGTGTCAGGCCACATTGGTGTTATGGATTCCACATTGAAAGTTGTGACTTTGTCGCCACCTGTGGTAATCCAACAAAAATATCTGGTCAAACTTTGATTCAATGTACCGATATTATGTGAGCGCTTCTTGCTCCCTCCTTTGTTCCTCTCTGCCACCCATGTTTGAAGCCATGAAGTACCATTTTTTAGGGCATATGTCGCCATGACACTATATGCTGCTGCCGTGCATTGCTGCCGTCCCCTATAGGTCAGGGTCCCAATTATTAGAGTTTAGATGTATACTAGTTCATTCTGTACTCTGTCATGGCAGTGTTGCCCATATTTTGGATAATGGTGCGATTAAGCAGCATCAGAGCATACATGCATTGCTGCCCCTGTGTTTCCTGGTCCATTTCCGAGTGGTGTTCCACCTTTTCTGAGGTTCCCAGGTGTTGGGCAAGCTTCCCGGTGCAGAGCCTGGTCCCCTTGAAAAAAAGGCTCCGTCTCCATTGACTTCAATGGGGCTCGTTATCTGAGCGAGCACTCGAGCATCGGGAAAAGTTCGTCTCGAATAACGAGTACCGAGGCATTTAGTGCCTCGCTACCATCTCCTAGTGCTCAAATTATACTCCTTTTAGTAGCAGTGACTGGAGGGCAGCGTTATTGACACACTTGGGTTATGGAGTTCAGGGAGAAGCCAACGCTCTCTGAAAATGGATGTTGTGGAGCAGATAGATCCTGTGTTATGGTAGCAGAGCTTGTGGAGGTACCATTGAGCCGTTCTATAATTACTTGCGCTTCTGTGACTTTGTTGGTTTCATAAACATATTATCATAGAATAGACTCTTTCTCTTCCAATTGGAGCTTAATACTAAGGGTCACGGGAATGCACTTTCGACTGACTGAATCGCGGTTGATCCAGGATTTGCTCAGCTTTGAAAGGTATTACCAGGGTTTGAGCTGGATTGTGTCACGCCTCGACAGCGATCGAATGTGGCAAGCTCGCGAGCTTTCATGCCACATAACATCGGGGGGGGGGGAGGGGGGGGAGGGGGGATTTGGCCCTTGGACGATCCGATGATTAGCCCTGGAGCATAGGATTTAGATTCAAATTGTGTCACAACACAAATGCACTTACCATACCCAGGCAGAAGAGGTACACTCGGCATTACAAATATGTGTCTAGTAATCGTAGGCAGAGGCAATGATCGCATCGGACAAGAGCACATTCGTAGAACTCCAGGACAGAGAGTAGTGTTTGCACCATTGTATGGACTATCAGGATAAATAAACCTATAAACATTAAACTTAAAGTTCTCCGTTCACTCACCCTGTGTGTTTACGCTGTTATCTTTAAATCATATGTTTATACACTTCCTTATAAATTTCCATGGAGGTAAAGTTAAGCCATCCACCATTAGAATATACTGTATTTGTTAGGTTTATTGTTGTTTATGCTGGGAGATATATATGCATCTTTCATAAAACTGGAAATTGTGATGGATGATGCTAACACACAATGGACTGCATGATTTGAATCAATAGCAAGAATTAGCTTTGAATGATGGCTTATCGAAATAGAATAACTACCAGCATCATGATATCAGGATAATACACAACACTAGAATGCTAGCTGCAAAGATGAATATGAAAGAGCAGCAGAAGAATTGAAAGAAAAGAAAATAAATAGAACATTTCAATATTTTGTGAACACTTTTTAGAATAAATATCTATAAAAAGTGTCTGTCTCTGCACTGCTCTCCCTCTCCTTGCCGGCTACCAACTGTAACAAATAGGAGCTGGAGTGACCTCATTGGTCATGTGACAGGCTCTGATTAAATTGAATAAGCTGCTTATGATTCATTAAAACACTGTTATGCTTGTTTTATTGTAACTATGGTGATATTAGTTACTAAAGGGGAAAACATTTATTCCAAATTTTCTTGTATCAAGATTTTTCTTAAATGTTTTTTTTTTACTTTTTGTTCAAGAATACATCTATGGGAACATTAATTTAGCTTTTTTTTAATACATTTCGCTTTTCCACTATACCTGGGGTTGCTATGTAGTAACTGCCTCTATTCTCTGCACAGCTCTTGATCAGGCGCTGTGTATGAGAAAATGAGAAGACAGAAGTAGCAAATACTTCTGTGTCTTCTCCATATGCAGCTGCCAGCAGAGATGGGGACCCGATTATGGCCTACCAAAAATGCTCTTAGCCGTCTACCGAAAACCTGTGCGTTATATGCTCGGCGCAGATGCTGCTGCTAAAAAATATGCGGGCACTCTGCGAAGCATACTATACCACGCCCTCAAACACACATTTTTATAAATAAAAGTTTAAAATCAAGTTGTTTTATTCTACATTAAAATAAAATTCAAGATTCGGTAGGTATTTGAAGCGAAATTAGCACGAAAAGAGCTTGGCCAGAGAGATAAATACTTTTTAATTGTATAATAAAATTACATACAAACATAAATATAACTATAAAAGGTAAAGTTTGAGACAACGGGTTTCGCGCGCGCGGAGACTGAGCGTTCATCTGGTTAACTGTCATGATTCAGAAGAAAGCATCGATATTTAAGGTAGTGGTTTGGGTCACAAGAGCATGACTGTTTCCGGTCAGTGGTCTTTTTGACAGATAAATCAAAACCGTAATAGAGATGAAGCGGTAAGTATACTCGTCCGAGCTTGATGCTCGTTCGAGTATAAGGTACTCGAAACGGCTGTGCTCGGCGAGGATTTCACTGCTCGAGATCGCGCATTAATAAAAAAAAACACAGGCAAGAACAAATGAAGAATAGAATAAAAACAGTGAAACACCGTAACACGGATCCATTTAGTGAAAAAGAGAGTGAAGAACACAGTGAAGAAAGGATACCCAGATGTTCGGCAATCTGCTTACTTGTCGGGAAAGATACGCGCGGACCGGCCAGCAGAAGACTCAAGCAGCCAGGGAGACTAAACAAGCAGCTGGGAGGACATCGGGCAGCGGGACGAGGCCATGGGCGAGGGCAGACGGGGACGACATCGGGCAGCACGGGGGGACAATCGGGCAGCACGGGGCGGACATGGCAGCACGGGGAGACATCGGGACAGCCCGGGGGAGACATTGGGCAAGCCACGGGGAGAATCGGGCAGCCAGGACCAGGGGAGACATCGGGGCAGCACGGGGAGAACTTCCGTGGAAGAAGAAAGGAGGCGTCCGGGACAGCGTTACACCCGACAAAGTAAGCAGATGTGCCGAAACATTCGAATCTATTTTCCACCTGTGTTTTCACCGCGTTTTTCACTAAGGTCCTGTGTTTCACATGTTTTTATTTTATTTCTTCAACTGTCTTATCAATCTAGTTTACTTGTCTGGAGATTAATATACGCGCGGGCGGCACCAGTGAGATTAGATTGCAGATGTTGGCATACATCTGCTAACGTCTCAGAAGACATCTTTTTCAATTAATAACCCAATTTTATTACCTGACCCAGGGTCCTTTGAAAACATGCTCGGGTCTCCCATTGATTCAATGTGGCCCAGTTATTCGAGACGCGCTCGAGCCTTGGAAAAAGTGTCGTCTCGACTTCCCGAAGCACCCGAGCCTTTTTCGTCGCTCGGCCCTCCTAGCGTAATCACCCGTGCCATCTTCCAGACCCCACTATCCGCCCAACAGCGCCCGCCCTCTCCTATGCCTACCCATCTACCTCTCCATCCGCTCCTTGCTCGTCGTAACTGGCTGGGACTGACTCTGTGATGCAGGTTTGATCTTGGTGAACAGTTCCGGGCTCTTGTCGATCCGTTGCGACGGCTGTCTGCCGGGACCGACTTTGGCCCTACCTTCGGAGTGCTCGCGTGTCCCCGAGGGAACTAGTATCCGGACCAGCGGACTGGGGCAACCAGGGTCGGCGTTTCTCTTGGTGCCTTGGCTGTCTGACCGTAGTGTCTTGCCAGATTATTTTGCGGCGGCCGGCCGCTGCCATCGTTGTCATCCCGTCTCACGTCACGTGAGAACGACATTGCCCGATGGGCTTCAGGGTCGCGCCGTTGCGTGCCCTTTTGCGCGCCAGCGTTTCGTTAGAGTTCTTTAGCCGACACGCGCGCAGCACGCTAGGGTGTAAGTTTGGAAAATCCAATACACTTTGCGTTGCAGAGATGTTTGGAAGCGGTTTGCTGTGGTTTCGGTTAAGGGAGATATGCTCTCTCGGCCATGGCTGGCGCTGGCAATGTTGCTTTTGGCCTGTTTTAAAGCACAAGTTGGACTGCGCCACCCCAATGGCCGTCACCTTTTTTCTATATGTTTTCTCGCTGTTTGTGCGCCCGTCTTTCCGTGCCAGTGGTGGGACAGCCTGCGACGTAATTGCAGGTGGCGCTGGCATTCTTGAGGTAATCCCTCTTTAGTTGCCAGGACAGATTATCATTGCTGGTCCTGTTTTTTGTATTATTGATTTGCCATGGGGAGCAGGTTATTGATTTGCAGCAAACGACCTCTTTTTCCATTCATTTTTTGGTATATCCCCCTTTTCTGGTGTTTGTGGTTTTGTGTTGTCTTACACCTGGTGTCGCGTTTTGATGCTAGTGCTTTCTGTAGGCATTTGGTTTGTTTCCGGTCGCTAGTTCTCGTCGCTTCTTTTTTTCGGCTATGCCAGTTGATTTTTTCGGCCGTTTCTGCTTCTTTGTTTTTAATTATATCGGGTCCTGCAACTTGGTCCACAGCGTTCAGGTTTTATTTTTCCTATTGGATGTGTTCTTTTGTGTCAGCACCCATCTGTTGTTAGAGGTCTGTTTTGTGGCGGCCGTTTTCGTCGCTGTTCCGGCTCTCCTTTTCACTCACGCGGTCTCTTTCTCTTAATTTTTTTTGCTTGCTGGTCCCCAGATCCGTGGTGGTACCCCCCTTTTTTTCATTCTTTTTTATTGTGGACCTGCAACATGGAATCTTATTCCTCCCTTTTGTCGTGGGCAACTTGCGTATCTAGCTAGTCTGCGCCTCCCTGTTTTGACGTGGGTTTTGGTTTTTTTCCGCGTTTGTGCCGGTACTCTGATGCGATCGAGGAACCCTTTCAAGGTACTTGTTTACACCGAACATGAGCTTCCCCAGTCGTTGTTTATGACGCCTAATTGTGGTAATTTTTTTCAACTTTCATCTTCCGATCCTGTCATATCCGGAACGGTCGTTCCGAGTCACGTCTGTTAGTGTGCTTTTTGACAAAAACAAACACCGGGGTTTTGGGCTTCTGGATGTGCAAACTTTCCACCCTCAAAAACTCCAATTGAACGAGGTTTGCCCACGGGAGCTCACACGGCGTCCCAGTGCTGTTCGAGCCGGTGGTGGTATTTTTAACGGTCTGATGTTCTAGGTGACACTTAATTATTTCTAGTACTACCTTAAGGCCACTCGAGGATGAAGTGCCTTTTTTCATTGGCAACGGGGGGTTCTTTATTTCAGGTGGTGGTTGACACATTCCGCACTTTGTGATGGTATCCAGCTTTGAGTAGAATGACTTGCCATCCAACAGGCACAACCACATGTCTTCCCCTGCGGTCATGTCATGCAGTCTCTTTAATTTAATTAGATCGGAATTATAGGTAACTTGGAAGTTCTGACCGATTTGTAGAATGAAGATATAAGTAGTGTGAAAATAGTATTTGTTATGGAACCGATTCCGGCGATGATAGGTTTTCCAGGTGTAACAAAAAAACAAACGGTGCTTAATCCTATGGAATTTCGGTTAGATAATAAAAAGAAAAGCCCATAGATGGAAAAGGAATAATAAAAAATGCCTTTTTCTAGAATCAGACCTTAGTAGTGCGTTTCAAGAAATTCTTGTCCAGCATTTTTGGATTTCCTGGGTGGATCGTTATATGATTTTTTTGATAAATTTTGGATCATGAGCAAGTCTTAAGGTTGCATTGGTTGTAGGCAGTGTATGTGCGGACCACTATTGCCCCCTCTTGTCTGTCTTGCCATCCCCTAGATCTTTGTTTTTTGTATTGTTTTAGTGCTCTCTGGTCTTCTTTTAGTGAGGGGTTTTTATGGGGGGGGTGGTTTCTTTGGGTGTGTTTATGAATCATTCGATCAGTTAGTGTAATGGTAAGAAGGTTTTGATGTGTGGCTTGATCCTTCATGGATAGAATTAGATTTATTTTTGATATTACTAGGATTTTTGAGGGCATGGTTTGATTCTCTTTCTGGATATTTCCCTTTCTTTTTCAGAAGGGCCTTTTTATAGTAAATTTCTGATGAATGATTAGATTAAAAAATATCTTCGAAAGTATTGGGATGGAGTTTGGACCAAAAGGATAGCCCTTTTTCTACTAAAGATATTGCTTCAGTGGTGAAAGGAATGCTCAGTAGATGAAGATTTTTATGTACTTTTATTTCAATCTTTGGGGGTGACATCAGTTTTTCTTTTTTGGCCCCTCGTTGCTCCGTGAAAAGTGTTTTTTTGGATGAGAGGGACGAAAGATGTGTGTATGGGAGTTTTCATTAGTGGAGGGGGGTCTATCCCTAAACAATGGTTGTCGGTTTATTTTACATTTTTTGATTGATCTGTAAATTATATTCACTGGAAAAAAGAAAGTGAAAATATCCAGAAAGAGAATCAAACCATCCCTCAAAAAAATCCTAGTATAATCAAAAATAAATCTAAATTCTATCCCATGAAGGATCAAAGCCACAACATCAAAACCTTCTACCAGTTAGCACTAACTGATCTGAATGATATCATAAAAAAACCCAAAGAAACCACCCCCCCATAAAAACAACCTCACTAAAGAAGAACAGAGAGCACTAAAACAATTACAAAACAACAAAGATCTAGTGATCAGAGGAGCAGACAAAGGAGGGGGCATAGTGGTCCTCACCTACACTGCCTACAACCAAGAAGCCTTAAGACTTCTCAGTGATCAAAAATATTACAAAAAAATCATAAAAGATCCAACACCAGAAATCCAAAAAATGCTGAAGAATTTCCTTGAAAAAGCACATACTAAAGGTCTGATTACTAAAGAAGAAAAGGCATTTTTATTAATTCCTTTTCCATCTATGGCTTATTTTTATTATCTACCGAAAGTACATAAGGATTTAAAGAACCCACCTGGAAGACCTATCATCTCCGGAATCGGTTCCATAACAAGTAATATTTCACACTACTTAGATCTCATTCTACAAAATCTGGTCATAAACCTCCCAAGTTACTTAAAAGATTCCGATCAATTAATTAAAGAACTGCATGAACATGAACGAAAGGAGGACATGTGGTTTGTCACTTTAGATGTCAATTCATTATACTCAAATATAGACCATCAAAAGGGCATTGAATGTGTCAACCACTACCTGAAAAAAGAACCCTCCATTTCCAATGAAAAAAGGCACTTCATCCTCGAGTGCCTCAAGATAGTACTAGAAAATAATTACTTCACCTATAACACAGAAAACAACAAAAGCCAACAATGAAAAGGGATATACCAAAAAATGTAATGGAAAAAGATGTCTTTGCTGCAAATCAATAAACATGGGCTCCCATTTCAAATCAAATAATACAAAAGAAACATTTACCATCAATTATAATATGTCCTGTCAAACTAAATATGTGATATACCTCATAGAATGCAACATCTGCCACCTGCAATACGTCGGCAGGACTGTCCAACCACTACGTAACCGTCTCAACAAACATCGAGAAAATATAAAGAAAAAATTTTTACTCCATGGTCTCTCCAAACATTGTGCTTTAAAACTTCCAAAATCAACATTTCCAATCTCCATCATGCCTATAGATCATATCCCCGAAACCACAGCAAACCGCTTCCAAACACTCTGCAGACGCGAAGTGTATTGGATTTTCAAACTTAACACACTATCTCCACTAGGTCTAAATAAAGCAAACGAAACCATCCTCTAAATGCAGCTCAAATTCTCTACCTGAAAGCAAACGAAACCATCCTCTAAATGCAGCTCAAATTCTCTACCTGAATCCCAGTCTTTCTTCTCCGTACTTTAGACTGGATTACACGATGTCACTTTCCGGCCTCCGCAACAATAGATCTGTCAAGACACCTAGCTTTCAGATAGCCAATCACCAATAGAAACTCCGTACCTTTTTTAGCCCGAGCCGGCTTCCGTAGTGGTAGTTCCCTCTTGACACTCTACAGCCTCCGTAATAGTAGTTCCAAAGCGTTCCCTCAGACATCTTTCTCAACGTATCTACCAGGAGCGCCGAACTGTTCACCAATACAACACTTCACAGAGTCATCCCATCCAAGTTACTACTATCAATTATCGTATTTATATATATATTTTTATTCATATTTTTATTCATATTTATAAATTAGATTTTTCTGTATGTCTGAATATTGTCTTTAAGATTTCAATGTATTTATCTGTCAAAAAAGACCAGCTGACCGGAAACAGTCATGCTCCTTGTGACCCAAACCTACCTTTAAATATCGATGCTTTCTTCTATCATGACATGAACCAGATGAAGCGCTCAGTTCGGGCGCGAAACGCGTTGTTCTAAATTCTTTTATTATTTATTATTTATTTTTTATGTAATTTTATTATACAATTAAAAAGTCGTTTATCTCTGGCTAAGCATCCAGCGCCTAATTATCGCTCAAATACCTACCATATCTTGGATTCTATCATTTTAGCAGCTTTCTTTTCTTTCCTGTCAATGTTTTAGTGAGACACATGTCTACCACACATATTTTTACTTTCTGGTGTCTTTATTTAGGGGCTCCGTCCTTCTTCTGCTGATCCCTATGGTAAAAATTCACCAGTTTTCAGAGTGGATGTGCGGGTTGATCGTCCAGGTAACAGGTTACCTCAGAAACAACAAGCCAAAGACCATGAGGTACAATCAGTGTCACACATTAGATATGAACTTTTAGCAAAGGTGAAAGTAGATTATCTCAGTTTCGGTAGGATGCAATCTGTACCAAAAGGGGTTACTGCAGATATACAGCATGGTCGTCTAACGAAGAGGAGACTTCCGTTTTCACAAGGTCTTGATAGACACTAGGGTCAGCATCTTAATGGGAAACAAATCAGTATCAGATACACGTCTATCCCAGCCATAGAGAAGTATCTGCTGAAATGATCCTTGGCAGGGATCATTTGTGGGCCCTGGGCTGTATGAATATTATAGCCCCTACAAGTCCAGATTTCACTTCTGACATATGGTACTAGAATCAAGCTCAAGGGAATGGAGGATGTGCCCCTTCTGCCTGCATTCAATCCTCAGTTTCAGGACTTTGGAGGACCTTGAAAGGTCCTGAAATGGCTCTTGCATACATGTGTATTGAGAGCAGGAACAGATGTTTGAGGACTTCGTGGGGGAAGGTGGTGGTGGTTTGGGTGGCCATGGGCTTGGGCTCTGAGCTACTACCCAAACTGCCAAGATTATAATCCACTCCTGATCCCTGGCTGACAGTATAACTAATCTGATAGGGAATTGATCTAATTAAGTTATATTTATCATTTTATAATGAGTTTTTAAAACACCTTGGGGGTCATTTACTAAGGGTCCGATTCGCGTTTTCCCAACGTGTTACCCGAATATTTCCGATTTGCGCCGATTTTCCATGAATTGCACCGGGATTTTGGCGCACGCGATTGGATTGTGGCGCATCGGCGCTGGCATGCACGCGACGGAAATCGTGGGGCGTGGCCGAACGAAAACCCTACGGAATCTGAAAAAACGCTGCATTTTAAAAAAAAAAGTGTCACGGGACTCGCGCTTACCTTCATTTGGTCCGGCTTGGTGAAGATCAGTGCATTCCGGGGAACTTCAGCGCAGCAGCCACCTGGTGGACGTCGGAGGAACTACCTTAGTGAATCTTGGCCGGACCCGAATCCACTGCAGAGAACGCGCCGCTAGATCGCGAATGGACCAGGTAAGTAAATCTGCCACCCTTGTGTAAACACGGGATTTTTCTCCAATGACTAGGTTTGATTTACCCCAAAGAAACATATACTAAATATGTGATATACCTCATAGAATGCAACATCTGCCACCTGCAATACGTCGGCAGGACTGTCCAACCACTACGTAACCGTCTCAACAAACATCGAGAAAATATAAAGAAAAAATTCTTACTTCATGGTGTCTCCAAACATTGTGCTTTAAAACACCCAAAATCAACATTTCCAATCTCCATCATGCCTATAGATCATATCCCCGAAACCACAGCAAACCGCTTCCAAACACTCTGCAGACGCGAAGTGTATTGGATTTTCAAACTTAACACACTATCTCCACTAGGTCTAAATGAAGCAAACGAAACCATCCTCTAAAAGCAGCCCAAATTCTCTACCTGAATCCCAGTCTTTTTTCTCCGTACTTCAAGATTGGATTACACGTTGTCACTTTTCCGGCCTCCGAAACAATAGATCTGTCAAGACACCTAGCTTTCAGACAGCTAATCACCATTAGAAACTCCGCACCTATTTTGGCCCGAGCCGGCTTCCGTAGTGGTAGTTCCATCTTGACACCCTACAGCTTCCGTAATAGTAGTTCCAAAGCGTTCCCGCAGACATCTTTTTCAACGTATCTACCAGGAGCGCCGAACTGTTCACCGTTACAACACTTCACAGAGTCATCCCTTCCAAGTTACTATTATCAATCACCGTATATTTATATTTGTATTTTTATTCATATTTATATTCATATTTATAAATAAGATTTCTCTGTATGTCCGACTATTGTTTTTAAGATTTCAATGTATATTATGACGTTCTATTTATCTGTCAAAAAGACCAGCTGACCGGAAATAGTCATGCCCCTTGTGACCCAAACCTACCTTTAAATATCGATGCTTTTTTCCTATCATGACATGAACCAGATGAAGCGCTCAGTTCGGGCGCGAAACGCGTTGTTCTAAATTCTTTTATTATATATTATTTATTATTTTTTATGTCATTTTATTATACAATTAAAAGTCATTTATCTCTGGCTGAGCATCCAGCGCCTAATTATCGCTCAAATACCTACCATACCTTGGATTCTTCTACTGGGAACTGTCATCCACCTGGAAACGGGACACCCCCAGGAGCGAGGCTGCAGGAAAACGCCAACACGTATACGGATCATATCAAGCTTGCATTGGAGTTGTGCCCATCAGCACAACCCCAGAAGGTTAGTAGTTTTCCGACTATTATACCAACTATTGTCAACAACAATACTACTCTATAGGAGCGCCCTTTCTCTCCTTTTATATTTCTACTTTAGTTTCCAGTGGTTAAACCACTAGTGTTTTGCCAAAACACTGAAAGGGGCTGCAGACTATAAGAAAAAGAATTTCTCATACTAACTATGGAATATTACAAAAAGAGACTAACATCTCGATACAACCTAATCAATGAACTTACCCAATCAACAAATATCAGTACAAATGAACCAATCTCCAATGATCATCCAATCAATAAAGAGCTAAACTATGACACAATGTATAACCTACTCAAGGAACTAGAAAACACCTTGAGTGAAGAGTTGCAACATCATATAGATGTCACATTTCTTGACATAGAAAGCGGAAAATCTAGCACCACGAGGACTACGACCAACTTTCACCTCCACATTCCCAGAAGACAAAGAATATAGTGCAGCATGGGACATTTTATTACAAAAATTTTCATCATGCATGATCCAAATGATCAGAGACAAACGAGTCAATTCCTGCCACACAATTACCCATAAGATTGACACCATTCTTTCCGATTTACAGATTTATCAATATACACCTGAATTCATTAAAATCAACTCAAATATGAATTGTAGACTACAGAAGTTCGAACACGATGTTATACATAAAAAAGTACAAAAATTAAGACGGGACAGACAAGATAAAAACAATAAAGTATATAGAAGTTGGTTTAAGAAAAACCCCAAAGATAATAGACCTGAGTATAAAGGACAAACCTCATCAAAAGACCATATAAATAAAAATTATCATTCATATACTTCAAATAAAAATAATAATAAATATAAAAAAACCGATGGTATTAGAAACCAAACCACAACATTTTTTTCAAAGGACTATCAAAATACAAAACTCAATCCAAAAAGCCCTAACAACATGCCAAACAGCACAAAGAAACCTCAAATTAAGACCACTGCAACTACAATCGCTGACTACAATTATAGAAAAACAACAAAAAATACCCATTCAAAACCTTTGCACCAATCATTACCAGCTAACACTCCTACAATTATCATCAATAATGAACAGCTAGACATACCGACACATATACCCACCTTAGTTGAGAACACATCGCTAAAAAATGACCTAAAAGAATTTTCAGCTACAGTCCGTACCCTTAGAACGGAAATCAGAAAATACACCACAAATACAGGATCAACCCACACACCTCAGAAAATAAAAGAAACAATGGCACACCTAAGGCGTCTCTCAGGCATTCAAAAAAGCCCTACTGATGCAAGTCCCAAAACACCAGCCACTGATGAAGCAAACTGGTCTTTCATAACCACACACGAGGCATTCACCCCCACTTCAGACGCACAGTGTTCCTTCATTTCATCCCCATCTAAAGCTACACCTAACGAATGTCATCTACCACTAAACATTGAAAAAATAGATGTTACAGATCAATCAAGAAAAGAAAATGCAACCAACAACCATTTTTTAGGGATAGACCCCCCACAAATGAAAACATTACCAATACACACATTCTTCCTCCCGTCGTCATCCAGAAAAAGAAAACTTTCAAACGAGGCAAACAAGGGGGACAAAAAAGAAAAAAATATGTAACCCCCAAAGAACTGGAAAATAAGAGCACAGTAAAAATCTTCAATCTTACTGAGCATTCCTTCACCACTGAAGAAATATCTTTATTAGAAAAAGGGCTATCATTTTGTCCAAACTCCAATCCCAATAACTTCGAATTATTTTTAGATCTTAATCAATACATCAGAAAATTAACTATAAAAAGGCACTTTCTGAAAAAAGAAAGTGAAAATATCCAGAAAGAGAGTCAAACCATCTCTCAAAAAAATCCTAGTATAATCAAAAATAAATCCAAATTCTATCCCATGAAGGATCAAAGCCATAACATCAAAACCTTCTACCAGTTAGCATTAACTGATCTGAATGATATCATAAAAAACCCCAAAAAAACCACCCCTCAAAAAAACAACCTCACTAAAGAAGAACAAAGAGCACTAAAACAATTACAAAACAACAAAGATCTAGTAATCAGAGGAGCAGACAAAGGAGGGGGCATAGTGGTCCTCACCTACACTGCCTACAATCAAGAAGCCTTAAGACTTCTCAGTGATCAAAAATACTACAAAAAAATCATAAAAGATCCAACACCAGAAATCCAAAAAATGCTGAAGAATTTCCTTGAAAAAGCACATACTAAAGGTCTGATTACTAAAGAAGAAAAGGCATTTTTATTAATTCCTTTTCCATCTATGGCCTATTTCTACTATTTACCGAAAGTACATAAGGATTTAAATAACCCACCTGGAAGACCAATCATCTCCGGAATCGGTTCCATAAAGTAAGCTGATGTGCCGAACATCTGTAATCTATTCTTCACTGTGTTTTTCACTGTGTTTTTCACTTAAATGATCCTGTGTTCACTGTTTTTATTCTATTCTTCATTGTTCTTCACAGTGTTTTTTAAATTAAATGCTCGATCTCGAGCAGGGGAAATACTCGTCCGAGCAACGAGCCGTCTCGAGTACCTTAATACTCGAACGAGCATCAAGCTCGGACGAGTATACTCGCTCATCTCTAACTAAGACCCAATATTTTAAATGTGTCGCTTCCCCGCTCAGGTCTGCCGGAGTGCACCTTCTTCTTCCTGGTGTATGTAAGTGCATTGTGTTGTGACACAATTTGAATCTTAAATCCTATGCTCAGTCTGAATCAGTCGGATCGTCCAATGGCCAAGCCCCCCCCCCCCCCCCGATTTATGTGGCATGAAAGCTAGCGGAGCTGTGCCACAATTCGATCGCGTGTGACACAATCCCAGCTCAAACCCCTGTTAAATACCTGTCAAAGCTGAGCAAATCCTGAAAACCGCGAACAGTCTGATGAAAGTGCGATCCGTGACCCTTAGTAAATAAGCTCCAATGGCAGTCCCACAAAGACAAATTTCTTATATGTACTCAGGATAACAAAATAAAACACTCTCTAATTCACCGTTATTAACAAAAATGCAGCATTTCACAGATATAAGTCCAGCTTGTCTCTGTCAGTCATGCTGTACACAATTTCAGTTGCCCCGAGACACAACCCTGTAACTTCTGACTTAGGGTCTGGCCACCATATTGGATTTGTATTTGCAGCGTGCAAGTGAGATTTCTCTCTCTCTGCTTAATGTCTGTAGCCACGCCCCCTTCACGGAGCTCAGAGACACTCACATCCTGTCAGGAGATTGTGAGGAGAGAGGGAGCCTGCAAACTACAAACTACAAGGAGATAAGTGATCCAGGAAAAGGGGGAGGCAGATACATAGCTGTGAGATGTAGTAGAGCTCACAGTGTAACAGTGTAAAAGTCTGTCAGCCTCTGTGTAATCATCTCATGCATCTCTGATCTATCTCATCTCTCTCGCTTTATGTCAGTTTGTTTAAACAGAAGCCCGATGAAAATGTGGATAATACAGATGTGTACAGTAATGTGTCTGCTAAGAGAGACCCCATCCACATCCTGGAATCTTACACTGAGCAGCCTAGAGTGTGATAGGAGCTAAAACCGCAATAACACTGTTTCTGAAGCTTTTCAAATGCTTTTGACTAACATAGAGAAAGCAAATAAAGGGGCACATGTATATAAATGTCAGCCTTGTAAAAAATAAATTTTATTGCAGGATTTGAAGTTGTAAAAAGATCATGTAGCTGCAAGAGAGTCAACCCTTATAGTCAACAAATGGCCCACAGAGGAGGCAGTACTTTTTAACTATTTCTACCTTTCTCATTGCTGTGTGCACAATGTTCAACGCGTGATGTTTATGCCACCCAGCTCCGTATTTAAGTGGTCAATGGATGCTGGATGAATGCAGTAGCTACAGGGCTTATGAAGAACGGCTATGCAGTAAATTATTCCCTTGCAATCAGGGTACGTATATATCATATACATGAGGTCCCTGGGTTACTTACAAGATAGATTCTGTAGGTTTGTTCTGAAAGGGTTATTCCCACAAAGACAAGTTTCTTATATGTACTCAGGATAACAAAATAAAACACTCTCTAATTCACTGTTATTAACAAAAATGCAGCATTTCACAGATATAAGTCCAACTTGTCTCTATCAGTCATGCTTTTCACAATTTAGGTTGCCCCGAGACACAACCCTGTAACTTTTGACTTAGGGTCTGGCCACCATGTTGGATTTGTATTTGCAGCGTGCAAGTGAGATTTCTCTCTCTCTGCTTAATGTCTGTAGCCACGTCCCCTTCACGGAGCTCAGAGACACTCACATCCTGTCAGGAGATTGTGAGGAGAGAGGGAGCCTACAAACTACAAGGAGATAAGTGATCCAGGAAAAGGGGGAGGCAGACACATAGCTGTGAGATGTAGTAGAGCTCACAGTGTAACAGTGTAAAAGTCTGTCAGCCTCTGTGTAATCATCTCATGCATCTCTGATCTATCTCATCTCTCTCGCTTTATGTCAGTTTGTTCAAACAGAAGCCCAATGAAAATGTGGATAATAAAGATGTGTACAGTAATGTGTCTGCTAAGAGAGACCCCACCCACATCCTGGAATCTTACACAGAGCAGCCTAGAGTGTGATAGGAGCTAAAACCACAATAACACTGAGTAAAATTGTAAAGTAATGGGTTAAAATGATCTTTATTGTGTTAACATTAATAGGGGATTGAGATGTGAGAATTTTCTTTCGTGGGAAAACCCCTTAAAGCTGAATTTGTATGTAAGTTGGAACTGTACATTTTATCATTGTAACCCCAGCCAATTTTTTTTTTTTTTTTGGTTTTCTGTAACAATTGGATTTTAAAAATGTTGGATTGTCATTAGAACCAAGATTAACAATAAAGCTTAATTGCAGGCACCTGTAACTTGTAACTAGGGGTCATCTGTAAGTCAGGTGTCCTTAAGTATGGGACTGCCTATATATCATCAATTCAAATAACTGAAATAAAAAAAAAATGTTAATGCTAGTTAAACTGCATTTATAAGTCTTCCTAAAAACATATGTCCTTGCTTGGAAAAATCCCCTAGTCTTGACAGCACGCCTGTTCAATCAATTTGTGTGGTCCCAATATAACACCTTTCCTCATGGATCTCACTAAAATGTATTTTTTTTCCAGATATTTATTTATAAAGAATAAACATTAATGTTTGGAAGGAGATACTCCTTCAGTATATCCTATATTTATTACTTACATTATTTAATCAACACTATTTCAAATTGTAACTGTAAAGATTTGTTACAGACATAAGGCCTATGATTTGAGGATGAATATGAATAAGGGGTAGTCTTCTAAAATAGTTAATTTATTGCTAAGAAGACCAATATATGTTTTGAAAAACTTGTCAGCTATACTGAAATGTCTGTTATACTTTACACTTTCTATCAATCATTAAGCTGTAACTTTATTAGTAATATTTATTAGTGACTGGTTATTATTGATTTTTACTTAATATTTCTATGTGATTCTCCATTAAAAACCAAACAGAATGAAGCCAATATTGTGATGCTCAGATTTTTTGTTTCCAGTGTTATGATATTTTTCTGTTCTGAAGTCACTTGGCAAAAACCTTCCTCAGCAGCAGTAAAGCAGGCATAGAGCAGAGGACAGCTGTTTTAGCTCTCAAAAATAGCCATATGCGAATAAATCTGCAACAGAATATTTTCCCCTCTCCCTGTGCTGGGCCCCGAGCCTCTTCTGGTCTCTTCATTGCTACAGCTCCCGGTTCAGTAGAAGTACATGTGACCAGAGCTCAGATACTTTGTATAAGCTGGTGATCTCTGGTAACGCGATCATCTGCAGTGACAGGGAGTGAACTATGCCCGTTCCCATGGCAGTGTGCATTCCTGCACACAATGCCATCGGCAGGATCAAGCTGTCAGTGTGACAGCCCAATACTGTACTGTGACAGGGAGCTGATATAATCAGTCCCCTGTCACAGTAGCCCCGATTACAGCTCTCAATGGGAGTCCCAGGGCAAAGGGGATTTATAGACATTCATGGAAGAGATGCATGTATACAGATCTCTTGTTACCAAATTATTACTGTTATCTCTGCGATATGTATAAAATAGCAGGGGACGTGTACATAATGTTTAACCCCTTAGTGATCAAGCTCATTTGCGCCTTGATGACCAACGTCTATTTTCAAAACCAGCATGTGTCACTTTATCCGGTCATAACTTTAAAATGCTGGAACTTGCCCAGGTGTTTTTGAGTTTGTTTTTCTGTGAGATTTTGTTCTTCAAGTTAGTGGGAAATTTTGGTCGATATATATATATAAAATGTGAATTTGGTAAACATTTAGAAAAAACTATATTTTCAAAATGTTCTGTTTTAAGGGTCTTTTATTTTATTTTTGGTTGTTTTGGCTACTTTTTCTGTCTGCTTCTTTGGTAATTTATCAATCTCACTTTTTCCTTGTGTTAAATGGGCGATCTTTTAAAGATATTTTTGAGACATTTGTTACAAATGTCGCAAAAATGTCGCACAAATGTCTCAAGTCACTTATTTCCATTTTCTAAGTTTTCCTTAAGTATGGTTTAATCTGGAGTTTTTTGCACCAAAAAATGTCACAAATTTGAGACAATTTGAAATGATAAATGTCATTTGCGACATTTAGCACATCTGCAATAGAAGATAAATGTGTCTTACTGACGAGAAAAAACAAATGTCTTGCGGTCATTTCAAAATGTCTGCAAAAAGGTGCAAAAATTGCTATGCGCCAAAAAATGTCTCACAAAAGAGAGGAAGAAAAATCAAGATAAATGACCCCCATAGCCTTACTGCCCAAATGACTTGACTAACATTTACTACATTCGACTTTGTGTTGGTATCATTTTATAAGTGTTTTATTTTTGTTTTATCACAACACTAGAAAGATCACAAATCAAACAGCATTCTCTCAGATTTTTGAGAAAATTTTAAAATAATTTATTTTAGGGACCATTTCATTTCTATAGGGGATTTGGAAGCTCTTTTCACAGTAACACCCCACATATCACCCCATTTTATTATTGTCATCCCTCAAACATTTCAAAACAGTAGGTAGGAAGCTTGTTAACCCTTTGAGTGTTTTACAGAACTTCAAAAAAAATGAAGGTTTGGTTTGGAATTTGCAAATATTTATCATTCATGCGTTCATTTAGCCACATAAACTGTGTAAGAGGACACCCCACATGTTGATGTAACTTTTGTAGGGCAACATAGTTTTCAGGTGCCATGTTGTATTTTTAGAGCCCCTGAAGCCACGTTCAAACATGGCAATTTGGTTGCATTTTGAAATGCAATCCAAAGGCTCTAATTGCTATCCCATGTTGATGAAATATTGCATTTGCTTTGCGTTTAGTTAACATGCTGGAAACACAATGTTACCAAAATATGTTATCACAAGTGGAGCCTTTAGATTGCATTTGCAAATGCAAACAAAATGCCATGAGTGAACATAGCCTCAGGTACCACAAACTTTATCCCAGAGAATTTTCTAAAAGTTTTATCATGTTGCATAGGGGGCTTTTTAACCCCTTTCCATTTTACTTTCTGTTTATTGCTCCGCACTTTCAAAAATCGATAACTTTTTTATTTTTCCATGTACAGAGCTGTTTGCAGACTTGTTTTCTGCATAACAAATTGTACTTCCTAGTGATGGTATTTTGTTTTCTATCCTGTGTATTGACAGTGGGATCTAATGAGTTATAGAGGCCGATTCGGAACTCTGGAGAAATCTGTATGGGTGGTCCCTAAGAGGTTAATAATTGTTATTTAAAAACAAACAAAAAATTCAATTAAAAGTAAAGTTAAAAAGAAGGGATTATCCCTTTAATACCAAATAAAAATTAATTGAATGAAAAAAAATCAAGTGTGATCAAAAGTGTTTTATCTTTACAGCTGCTTGAGGCACATTGTAGTCAAGGTAGCCAGGGAGACAAAAAAGGTTGTGCACCCCTTTAATTTATGTTGTGAAATTCTTATAATTGTTTCAATTTTCAATTAAAACACAGAAAGTAGGGGCTGTTATGATTGTCTTGCATACCTATCTTTATTTAAAATGGCAAGAGAAGTATTAGTAGTCTTCTAGCAAAGAGTGACTATTTTCTGTCTTTGCCCTAAAGTTGAGTTATTCATAAGCTGCCCTCATTTCTGATGATGTTGTGTTTTCCTAAAATAACTGCACAGTAAATCTTGTGAGATTTCTACAAGTACATCTACTGAGCAGAGTATTGTGTGTACATAAGGATCTATATAGTGACTAACTTGGCAGCTTTCATGAATGGTGGAGTATGGAATAAGTTGTAGAAAGCAGCAGTGTATAGTCTGTACTGTGTGAGCTGTAAGTGTCAAATGCTTCCCTGCAGAGTAGAAAGTGTTCAGAGAGCAGAGGGAAGGGTAAGAGTCTATAATGCAGCTTGAGAGATCTTGAAAGTTCTGTAGAATTACAGCCTGGAATGGATGGGCTAATGGGAGCCCTTGTACCTAACTATTCTTTGCGGGAGATGCATTCACTGCATTCACAGAGCTGCAGACAAAAGGCTTTCCTGTTAGCTACACAGAGCAGAATCACATGATTTTCCCTCCTCGCTTCACAGTGAGCATGAAACAGCAGGTACCCTCTGAGAAACCATCCCTTAGAAATAATCAGCACAAAAAAGAAGAAAACTGTGGAACATGATAAAATGTTGGAATTCTACTTTAATACCTTTATGCACTCGGACGTAAAAGTATGTCAATGCGTGAAGTTACTTCCTGCACCCAGACATTCTATTAGTGGAGCTGATGCCAGAAGCAGCAGGTGTAAGTTGTGTATCAAAGCTGACACCGCACTGTAATAGCCTCAGAGCTGTCTCCTGTCAAGAGTGTTAACTCCTTACATACCACCGCCAATAATGACCACAGCATGTAAAGGGCTTTCCCCAAGAGATCAGACCCCCCCGACCCTTTTCGTGGCATCACTAAGGTGCCCATCCTTCAGCAGTCGACCCTTCATGGTCTGACTATAACCTGTCTAAGCATGCATCCTGCATTCTCAATAATTACACTACCGCACAATGCAGTTTATTACAGTGCAATGTCTTTGACTTGATGTGACATTGCTGGGTCAAGTCCAAGTTTGTATAAAGTAAACTAAAGTGCCCCATGCCTTCAGCAGTCAGACCCCTTCATGGTCTGACTATAAACTGTCTGAGCATGCATCTGCATTCTCAAATAATTACACTACACAGCAATGCATTAGTGTTACAGTGCAATGTCTTTGACTTGAACCAGTGATCGGAGCATTGCTGGGTCAAGTCCAAGTTTGTATAAAGTAAATAAAAGTTAAAAATAGGCTTAAAACATTTTTAAAATAAATACATAAAACATAATTCCTAAAATGACTTATTCCCATACAAACACTTACGTATATAAAAAACAGATAAACAAAAAAAACACAAATAGGGTTTCGCCACGTCTGTAACAATCTGTATAATAATAATAATAATAATAATAATAATAATCTTTATTTATATTTATTTAGTATCGACACTCAGCGAGTAAAATTTTAAGTCTTTATCATATCATAGCAAAGAATGCGGGAGGATGCCAGGCACAGCAAAGGTTATGGTCCATTTTGCTCTAAAGAGCACTTTGGTCAGTGAAAACATTTAAATTTCTAGATCACACATTTTGTTTTCACCCCTATAAAACAAATTTCTTTAAAGTGTTTTTTTCATTCGTTGAGAGGTGTAGTTTCCATAATGGGGCAAATTATGCTTTCTATTATTTAGGCCTCTTACAATCATAAGAATGTTGAGCAGGTGCCTCTGAATGTAGGTTTTGATGATTTTTCATACAGACAAAGTCTAATCCTCCTCCTGAAAAATAAGTGGATGCTTAAAAAACATGCCAACATAAAGCAGACATTTGGAAAATGCGTCAAAAGAAGTTAGAACGTTGAAGTAATCTTAAAAAATTGTTTGCCAATTTTTTTTTAACTACAACACAGAAAATATCATCCAAATGTTTAAACTAATTTGAAGTAATATGTGTCAAGAGAAAAAGTTCTCAAGTTCAACTGGATATGTCCTAAAGGGGTTAAGCTGGAGCATATTTTCTTAGAATTCTTGTTTTTGAAGTTGGTATTCTATGAATAATTTGTTTTTATGAGCCTACGTCCCAATAGCCCCACCTCTTCCTTGTCACCCATGAATATGTACAGAAATATCTCAATTCTTTATTCTGTGCTAGGATGCTAAGAAATAAATATGTAAAAGTGATCCATTATTTATTTGATTTGTATCTAATGGACAAGTTTTGCACACAGAAGATCTTTCATAAATAGGATGTAAGATTCAAAGTCTCTTGCATCTAGTATTGACTCTGTAACTACCCTAATTGTCCCTACATGCTCCAAAAGTCATATTATCCCCAAATTGAAATGATTAATATCTTTATTCAGCTGCATGATAGTATATTTAAGGAAAAATTTCCCATTGCATAAGTTTTTATGTGCACCTGCGTGCCATCCAGTTAATGTATTAATATTATAGCTGAGTAGGAAATTTTAATAGTACAGAAAGTTATTTGGAGGTCATGTTTATTAGGCACTGCAAATATGAAAAAATATAGAGCATCCTTTTTAGCCTGTTCATTGTAGATTATTATTTATGTAAAATAATTAACAGATTATATAAATCACTATTTAATGAAAGGATATAAAATTGAGGACAAATGGAAGATATGCTGGCAAGAAGAAGGTCCTGGCAAATGAACAAAGTGGGCCACTATTGAGAAATGATGCAAAGATACCCAGCTGACAGGTAGGCCATAACAATATGTAGCCATATGTGATCAGGAACAGGAAATATATAACAAATCTACCAGATTTAGTTTAAAAGGGCTTGCTAAAACCATATATAGAACAAACAGGCACATGAACATGCATGAGTGTTTGCTGTATATTGCAGCGTGTACCCGTGGCTAACACCTGCTATCGGTGCTCTCATGTATTCATTCATGTGCCAGTTGCCTAGCAAAACTGCCATATACTGCAATACAGTGGTATTTCAGAAGGTTTTCTTTTTTTTTAAATCTATTAAAAATAATACCTATGTACATTTTTTTATTGCTGTGATAGTACTGAGAATAAAGAACAGTTTTCATATGGAGAACAAAAATGAAAGATGTAAAAGCAGAGCCCACAAAAAAAGCAAAAAAAAGTGTTTTTCATTTTTTTTACAGTTTCACTGAAAAATGTTTCCACTTCACGATATGCAGCACACAGCTAGCTTATATGGAGAAAGCTCAGCCTGTGAGCCCTCTCCATACTCCCTTAACAGACTTGTGGCATACTAATATGTCATAAGTCATTAAAGGGTTAAAGGAGAAGATCATTTTTACATGTTAAAAGACCTTTAATAATGTAATGATTGAGTATCCTGATCATGGTCACCTGAAAGCAGAAAAACAAATTAGAAAAAAATTGGGTCACTTGAATAGTGAAGACAAAGCTGTGTCATGATGCCATGATATGTCTTGATTGTTCTTGATTCATTCTGGATATAGCATCAGCTCACGTTCCTACTCTCAGATGGACTCTTTTCTGTAATCATTGACACAGTACACAGCTGAAGCTCTCTCTGGTGGCTAACAGTGGAAACATTAAGCAATAAAAATGATCCACTTCCAAAACATAAATATTAAGCAAAAGCTCACCCTCTTGAAGGGGGAAACTCCTGGGAAAGTTTGCTGGCCAGAAAAGAAGCAAACACCCCATTTTTCTTTGACAGGACAGATCTAGGGCAAAAAAGATGCATTGGCTCTTTAAAAAATGGTTTACAATGTCCAGATTTTTTACAAATTGGAAGCAAATTGATAATAATTCTTTAGTTTCAGTAAATCTACTTCTATTTCTAGGTTCCAGTTCTTTACATTCCCTCATTTTCTGGTCAGGACAGAGATTTGAGCCAGATCATTTTAAACATAGCCTGAGATGGAGGAAAGACCCTTCCACAGGTAGAAGACACAATAATACTTTTTATTATAGTTAAATAGTTAAATAGTGCTAGTTGTTGACAAGGTGAATGAACAGAGTTTTTTTGTGGTGGACAGTAGAAAGTATACAATATATATATAGAATTGACCACATAGCCAGGTATGGCGATAAGATAATGCTATGTTTTGTACACAGGAGCAACAGTTTTGGAGAGGTTTAGAAGAAGAGGGAAGAAATAAGGCGATAGGTCTTTGAGACTAAGTCTATTTGATGGCGAGCTTTCGAAAATACTAGCTCTCTTCGTCAGGCATGATGTTATGCAACAGAAAATTCACAACATTTTAAACCCACTAAGCAATGATCATCAAAGGATATTAAAAAAATTAATAAGACAACAGATTGATAAATACAAAGACATCTTATTTATGACAGGATGGCAATAAACAGACTAAAAACCCATGAGGCGTGAGAAGCAGCTCTGCCTCTTATCTGTTTGTGGATGCCAGGTCAGAGATAGGGGTGATGACGCTTGCATGACTGTTAAGACCACTAAATTGAATCTCTGCATTCATTTATACTCCAATTCTTTCCTTTCCCTCTGTCTCTTGAAATGTCCCTAGGGGGATTCTGGGAAAATATGCAAAGTTTTCCAGGGCGGGTGTTAAGGAAAACCACGCCTCTTTTAGCTTCCTTGTAACATGATGAAGGATTAAACCCAAACCAGTATATCTATATGAGTAGGAATAGACTCCAAACTTTAGACAGCACTGTTTCAACCTAATTGGGTCTCCTCAGCACAGCGGAGGTAACTGGTTTGGTTAAGTAAGAGGCTTGTAACTAGGGTCGGGAAGTAAGAGTTTTTCTTACAGAGACTGCCAATTAAGGCCACCATGTAGGTGTGTGGAGTCTTATATCCATGGATGCTTCACTAGGAGGATTCTGGGAAAATATGCAAAGTTTTCAATGATGGGATAAGGAAAACCATGCCTCTTTTTGCTTCCTTGTAAGGCAGCTCCCTTGACATCAAGCATGACCGACAAGAGGCCTTATGTTATGATGCAGGATTAAACCCAAACCAGTATATCTATTCCAGAAGGAACAGACTCCCAATTGTAGACAGCACTATATTGACCTGATTGGGTCTCCTCAGTACAGCGTAGGGAACTGATTTGGCTGAGAGCGAGGGTTTTGACTATGGTTGGAAATAAGAGTTTTCCTTTTGGGGAAGCCTCAAGCAGATAAGAGCCAGAGCTCTCTTGTCTTGACTCACAGGTTTTTAGTCTGTCCTTGTATTTATCAATCTGTTGTTCAAGTTTTTTTTTTATCCTTTGATGATCTCTGCCTAGTGTATATAAAATGATGTGAATTTTCTGTTTCATGCATCACATCATGTCTGACTAAGAGAACTAGTATTCTCAAAAGCTCACCATCAAATATACTCAGGCTGAAAAAGGAATCGCCAAAATTCTTCATGCTTCTTCTGCTCTTCATGGCTAACATGGAACAAATCTACACTAGTAGCAACTTGGAGATGTTTAGACCATTTTATCTGTCATTTAGACTATAGTATTGTTCTGCAGAGAGCAGTTTATGACATCAATACTCCTGAAATACTTTCTTCCCGGTACCATGGTCTACTTACAAAAAAGTATCATTTCCAATTACCTGCTGGGTATAGACTTCTCTATCTAAAAGCAAGCAAACTACTCTTGTGTCTTGTTATTTTTTTTTAATGCAACACTCGTGTTTTTCTATTCAGAAAGAACTTTTTACTGTAGGCATGAAGTTATGTTAAGACCTATGTCTGACTCATTATATATTACAGATAAATATGATCACAATGCTGATTCACAGAGAAAGTTACACGGAAGTGAACAAAATAGACAACAGTTCATGTTAAAGCTTTATCTTTCTGTAGCTGCAAAGCCTCATGGGAAGTCAGCAGCAAAATGTTTCATAGACAGCAAGCTCTTTGGGGCAGGGCCCTCACTCCTATTGTTTACCATGACCATGTTTTTACTCTGTATTGTCTCTTTTTATATGAATGTATAAAGAATATTATTTATGTCTGAGCTTTGCTGTCAGACCGCTGTGCCCACAGGCTCAGAGTGAATTGCAGACAGCAGTGGCAGGAGAAAGAGGTGAATATCGTCTACAAAAAGTGTTCCAGCATGGTAAGAAATGATGAATAAGTAAATGATGAACCTGCCCTGCTCCACCGTTGTGAATATGATTTTCAAATTTCAAATGAAAACTGCCTTATTGCGGAACACTAGTGTCTGTCATTCCGCCCCGGTTGTCTCTAACATCACATTGTCTCTTTCTGAAACATAGTGGGGCAGATTTACTTACCCGGTCCATTCGTGATCCAGCGGCGCGTTCTCTGCGGTGAATTCGGGTCTTCACTAAGGAAGTTCCTCCGACGTCCACCAGGTGTCACTGCTGCGCTGAAGTCCACCGATGTCCACTGGAGTTCACGATCTTATTCCTGGTGAAGGTAAGCGCGTGTCCAGGGATACTTTTTTTTTTAAAATGCGGCGGTTTCTCCGAATCCGTTGGGTTTTCGTTCAGCCATGCCCCCGGTTTCCGTCACGTGCACGTCTACAATCTGATTGTGTGCGCCAAAAACCCGGAGCAATTCAGGGAAAATCGGCGCAAATCGGAAATATTCGGGTAACACGTCGGGAAAACGTGAATCGGGCCCTTAGTAAATGACCCCCAAAGAGGCAGATTTATCAAGTGTCTGAAAGTCAGAATATTTCTAGTTACCCATGTCAACCTATCACAGCTCAACTATAAAATATTCATGATCACTGGTAAAATGAAAGCCGAGCTGTGATTAGTTGTCACAGGCAATTAGAAATGTTCTGACTTTCAGACAGTTGATAAATCTGCCCCAATCTTTCTAAAACTAAACTTCTGGTCTTTCCACCATCTAATAACCAACCCCACCCTGACTAATCTACTTCCGTCTGTGCTATTACCATTACCCTGAGGAAGCATGCCTGCTGTCTTGGGGTTCTGATGGACTCTGTCACCTCTTAAATCCTAATTGTTGCTATGATTCGCTCTCATCTCAACTGCTATAAATTTCTACTAAACGGTCTTCCATTTACTAACCTCTCTCCACTACAATCCAATCTTCTACCAATTCTCTGTATGCCCTAACCCAGACTAATAACCAACTACCAAAGTTTAAACTCACTTGTAAAATTTCTTTAGGCAGGCCTTTCGCATTCACTAATTGCATGTAACGTTGACTCTCTTTTTACTACCTAACCCTGCTTACTTCTCCCATGTATGTTAATCTGTAAGCACTAGCTATCAATATCTAGGTTAAACTGCAAAACTATTCACATTGTATATTATATAGTGGCTGGTCACTGGTTCATGCAGTAGCATGATTATTAGACACTCTTACGATTGTATTACAAATTTAGTTTGGCAATGATGTAAAGAATATTTCATTTAAATGCAAAGAAGTCATTGAATCACAAAGTCCAGACATAATAGAAATAATAAAAACAGCATATATATTGTATATTTTGTCCCTGCTGTTTGTGGTGATAATATTTTTGTTGAATGTGGTGTCTATTTTCCTCTGTCATACTACTGCCCTGTGTAGCTAAAAGCTGAGCCATAAACCTATTCAAGTGTAAGATATAAGTACAAGCTTCAATGCTATTTTTGCTTTCCAGAAATGTTCACTGTGTGATTTAAAAATAATAGTGTAAAATAAATTTTATTTATATTTTGATAAATCATGTCACTCTATAAAATAGTCGGTACCCATCCCTAACTTAGTATTACCCAAGATCTTTTATATCCTTCTGAAAGTCCATCAGTTTTCGTTTCATGTCTTAGGAGGAGCAATTCACAGGTTCTACTGAATGGAAAGGTTAAATCTGGGTCTTTACAAGTGCTTTTCTAAGAGTCAATTTTTCGTGAAAGTTTTTGAGGCGCTTCACACCATTACTTTAAAAGGTTATGAGTCTCGGAACATCCACTAGAGCACTTAGTAAAGTCAAAACATCAAAAGATATCTAGTATTTTCAGGTAATGGAAGAATCAGAAACTAAGGAAAAGTGCATAGATAGCAATTCTTCAATCCAGAAATTAACTCTTTTTAAAGTATAGTTAGCTGATATCTACTTTTGTAGAACTGAAAAAACACCAACGAATAAAAAGAACTTAAAAGTAATTGAAAGACCTTATTCAGACAGGGTAAAAGTAGTGCTATTATCTATTGCATAGCAGCAGAATTGTCCGTCTTCACATGATGCTATTTATTTTATTGATTGTATGGCTGGTTAAAAGGCTATAGTGATCTTACCAAATTATTATATGTGATTCCCCCTGTGAAAACAAACAGAATGATGCTTTTCTTTGTGCTGATCGTCATTTTCTTTCCAAAGTTATGGTATTTTCTGTTCTAAAAGGGTTTGACAAAAATCTTTTTCACCAAAGGTGAAATGGGCGGAGACTATTGTCTGTCAGTCTATGCCCTCTTGTTGAGGCCAGTTAGCTTGCCCACAGATTCAATTATAACTTCCCCACAAGTTATTCCACTGAAACCTGCACAGTGCACACACAGGATGTATATTGTGACTAGCCTGGCAGCTTCTATCACATAAAGGAGCAGGGAACATGTAATAAGTGGTAGAAATCATTAGTATATGAAGCCTATGCCTGTGCTGTGTGGGCACTAAGGGTTAATAGCTTATCTGCACAGAGCTGATACTGCCGATGACAAGGTGGGAAGGGAGCAGCAGGAGATGCAAAGAGAGACAGAGAAAGTTCTGTAGAATTAGAGACTGGGATGGAGGGACTGATATGAAACAGGGAAGATTGTATACCTCACTGTTCTGTGCAGGAGACATCTGCATTCACACATAAAAAAACTTTTCAGTTACTCTTTAAGGCGAGTGGCCCAGTGTAAGTGGATACTGGAGATGTAAAATGTACTCACTATTATACATCTGTACACTCAGGTTATACATCTGTGTTTAAAATGTCAAGGTACTTTCCATGTCAAGGTACTTCAGGATAAAGAACAGAATCAAAACACAGGATCAACTAACTTGAATCCAAACTTAAACCAGAACTTTTGGTTTTGCGTCCAGGCTTACCTTGGCCAGTAACATGCATGATCAGTGCTCCCAGGGAGAAACTATGCTAGGGCAAATGGCGGCACACATGTCCAACCTCCGTTTAAAGGGTAACACCCATGATTGGTGCCAGCACTGATAGTGGGTGCTACCAGTGGGAGTAAGCATTCAGATTTGTGTTTGGCCAAACTCGCCAAACCAGAACCTCAACGAGTCTACAAATCCATATTAGTTACCATTTAAGATTAATAAGCAAATAAGTTAATTGTTTAAAAGAGATAGAGAACATATTGAGGGGGCCTGACCAATGGTAAAATCATTTTGCAAGGAGCTTTCTGATGCTTTAATGGGCATCTTTTGGTAAACAATCGAACAAGCCTATCCTTTTTTGCCAACATACTTGAAGTATGGTGTCCATGCACCTGTGTTACCTTCTACAATGGAACTGGTCTTCCCTTTACTGCTGCTCCATATTTCTCTCCATTGTGGCATCCTGGCTGTGTGTCATGTGCTGTTGTAAGCTGGTGGCTTTTGGGTACTTGAGCATGTGTTTCACTTTGTCAGATTAATAGGATCTGTGTGCTTACTTCTAACTTGTCCCCCAACAATTTCTGCACTCCTCTTATTATAAAATGATTTACTTGAATGTTTAGGTTCCTGCAAAGGCTTGTCAATGTAATTCTGTCTACAGTTTTGTGCTTGACCCCAGCTTTGTTCTTTGATTCTGATTCCGCTCTACAATCCTATTTTGTCTGCTAGATTGAAATCTGCCCTGTCTTTGGTTTCATATTCCTGATCCCTATTGCCTTGGCATTTCTGGATCTGCCTGGGTCTGTTACAATCCAGACTAAGACCACCACCAGCAGTACTGACCTTGCAATCTCTAGTCAGCAAAGTCCAGATCCCTGTATAGGGGTGAAAGCCAAGCCGGTTGGATAGTGCAGGGGTCCACAACCCGCTTTCCATATCAAATTATGATGGGTTCTCAGCAAAAATAAAATCCAGCATAACCCATTCAAAGTAGTTTGCAAGCAAATGTTTCCATATCAATGCAACATTTTTTTAGCAAAATTCTCTACAACACATTTTTCTTAATAAAACATTTTTAAGAATACTTTTTAGATATTAGATTAAATGCGGAGAACAACAGTAGTGCATTTTATGAACGATGAAAAGGAAAAAGACCATCGACAAAAATAAAGTATAAAATGAAAATAGTTTATTAGAAAAAACATTAAAAATATGATAATTATCACATGATAATAGACATAAGGGTGAGGCATTTCGGACCTAGAAAGCAGGGTCCTTATTCCAGGATTCCAGTTTATGGGGAAAAGAAAGAACCATGTGGATAGTGCTCCTCTCCACAACCCAAGCTGTGAGCAATATACTCCCAATTAGCAGCAAAAGAGAGTAACTTTCAAATAAGACATGTTGCCTGAGTGACTGTCCCGAATATGTTTAGAAAGGCCATTGATGTTACATGTGCTTGACACGGTCTTGGGGTTAGCATCGGTAATATGTTCAGACAAGTGGTCTTTTAGTTTTCTAATGTGGCACAGCGTACATTCCGCCAGATAAATAGGAAAATTAGTTTCACAGTTCATATACTTAAGTATTTTAAAATTATGATTGTTGGCAGTGGGGGAGAAGGATGTACTCTTAATCATAAATTTACAAATGTTATATTTGTTGCCGCCACAACAGAAGCTACCCTTGTCATTTAACCAAGTAGGTGTACGATCATCATTGAAGAATACATTAGGGGATAAGGTAGTAGCTAGAGTGGACGCATGTCGGGAAACACAAAATATGCCCTGGCACAGTATATTTCTCAGTGTAGTGTCACATTCCAATATGGGCAAGTGTTTTTTTATTATGTCAATAATCTGTGTATACTGTTGTGAGTACTGAGTACTGAAGAATGGTTTGGGACTGTAAGTTTGGTTATTAACTTGCTTATCTGTGAAATAATGTGAATAGAGTTTAGAATCATCTATGCGTCTTGCACAGTCACAAGTTGCTGCAGTGTATCCTCTCTGTTTGAGACGTGAAGTAATGTTATAAATTTCCAGTTTGTATGTTGCTTCATCAGAGGATGCACGCTTAGCCCTGATGCATTCCCCAATCAGTAAATTACGAGTTGTATGTTTGGGGTGGCAACTTTCAGCCCTGAGGATAGTATTGCCGCTGGTGGGCTTACAAAAGAGGCTAGTGTGAATTGTGTCATGGAATCCCCCGTTAAAGTGTAGGAAATAGATGATCCTCCATGTGCATAGGTAAAAGACAGATTCAGCCATTTATTATTGATGTAGAAGTGCATTATACCCTTGTTGTGAAAAACATATTTTGAAAAAAAAAAAAGAATATCAAGGTAGGTCACATAGAATATATACTTGGTAGCTGACAAAGCCTCACCTTTGTTTCCTGGAAGCTACGTGGTATGACTTTAGCCTTATGTTTCTCTTATCCACGAGTCAATGATATTGTGAGACAAAAAAAAGTGTGTTTTTTGGACCACAATGTTCAAATGAAAAAAAAAAATAGTAGCCAAATTAAAGCTAAAATATCATTCACGTTGGGCGATTTGCAACTTTCATGAATAACCAATAACCTTGGCTGAAAATTGTTGGTAAAACAAGTGTGCAAAGTACAGGCCATAGAGTTTCTCCTGCCAATTTACATTACTAATGAATTTTCCACTCTTCCAGTTGAGTATAATTATCTTTTGCCCTTGTCGGTTGGATGGTATTAAACCAATATTACCTTCCAGGACTGTGTTCTTGTTAATAGCAAAAACAATTATTGTTTTTGTGGGCTAGATTAATTTGCAGCAGCATATTTTTATTGTTGTCATTTGATGAATGTACATTAGCTTTGCCATTTATTTTTATCCATGTAGAAAAGTAAAACAGGAAACATATAATCTCTGCCCAGAAGAAGTACTGTGTAAGAAAATGGAGTTTAGGTTTCTGTTTCCGGTTATTATACATTCTCTCAAGTTTAGTGAAAATTGCACCATAAATATAATCATGAAAGATGACTTGTCATTCACCTTTGTCTTTTTTCATGCAACCATTCAAATTAGAAAATTGACTGACTCTACCAAGGCAAAGGTTTTCAATAAGGTTTTGGTGCCACTTTCTGTAGTAAAACAGTGCTATTGCTCACTTACTTCTCCATTGAATTCCAAGTATTGCTGAATGGCACTACGGTGATTTTATATGCTACCCAGTGGTAATTGGGTTATTTGGCCTGGATGTTATAAAATACAAGAGATTTTAAGTATTACTGATGTAAGATCAAAAGCTGTTATGCTCCACTATGTGACAAGATAGCAAGTAGTAATAAAATGACAGATACTGACAATTTTAGCATAAGGTTCGAAATCTTGCCAGTTGGCATTCAGTTATCAAGTTATCAATTATCAATTAACCTACATAATTGGGAATGAATAAGAGCCAATAACTAAATGCTATATTACATAAAGGCCTGATTGAGGGTCTAGTAGAATCTCATATTTTCACAGTACATTTATGTTTATTGTGTTGCTATCTTATAATATACAAAAGATTAATTTAATTCTACAATATCCTTCCAGTAAGAAATATTATCTTAAAACACAACAAAAGACAGTAAAAAAACATTAAAAGTGGAATTAGTGTGCGACAATGTATTTAATGTTATAGATTTCAAGTAACATTTGCATCATTTATACGGAAGTAGCAGTTTTAAGTTGAATCTGATAGCTCATTTCAGCATGATATCACAGAACAAGAATTCAAGTTAAAATATATGTAATAAATTCTGGGACACCAAGGGTTTAAAAATTAACCAGTCAACTCCTACCAAGAAAGAACACAGAACTGACAAAATTGGTGCTAGGGTAAAACACAGAACCAGTTCGACAAATGCTCCAAAAAAGTCCAAAAGATAAATGTCCTATTCCTTGCTTCAAAACTTTTCTGGAGAACAGTGTATAACTCAGCAATAAACATTTAAATCCAATAAACAATAAACCTTTAAATCCAAAACCACATCTAAAGTAGAGATATATCCAACCTGGGGAAACTTTCTCACTTGTTCCGAACAAGACTCAGAGTTCCACTGTATTGCCCGATGTAGCTGGTCCTTATGCCTTGATGTTCCGTCCAGAAACAGAGTTTCTGGATAACAGAGTTTGGCGTGTCTCCATGATCTGCTCCAAAATCACTGCTTCTCAATAAAACTATTGTCTCCAAAGTAAGGCGTAAGATCATACCACCAGAAGCCCAGAAGCCGGAAATTATAAGAATACTTTGATGCTGCATGGCGTTAACGGTTCATTACACTATGGTATGATCTTATTCCTTACTTTGAAGACAAAAGCACTCTTGAGAAGCCGTGATTGTGTAACTCTGTTATCCAGAAACTCTGCTTCGGAACATCAAGGCGTGAGGACCAAGTACATCAGGGAATGCCGTGACCCTCTGAGTATTGTTCGGAACGAGTGAGAAAAATCCCCATGTTGAATATATTTCTACTTTGGATGCGGTTTTGGATTTACAGGTACTATTTATTGCTGAGTTCTACAGTTGAAGCAGGGAATAGGAAATTTATCTTTTGAACAAAATAGGCCAGTCGAACTAGCCGAACGACTAGTTAACAATCCAAAGACAAGGGAAATACATATTAGAGAGATGACAAAATGATTCCAAACAAGGGAGAACCCTCACAAGACAAGATTCATTACAACTAGAGATGGGCAAATTTGTTGAAATTTGGTTCGGCACGATTTGCCAAATTTTTAGACAAAATTAGATTCTACCCGAATCGAATCATGATGAATCACGTAAAAGAACAGGTGATTCCCGGGTCCAGGGAGCCTGTAGGGTGTTTTAGAACGTTGTGCCATGCTCAAATATGCATAGGGAGTGTGGCATGGTCTTCAAACAATGCTGTGTTTTAGTATGACACGCACATGACAGCCGCCGCTCTTAGAATCACTTTACTCTTCAATTCCATGGGCACTTACAGAGGCCAACTTAACCAAATAAGTGGAAATGCAGCCTGACAAGGTAATGTCTTTGCCAGCGGCAGAAGCAGGAGGCCACAGAATGGCACAATGACAAAGTGTGGAGATGGCAACAGCAGCATGAGGTCAGAGAGTAGCACAATGACAAATTCTTTAGGTGGCAGCAACATGGTAGGCCTCAGAGTGGCATAATGTCCGAGTGTGGAGGTGGCGTCAGCAGCAGCAGGAGGTCAGAGAGTTGCACAATGACAAATTCTGGAGGTGGCAGCAACATGGTAGGCCACAGAGTGGCACAATGACAAATTCTGGAGGTGGCGTCAGCAGCAGCAGGAGGTCAGAGAGTGGCACAATGACAAATTCTGGAGGTGGCAGCAACATGGTAGGCCACAGTGTGGCACAAAGACAGAGTTTGAAGATTGAAATGAATTTGGAGTTTGAAATAAATTTGGAGTTTGAAATAAATTTGGAGTTTGAAATAAATTTGGAGTTTGAAATGAATTTGAAGTTTGAAATGAATTTGAAGTTTGAATTTAAATTTGAATTCGAAGATTAGAGATGCCACAAGCATCATTCATTAAAATTTCCCTGAAAATATTATATTGTTGGCAAAAAAGAACAGAAATTTGGGGTATACAGCTCCCCGAAAATGGTCACCCTGTAATTGGAGCAAAAATCAATCCAGAAACTATGTGGATTTGACACATATTTCTTGCTATCAACTTTAGCATCCAAAAAATATTGAAATTTGCAGTATACAGGTACCCCAAAATTGACACCCTGGGATTGGAGCAGAAATCACAACAGAAACTATGTAGATTTTACATAGATTTCTTCCTATGCACGTCAGCAACAAAAAACTGCTATTTGGGGTATACAGATCCCCCAAAACGGACACCCTCCTCATAGACTGTAAGCTCTTGTGTCACCCCTCATCCTCATAGACTGTAAGCTCTTGTGAGCAGGGTCCTCACTTCTATTGTTCTATATGACTGTTTGTACTCTATAGTGTAATATTATATTTCTAAATGTCCCCTATGATTTGTAAAGCGCTACGGAATATTATTAGCTGTATCCATTCTTAGACAGCTTGTAATGTGCTGCTAGGTGCTGTTTCTGAATATTTTTATAATTAGATTTTAAGCTACAAACACAATTTGGTGAAGGTTGCATTTTAATTAAAGCAGATCAAGCCTTTGATTGATTTTAATATCACTGTGAAGCATTGGAAGGAATGGGAGATGTATTTTGTGTGCTGTTGCTTTACAGCGGTAATGCCCTTTTGTTCTGGTTTGACTTTCATTATATTTTCACACCATTTAAATGTTTTATTAAGCTTTACAGGATACTTAGAACTTTGCAGTGTCTAGCGACGAACAAGCAAAATATCTTCACAACCTACATTAAAGGGAGGGAATAAGAAATAATGTAAGAATATAATAAGAAAGAAAAATATGTGACTATAGACTATAGAGCTGGAAAACAAATTTTCTATACTTTAAACTTATTTCTGCATGTACCTTCAGCTCTCTTTTTACTAACTCATTCTGTGTCCTGCTCCCGTTTTTTTATCCGGCAAACACTAGATACTCAGCTCCTGACTTCTCTGCAGTCACATTGGGGCAGATTTACTTACCCGCTCCTGTCACGATCCCTCGGTGCGTTGTCCGACGAGGATTTGGGTCTGCCGCGATTCACTAAGGTCGTGCGTCCATTTCCTTTGCATCCGCCGCTTCTGTGCCAAGGTCGGCCGGAGTTCACCTGCTTCTTCCTGGTGCTTGTAAGTGCGTGTGTGGACACATTTCTAAATGTTAAATCTTGCGCGCTGTCCGAATCCGCCCCCCCCCCCTCCCCATCTCTGTCGCTAACAAATCCGCCCAAATCCGATCACTTGCGCCAAAATCCCGGGCAATTTGGCGCAAAACGGAAAATGTTGGGGTCCTTATTAAATGAGCCCCAATGATTCTGATTGGTTCAAACAGCTGCATTTGTATTTATTAAATTTATATATATTTTCCCATTCCCTTATAAAGAATGGGTGGAGCATTATACAAGCTCCTATACCTCTTGTGTCATTCCCTCTGGCAAAACATGTCGGGCAACTAATGTTTGCAAATTTTTAATTAGCAGTGTTGTACATTCATAGCTAGTCTGTGCATACAATATACTATGTACATTTACAGAGGGCCAGCCAGAGTTCTACCTGTTACACAGGATTACATTGTGTCATCACTTATTAAGCATATGGTCAGATGGTGTAAGCAGTGTCTGGAATATAAGAGACAGACCGGTATAGCAGCCCTAGCAGGGATAGATGTGGTGGTAATACGGCTCGCTTGGCACATCATAACCCCGATTATCTTGCAATATCGACAGCACTTTACAGGACTTGCAACCCAATCTGACCAATAGTGTGACTGTGATAAATGATTTATACAGGTTATAAATTCCACTCTGTCCTATGTCCCACGTACCAAGTATAGCTTGGCTGACATCACCTATGATATAGACTACACTGTGTTTTTAAACACGTTTTCCCCTGTGCAGATGCTACCTTTGTATAAATAATCATTTTTAGTCTACTTAGCCCATACATTGTAACCATATATAACGTTTTGAGTTTAAAAAAATGTTTGGCGTTGGTCCGCTTTCAGGATATTAGGTGGTGAAAGCATGAAGAGTTTCAAAAACAAACTACCCCGACCCCTTGAAAAAAAAAACAGGTAAACATTTAGCATAGTCACTAACTGTAGAGGCCACTAGGCTGATCTAGGGCATTGTCTTCTCAATGTGGCATCGGCAGGGCTGTTGAAGAAGTGGGTGTTGTTAATTGCCACTACACAAAGCCTAGCAGGATAAAGCATGAAGTACTGTAGAACCAGATGGCGCAGCCTCCTCCTTACTCCCTGAAAATGTGCTTGTTGGTGCTGGACCTCTGCAGAAAAGTCAAGCCCCCCAGCTTCACTAGCTGTTAAAATGAGCAGAGCAGGCAGAGGAGGAACGAAAGAGCAGGGGGAGGGTGAGACATGTTCTGCTCACTGTAACAACCTGTGAAACTACAGCACATCAATTTATAGTCGATTTCAGAAGAAGGAGGTCATGGATAAAAATATAAGAATATTACTGTAATCACAGTGCCTGGATCTATGAGTATGTGTCCCTGGTTAATCATGCTAGATTGTGATGGCAGATTTCCTTTCACTACACTGTGACATACTATTCCATCACAAGCCATTAAGGTGTTTATGTGTATCAAGAAAATGCAATAACTAGAGATGAGCGAACACTAAAATGCTCGGGTACTCGTTATTCGAGACGAACTTTTCCCGATGCTCGAGTGCTCGTCTCGAATAACGAACCCCATTGAAGTCAATGGGAGACTCGAGCATTTTTCAAGGGGACCAAGGCTCTGCACAGGGAAGCTTGGCCAAACACCTGGGAACCTCAGAAAAGGATGGAAACACCACGGAAATGGACAGGAAACAGCAGGGGCAGCATGCATGGATGCCTCTGAGGCTGCATAATCGCACCATTATGCCAAAATTATGGGCAACAGCATGGCCATGACAGAGTGACAGAATGAAGCTAGATAGCATCTAAAACATCCAATAATTGACCCTGACACTATAGGGGACGGCATGCAGAGGCAGCGGCAGCAGCGGCAGGCTAGAGAGTGGCATGGCGACATACCCTAAATGGACTCAGGCTTCAAACCAATGGGTGGCAGAGAGGAACCAAAGGAGGTGAGCAAGAAGCGCTCAAATAATATCGGTACATGATAAAAGTTTGCCAGTATATTTTGTGGATTACACAGCAGGGTGGCGACAAAGTTAACATGGAAGCCATGAAAACAACCCAAAATTCTGCCTGACACAGCTCGTTTGATAAGGGGACCATGTATGGAGGCAGTGAACTAGTAGTAGATTAAAGGTGCTGCAGTTAAAACTATGTTAGTTGGATCTTGGCATGGAGCTGGCGCTCCGCTGCCAGGCGAGCTTTCGCCACAGTAGTTGGACGCCCACGTCCCCGCCCTCGTCCTCTACCCCTAGCCCTCGGGTTAAACATTTTTAAAATGAGAGTTATAACTTTTTTTTTTTTTTACTTCTTTTTGTTTTTTTTTGTGTTTTTTTGTGTTTTTTTTTGTTTTTGTGTTTTTTGGTTTTTTTTGAGTTTTTAAAACCAAACAATCCTATCCTATTGCTATGGCTATTTTCTAGCCAAGTATCAAAGGAAGCACACTACTATGCCAGATGAGATGACACTGAGTTATTGCCTAATAGAAATCCAACCCCTACTGAATTTTTCTATTTTTTTCATTGATCTAAGAATTTGGTGGCGCTTGCAGGATTCGTTCATACCTCGTACATTATATGTTACAATTTTCATATCAGACATTTTGGATTTAATATGATATACAACCTGTGGCTTTTGTTTGTATCACCCAGTCATTCGTCCATTCGGAGCTTGGATTGGATACTATTCTCTTGGGGTGGGTTGTATAGGGTGAGGGAGACACAAGCGGTTTAGGGAGAATGACAAGACAAATGAATACAATTGAAAGAAAGTAAAAAACATAACTGATTCGCTTTGGAAGGCTAGTCTTTAGGATAACCCTACTGTCTCCACTGTAGTTTTGTGGACTTGCGCCCCCTAGTAGGTTATGTCTAACACCGCAGGGCATAACTTTCATCGAACAAAGACAGATCGGGTATCTCTTATTGAACTCTGTGGATGCCGCAAAATCTTGGAAAATAGAAATGTCTTTTTCTGCGTACCTTAATTCTGTTGCACTCCTTGCTCCTTTCAGGATATCAGCCACATCGGTGTATCTAAGCAGGCCACATATAACATCTCGGGTTTTGTGCAAAGCGCCCTGTGTATGCGCTCTATGTGGATCTGGGAAGTCCGTTCTGGGCCTAAAATTCCTTTGAAAATTTCTGACGCTACCTTAGGTAGACTATCATGCGGAATATCTTCGGGAGTCCTCGCAGTCACATGTTCTTTCTGCGGCTGCGGTTCTCTTGGTCCTCTACCCACAGCAGCTCTGCATTAAGCTGGACATTGTAGTTCTCTAGCTTGCTGCGGACTGCTTCCCCAAACTCCAACAAGGCACCTTGTCTGCTCTCAAGTTCTTCAACCCATGTGCCAATATGGCAGATGTCCGCCTTGATGTCTGCCAGTTTTTTCGCTATCAGGTTGAGGGCCTGATGCAGGGCCTTTTTATAAAGTTCTGAGACACCGGAGCTATTGCGTCTTCCCCTCCCGCTTCATAGCACTCACCTCCGTTCTCTGTGTCGGTGCCATCTTGTAAGACTTGGCCGGCAAGGTAGACAGTTTTCTTTTCAAGAATTCGTCTAAATCTTGCTGCTGGGAGCTTGAGCGGTAGGTAGCTCTTTGTTCTTGAAAGAACTGCTATTTAGGGTATACAGATCACCCAAAACAAACACCATTGGAGTAAAAATCACTAAAGCGCAGTACAGTACAAGCAGGGTGTTCCTTTCTCCTTCCCAGAGTTCTCTGCCCCATGTAACAAGTTATGCTTGCGCCCATTTTGCTAATAAAGGAAAAAAAAAAACTTTGTACCCACGATTCACTGTAAACTTCGGATTCCTGTCGAATTCAATTTTCCCTGAAATTCGGACTGAATTCCACTTCATTCGAATTCATTCGCCCATATCTAATTACAACCAATAACACGGCACCAACCAAATCATAGTTCTAATCGAATCCACTTGTACATACTTATTATCTCTCAACAACGAGGTCCTTGACCACTTATCACGAAATTGATATGTGTCACGATAATTGGTTCAGAATGCTTTAACATATCCAGGTGATTTCAGATTGTATTTTGAGGTTACACTGTAAGTTGTAAAATTTAAGTGATACGTTTTGCGATTTGTTCCAAAAAAAATGAAAATATGCTAAAATTTAAAAAAAATTCTTCATTTTCAAAGTTTGAAACTTTTGAATTTTTTTTTTAAAATATATTCATTTAAGCCAAAAATGACACTTTTATAATGAATAAAATGATAAAATGCTCTGCAAAGTTTGATGCCCAATTTCTCCCTAGTGTACTGATACCCGATATGTGGTGGTAAATTTATGGTGATACCTCATTTATATAGTTGCTCAATTTTACTGACCAAAACCCTTATTGGAGCAAATCACATTTTTTTTACAATCTGTATTTTTCTGTTGACAGGTCTGATTACTACAGATACTGATACGTGATACTAAATATGTACTTTTTTGTGTTTTAAATACTTTATTTGGATTTTATATTTAATTAGTCAAATAAGGAGCCTTTTATTTTATTTTTTATTAATTATTTTAAAATTATTTTTACTTTTTGTTTTACATTTAAAAATTTTTCCAGACTTGGGCTTGAACAAGCATTCATTGTACACTTGTATTGCAAGTGTCGGAACCCGACTTGAACATGAGCCGGCAGCCTCGGGCACACACCAGACCCCGGGGCTGTCGCAGGATGGATCGGATCCGCCGGTTAGCAAACCAATGGAAGATTCCAATCCAGGGGAGACGCACTTACATGCCACGGTCAGTTATGTGTAAGTTTTTTTGTGAAAAAAATTGGCCTGCCTAGTGACCTTGTTTAATATTACATTCCTGGGAATTGGCCAAAAAAATCCAAATGTGGTGAAATTGATGAAAAAACACATTTACACCATTTTCTTGCTGGCTCTGTTTTTCTGAAAATTCCAATCTATTTTTTTGATCAGTACAATGACGGAGTTACCAAATTAATTACCGTATATACTCAAGTATAAGCCGAGTTTTTCAGAAAAAAAAATGTGCTGAAAAATCCTAACTCGGCTTATAATAGAGTCAAGAAAAAAACCCAAAAGGTCCTTCTCTTCTATCCATCACGGCTCCATGATCTTCTATCCATCACAGTCCATCGCAGGCAACAGCTGATGTCATGGTGCCTGCAACGGACCGCGCACTGACAGTCAGCCAATGCCAGAGCCGCAATGGATAGAAGAGACCCTGTCGGAGAAGGGGGGCATCGGAAGGTGAGTACATTTTTTTTCCTCCTGGCATTTTATTGGGGGCAGGGACTCAGTACATCCTTAAAGGGGTATTCTCATCTGAGCATTCACATTCAGTTTCATTAATCTGCCATATATAAACATTTCTTCAATTAGATGTTATTAAAAAAAATTTTCCTATGTGAAGATAATTTCTCATAAATGTATTCATTTAGATGCAAGACCGTGTCCTCGGATACGGCCACCTCTGCTGGAGGGATTGTGCAAAGAAACAAAAGGCTTTTTGTATATGAAATGTCCGGGAGTTACTGAATGTACCACAGCCGTTCTGTAGGAATGATTGCAGAATCCAGGAGGTCAGGCAGGGCTCAATAGCGCATATCCGGCCACCACTGACAAAATGTGAGGTGGTCGTATCCAAGGAAGCTATCTCATTTCTAAGGGACAACATGGCTACATTTATGAGAAATTATCTTCACACAGGAATTTTTTTTAAAATAACAACCAATTGAAAAAATGTTCACATAGGGCAAATGAATGTATTTAAATGTGAATGCCCAGATGGGAATACCCCTTTAATTGTGACATACTTTCCCATTGTGTTTTTTAAAGTGTTAAATAAAATAGGGGGTTTATGTTAAGGTGACTGTTAAATGTTGGCTGGCCAATGCTTGCCAATGCAACACAGTTATTAACAACATTCACCATTTTAATGCAAATAGTAGAGTAAATGGAACCATTCACAATGTGGCTTAAAGAAGTGTTAGGCGTTTGACATGTCTAGTTAGTTGAAGAAAATATTGTTTTTTGAGTCTGTGGTATTATGGACTCGTTATGTGGATGATGTCTGCCTGCTATAGAAAGGGTGTGAAAAATACCACGAAGATTTTATAAAGTATCTTAATAGTATCTAAATAGTCATTATTTGATTTAATTCACACTAGAGAAAAATATTCATATTTTACACTAAATAAAGTAGTAAAATTTACTACCTTCTATACTAAAACAACAGATAGGAATAATCTACTTAAATATGATAGTTATCATGCTCCTCAAACGTTTAGAGGAATCCCAAGAGGCCAGTTTATGAGAGCCTGAAGAATATGTAGTATTGATGAAGTGTATATTAAACAGATGAATAAATTATTCCACAAATCAGAAGTGGTCAAAGTAGGGATAGCTATATTAAATCAGCCCATTGAAGAAGTTAGATCCCGTAAAACTAATGAACAAAAAGAAAATGCAGTTTTTGTGTCGAAATATGATAAACACGCACACATGATTAAAAAAGCGATTCTTAAAAAATGGTCTACATTATCTCATGATCCAAAATATGGAAAATTATTTAAATATCCTCCTAGATTTATTTATAGGTATGGTCGTTCTATTGCAAACAAATTAATTAGGTCAGACAAACAGAAAAATAAAATGGCACGTTTGCTTCTTTGTCATGTCAAAATCGCAGCAATATAATTAAAGGGAATACAGTTAGACATCGAAGACATGGAACTAACATTGATGTTAGAGGTTTATTTTACATGTGATACCCAATGCGTAATTTATATGCCAAAATGTCCTTGCAGACTAGCATATGTTGGTCAGATGTCAAGAAGCGCTAAAGTTAGGTTAAACTAACATAAATCCTTAATTAGACAATATATAACAAAAAGGAAGACATTAAAAAAATCTGTGACTTAAGTTGAATGATAATGGAACAAGTGTTTGGCGATAATGCATCAGTGTGTAAAACAAGACTGCTCCAACATGAAGTCTTTTGGATTACTGAGTTAGATACACTGTTTCCCGTGGTTTACAGGGCTGGATTAAAGGAGGGGCTCCTGGGGCTTGAGCCCCTGGGCCCCCACCACTTTCACATTTAAAGGGGCCCCCACCATTTTCCGACAGTCAGCGACTCAGCTCAGCTGGTGGCTATATAGTACTGGGGGATGTCTGGCTGTATACTACAGAGGGCTGGTGGCTGTATTCTACAGGGGGCTGGTGGCCGTTTACTACAGAGGCTAATGGCTGTATACTATTGGGGACTGGCGGGCTATATTCTACCGGAGGCTGGCAGCTATGTACTACAGGGGGCTGGCAGCTATGTACTACAGGGGGCTGGCAGGCTATATACTACAGGAGGCTGGCAGGCTATATACTACAGAGGCTGGCAGGATTTATACTGCAGGGGGATGGCCGCTAAATACTACTGTTAGGCTGGCAACATATAACTCATACAGGGGCTTGTGTCTGGCTAATATCACTTTCCAAAACAGTGTGGGAAGCGCCCCAACAGTTTTGCAGCACAACCCACCACCCTTCTCTATTAATCCCGCTTCTCCCTGGGTGGTCTTGTAAACAACAAATGTCATTTTATAGTATTTTTGTCTTTCTGCGTTTCTTCATTTTCGTTCTCGTTTCGCTCCCGTACCTTTTGGATATTGAACAAGAATGTAGTTGAATGCATTTTCTTCCTAAATCATTTGTATACGTTTCTAAATGATATGTTAGTGAGGTATCTATATCAGTTACTCGTCCGTACGCTGTCTACCGGCTGCATTCATCCTTTATTGGTTGTAAGGTTAGATGCCCCTGAGATACTACACTGTCTGAAAAGTGTGGAGGACTTACCGGGTTTCCAACATCACACACGCCCTCCGTTATCTTTGCTTTGTCTTGCTTCCCTGACGTTCGTGTAGTTGTCTGCTGCACCGTCGTTCTCCTGTCAGTGTAAGCTGTCACTAGCTGTGTGAACTTTCATTTAGGGGGCCGGACTTAAAGAAAATTCACGACACGTCACAAGGGATAGGGGGCGAGGAAGGGTTAAAAAAGTATTAGGGTGTGGGTGCGACCAGAGTAGCGGATATACCAGCGATAACAAATATAAGGCTCAAATAAGGGATTAAAAGAGATAACAAAATAGGAAATATTGTGGTCGAGTCTTAAAAACGGAAAGGGGTTATCACGTGGCCATATAAGGTTATGGGCAACATAAGCTGAGATAATCATGATGTAGGGTGGTGATGGGGCGTAAAGTAGTATAAATAATAATATAACAATGAAAAATTAGTTGTTGCGTTCTGACATAATACAAAACGTGGAGTCGGATGGAATATAAGGGTGCAAGAAGAAAAGGGTAAAGTTGTGGTAGGGGTGTAGGTAAGAAAAAATAATGGTGGAGGTGGGCACAACAATGTAAGTGTCTCGTAATAACAAACCAATAAAAGCCTGTACCCATTGGGTGAATGAGGCGGTAGAAATACAAGAACGGAACCCCGCAACGGGATGGGAGAAATAGTTGGAAGTTCGCAGGCTTTGTGCTTAACGGAATGCCATCTGCTATGAGTCATGAAGACATGTTGCACCTGATTCCCTGCAGTGTCGCTTCCTCCCCGCCAGGTCTGCCGGAGTTCACCTTCTTTCCCTCCCGTGTATGTGAGTGCCATTCTTGCGGAACAAATTAATTGTTAATATACCCCACATTGTCCGATCCGTCAGAGCATCCGACAAGCCGGCCCCCTGATGTTGTGTCGCGTGACGGCCGGCGCCTATTCGACACCAAACGTCGTGTGCGACCAATCCCTGAGCGATCTCTTCTCTGAAAAAATCGGAATACTAGATTTGAAATTGGCAAGCAGACCCTTAGTAAAAAAGCCCCCACTGTCTTTTTGACATATGATTGTTAACCCCGAGCCTATCATTTAAAAAAAACATTATTGAAAAACAAACCTTCTAAAAAAACTACAATCTCGGTGTCTAGAGTTTGTCATTGGGGCAGCGGTTTGGGTTCATTAAAAGGTCTGAAATTCTATTTTTCTCTGCACGTCCTATTTGTAGAACACTGGGTCCGAACAAATATTGTAAGTTTGTGATGGAGTGCAAACCAACTTATATTATCAATCCAACTACACAATGTAGTAGCTTGATGCTGACAACCTCTAAGTAGGATTATAATATGGCGCGCTCTCATGTAAACATCACGCATGCTGCTAGTTAGCTTCTCAGTGGAGGATTTACTTGTGATATGGTCTGTTTATTGTCCTTATTTATTACTCATTTTTAATCCAATTATTTTCTTGTTAAAGTGATAGCGCGAGCATACAAAACCACACCTCTTATGACAATTGTTGATTTTTAAAGGCCTAAAAATATCCTCTTCCTCTCTTTGCCATTATATTAATCAAAAATATATTAATTAATCTATTTTCAGTTACAGCTTTTTACTTTGATGCCCCACCGCCCCTTTTTTTTCTACTATTTCAGTGGTCAGAATTGCACAGAAAACCCAATGCCACAAATTGATTGTCTAACTACTAACGGAGATCTATTAAAAAATAAAATTTAAACTTAATTGAAAATTAATTTGATTCTGAAACATAATAGATGATGCCAAATTTTTCAAAAAGTTCGATTCCCCAAGTTTAATGATCGCATCATGGTGATCACATTAAAAACAGGTATTTCCTGGCTGCAGAGAGCCTGTATGGATGTTTTTGTACAGTTTGTGAGTCATGCTCAATAGTGCATAGGGAGCGTGCGAATGGATCTCAAAACAATCGCTTGTTTTTAATGACACGCAACTGTACAGCTGCCCTCTTAGAACACTGTTACATCTTTCAATTCATGGCACGTACAGAGGCCAACTTCAAAAATAAGTGAAGCGGGAACAGCCTGCCCAACCCACTCTGTCAAAATGAAATTAGCTTAAGGGCCTAGATCCACTATAAACATCAAATGTACACTCTTTTCAACGTACATCAGATGATTTCCATAGATGATGACAGACCTGTTTCTTTTTACCCTGATCCCTGTAAAAACCCCCCCACAAATAGTGGAGAGGGTGCGGCAGTATTTTGCATACTTCACCGATCATTTTGCCTTCTTTTCATCCGGCAGTGTCCGCTTTTCCAATCGGTTTATAATCCATCAGTAATTGCTAAGTAAAAACAAACAGAGTTTGATTCACAATGAGATGACCCAGTAAATGGGATAATCCGCTTTTTGGCGTTTTTTATCATCTTGGAGCTTTTCTTTTCAATCCTTCTGACAGATAAATAAGGGAAAACCGAACATAGTTGGCAACATCATAGAATGGTAAGGTAAACAGCAATTATGGAAATCACAGGTTATCCAGGAGACCAGCGGGTCGTTTGTTGCATGCATCAGCATGATTATATCCAATGACCTAAATTAATTGAGTTGGCAGCAAACATCGTAGGCCACAGAGTGGCCGATTAGAGAGTGTGGATTGTAACACAAGCAGTACTGCATGTATGTCAGAAAGTCATGGCACAATTATCAATTCCTGTGAGCTGGGGCATCAGACATGGTAGTAGGAGCCCACAGTGGGGCCAAGCGAGTGTGGATCGTGGGAGCCACAGCGTTGAGGTTATAGAGATGGCACATGACACCTCTTTGAGTTGGCAGCACCCATGTAGGCCACAGTGTGGCACCATAGACAAGTGTGGATGTTGCTTGCAGCAAGCCAGCAGGTCAGAGAGTGCACAATCACATTGGTGTGTAGGTCGGTGGGACGGGGCGCAGTTAGAAGCATCATGAGGCCAGAGAGAGGCACAGATGAAATTCTGTGGCGGCAGCAACCTTGTAGTCCCCAGTGTGGAATAATGACATAAGTTGAGATTTGATACTATGTCCAATCCACCTGGTGCCATAATAGATCCCACTATTTAGGATTGACCCGGATTTCTGTGATATCATACTTAGCAACAAAAAAGTTGAAATTTGGGGAATACAGTTCCCCAAAAATGACAACCTCTGGAGTTTGGAATCAAAATCACTTCATCAACTTCTCAGTACACGGCATGCTATATGCTAGAGAACAGCACTGCAGTTGAGATTACAGGATTGTGGCAAACTGGCCATCTGTCTTTCTAGGGATGTGACACATCACTTAGATTTAAGCCTGCCGTCGCATGATTGGCTACCACATGTCTGCCTCCTGATCGAGGGTATTCCTTTTTTCTTCTTCCACAAGTTCTCTGCCCCAGGAAACACGTTGTCTTGCGGCCATTTTGCTATAAAGTGGGGAAAAATATGTTGCCCAACGAATCACCATAAACTGCAGATTTTGTGCTGAACCAAAGTTTTCTTTAAATTCTATATGAATTTCCACTTCGTTAGAATCGATTCCATCACCCCTCTCTCAGTAATACTCATTTCTACATGTTTTGGACTTCCTCCTTCTGACGCACAGACAGTCTTATGATGTCTCGTATTCCTTACCTAAACTGAACTCAACATGTCCCAGAGGTTGTACACCACAAATGTTTCTTTACTTAGTTCATACTGATTAGTAGGGGGTTATTAATTACATTCTTCATTTATTATTAACCCCTCTCCTGAAAACAATTGAGGGGTACCAGGATTTTCACATTGATTTCCGGCAAAATCAACTGTGGATTTCCTAGTATTCTGGAATTTGATTTGAACAGCTAGCCCTACCTACGGCCGTTTTCCATACCTTCTCATCCCTTTCGTTCATATCACCGTGGAATCGCTGCCTTGTGATGTCTACACACTGGAAACGACTAGTAGTTCCTAAGGATATACTGTATGATATAAAGGGTGATGCCGTCATCTTTTATTTACTATTTCTATAGGACTGTAATAGACCGTAAGCATAAGTTCCTGTTGACGGTAACCGAGATTATTGTGAGTTGATTATGTGACAATGGCCTGATTAGGTTCCAGAGATATATGTGAGGACAGGTTATGACAAGCTTTGTATTCATTTCATCTTTACTATTTATGACTTACATTTACGTTTTATCCCGCCTTGGGCATCCTTAACCTGTAATGGAGCGCTTGATTTTGACGCACAGGATTGATGCGGGTTTTCCCCCCAGACCGGTGTTCGCCCTTTCGGTCTTTCTGTGGAGTCTGTTGTTTCCTTCCCTGATCTTAGTTCTAAACATGACAACCTCTTTAGGTCCTTTTAGACTAAGGGTTTAAGGGTTCCTAGAGCACTGGGAAGCTATATTTTATTATAGCTATAAATGCCAATCTGTTGCACTGGGATGCAAGGAGGTCTTCATGGTGCCAGAAAGCGAGTGAGAGTTTTTAACGCTGAAGTCGGCCGGGTATATTGGCTCCCCCGTAGCATCCATTTACACCTCCTGCGCTGGGTGCCTCTGCTCGACACACTTTTTCCCCACCGTAGTTAGAATCGTTAGACCCTTCCGCTCTTAATACATTTCGCGGCACTGGTATATTTCTGTTTCCTCGCTTATCATTTTGCGTTCCCGTACTGCCGCGGTGACTATCCCTCCGGCCCGTGTTTTTATTGAATGTTTTTTTTTTCTTATACAAATACAAGTCATGCATACATTGATTACCTCTTGTTTTACAATAACTCCCACGTTGCTTGCTCCTGTAGCTGTCAGTAAATTTACATGATACTTTCTCTTGTCACTTCTCTTTACTTTTATTTTAGTCTCTCTATATTTATTCTTTAAGCTCAATGCACATCAGCTGTTTCCGTTGTGTACAGTATAGATAAAGATGCGATCATACATTATGTTAGCTGTGACAGACTCTGCTCTACTTCAACGAAACTTGTACTTGTTTGCTTCTTCTCAAGTGTTGGAACCACAACTACAAACTAAAAACTGTTTGAAAAACTGACATCCAAGCAGAAATGGTAAATTTTTTTGAATCAGTTAATATTCTATCCTAGAGAATTTGGACTCAGTTAAAGCATGACAAATTAATATGTTACTGGATAAACCTATTGTGATGTTTAAAATGGCTATTATTCCCATCCTCCCGAAACTATCTTTTCCAAACCCTTTCCCTCATTCACTCATTCACCAGCCCCTTAACCATTGGAGTCAAAATTGGGGTGCAACTCAAGCCATTGTTCGCCCATTTTTCATGAAATAACGGCACTCTTTTATTTCTCAATGCTATTATCTCTCAATGTTTGCAAGCTCTGCTAAATGTCTCGCATAGTTTTTCTCATGTTAAGGGGTGGCTGTATAACATCTGGTAATCAAGTTTTAGTGAATAGATATAGAGAGCCGTCAATGATATCTCATTCTCGCTCTACTAGTGCCATTGGCGGGTTATTGAGACTGTGTGTTTTGTTAATTGTGAGCAGAGCTGGAGTACTTCCAACGATTTTTACAATCATGGCAAACCAGAAAATATGACAAGATAGTCCCTGTTTTCTGTATGACATCTCTCTCCCGCATCTATCGGTTTGATTTCGGATTATTTTGTCGAGTTCTGGGCTGGGGTAAGATACCATCTCGTGACCTGTTAGATTGGACGTCAAGTCCCCCATATGGGCATTAGCTTTGGCTTTTTTACCCAAATGCTTGCCCTCTTCCATCTGTCTCACCAGGTCTTTCAGCCATTTCACTACTGGTCTAGATAAAAGTGTTTTGCTTGCTTCTTTCCTAAAATGTCTCATATAGGAAACATGGTATCTAGTTTGGGCAAGGTAGTTCCTGTTGAAACTGTTAGCGCACAGACCCCTCCGGGATGTCTACCGTTTGTTTTTTTGTCAAACTCTTAACACAATGTGCCCCCTTGTACATAATCTACATTTCCTCATTAACCCTAGACAATATTCAGAATTTAGTTGTTCACAGGATTTGAACTTTTCCTTTTTATTAAACATCTGCTACGTAATTAATTCCTCTTGTCATTCCAACAGTCCCTCCACCCTTTAGTTTTGAACTAAATTTTTAATAGGGCTCATTCTCTATTCAAGTAAGGAATATTCTCTTTTGGCCCATTGAAATGGGAATTCCCTTTTAAATCTCTGTTTGTATGGGGAAAAAAAAAAAACTTCCTAATATCTGAGATTTGCCCTCGTTTAATTTTATAATAATAAATGTTGGCTTTTAATAAGGCCTGTAGTGCCTTCTGCTGCTCTAAGTGACTCTGTGACTGCTTTCTGGTCAAAACCTCACGTGTCGGGAAAAAGGCCTATTAATTTGTTGGCCTCATCCCGCAGCTACCTACCCCTCTTTAATGTGAGGATTCACATCAATCCCCAATCCGCTCCGCAGGGGCTTCCATGACCATTAAAAACAACCATTGCTACAATGGACACCCCTGATGAGAGTTCCGTTTGTGATTTTAAAAAAGGACCGACATAACTAGAATGGAACATTACTCGTGGCTGAAGGAGAAAAATATATGCTTGGATGGCATATTTTAAGTGTGCCTTGAATTTTTGGGCAAGAACCGAGAAGGTATAGGACCAATGGATCTATCGAACACGGCCTTTTCCATTTCCCGCAATGCCGATGAATGTCCTCCCTCTAATTTTCATTCACAATGTTAATGATTCTCTCTCCTAGTTCCATCCTTCGCCTGTCCTAACTTTGTGATCCTACCTGATCATTATGTATCAGGTCCTGGTAATATTGTAGGAGTCTATTTAGCTATTATTTTGCATATAGTTTATATCAAACCAATCCAAACTGTTGAGAAGTGAAATAGGTCTGAAATTTTGAGGGTACTGGTTTGTTGCTTCCCGGGTTTGGGTAAAAATGGATAATAGTAGTCTCTAACATTCTGGGGTACGGGCTCCTCTCATTGCTTTTAATTTAATAAGCTATAAGATAAGAGTGAGAAGTATGGGCCAAATGTGATTAATACTCTTTGAAACAAACCCCCCCGTTGTTTTCTGGGCCCGGTCCTTTTGTGTTTTTTAAGTTGTTTTAAGTCGAAGCAATCCTCTTCCAGCTGTTATTGTTGTGTTTAGCGACTCTTTTTGAGCCAGTTTGCTATTTTTTTGTAGAATGGCCTTGTTGCAACATAATGCTTGATACCACACGGGAGGGTTAAGGGTGTCTGTTGATCCGTCTTCAATTATATAAGTGGAATAATGGATGGCCGAAAAGAGCTTACTAACTATTAGCGGTTTTTTCAAAAAATTCATCTGGTGCGTTTCTTCTTTTACTGTTGTGCCTAATCCTTGTAATCCTAGTGCGATGTATATAGAAGGGATATTGATTTGTTCCCGGGGGTTAAACCCTGTTTGGCCAATAATTTACTTGGGCTGTTAACAAATGCTTTATAGTAGAAAAAGGCCTCTGATGGAGATGCAGTCCCCCCCACCGCCCCCCCCTGCCAATGGCGGCCTTCAGTCCGATGATATAGTCGAATAGAAGCCCCTTCACTTTTCACTACCCACCCAAGTACATATAGATGTAATTGAGGCGCGGTATATTCTGTCTGTCTATTCCTGCCTGGTTTAATCATGTTATGTTATCTTTCCCAATATGAATGTTCCACTTTGGTACTGGAGTGGGATTGGAGGAGGATACGACCTGATCCGCGTATTATTTATACAAAAACCAATAAATCCATTACCAATAACCCCTATGTCCTGGCGGAAGACAGTTTGGATGGAGAGTCCATAAACTTCAGAGATATTCATATCCGCACATGCCGCGCTCTCACAACCACAGGAGAAGCTACTAGGCTCTCAGCTCTCATTATAGAGCTACCGGGGTCGTCTCCTCACCTTCAGGCTGATACTGATATACTCAGGATTAAAAGTTGACAGCTTCCGCATTGGCCAGCTATCATCCCGGCGCTGCCCTGCTTTATCCCCCGCTGGTTGATCACACTCCTTGATTTTCCTCTAACACAATCCTCCAGTACTTCTACAGCACTTGTACAAGAATCGTTGGCGTGTTGTTCTGTTGGACTGTTGGGTCAATCAAAGGAACTGTAAGTTACTTTTATGCACATATTACCATCCCATCTAGGGTCCCATGCCAGGGCTGTATCACCATGGCCCCAGCCAATCCACCAGGGACCCAATACTACACTCATACTAATTTCTTCCTTCATGGAGAACGCCGTACCAACCACAGCTTCTCCCTCCATTTCATTTTTCTTGTCAAAAACACTGCTGGAGACTTCCTGCTTAGGACAACCCTCCGTGTCCCCATACCCAAGCACCGTGACCCAGTGTGCCTAGGGCTAGGGTTGCTCGCAAACCACTCCACTAGCCACGTACTCCGGTATTCTGAGCCCCGGCTGTCCTCCAGGGACCCTAATATAAGGCTAAGCCCAGGTGGGGGATGTTGCAGAGAGTAAATCCCTTTTTCATAGTCCAATAAGAGTATCTCTTCAGGCTTGGCAAGTTTCTGTTAGCCTTTGGTTTATTATAGTGGTTCGGGGTATGGTTTTGACGCGCTTCTTCTTCCATTTTTGTAGACATTTAGCATTCCTTCACCTTTCCAATTCTTCTGTTCTGAACCTGAAACCCTATCTGCTAAGACTTTCCTCTCACACTCACCGCTAACTATGGCCACCACAGGTTTGAACAGGTCCACTGCCATTTCTACATGTGTTGGAATATTCCATTAATAGCGTGGAGATTTTCTCCTTATACGAGGCAGGGAATATTGAATGGGGTATTTGCCTCCAATACCCTGGAGGGAAGATTTGTTGGAGAATGACAGGTATCAAAAATGGTGCGGTGGTCCGACCATGTTTGTTGTGGCCTATACTCTGATTAGATATGTGTGATAGTCTCTAACGAGTTAGTCTTCCCGCATACGCTTTACTGAATACTCATAAAATCTATTCTTTGTAAGGCACTTATGGCCGAGTGTGATAGAAGGTGAATTCCCCTAGACGACGCATTCAGAAATCTGTGATGTGTCAATAAATAAGCGTTTCGTTCTCAACCACTTATTTATTATCTAGTGTGATGGGGGGAATGTTTGTTCCCTGCCTCCTTTCTTCTGCCCATACACGCTGAACAGTGAAGGACTCAACAATGGTCCCCTCTTGTGTCTCGCCAACATTCTCCTCCTTCTTCCTCATCCTCCTCAACCACCTCCTCCGATATGCGCTGAGAAACAGACCTAGGGTGCTTTGGCTATCAACAAGGGAATATTCTTCCCCCGTCTCTGTGACGAGCGCAAAGCTTCGACTTCATGCTGACCAGAGAGTTTTTCAACAGGCCAAGCAGCGGATGGTGAGGCTGATGATGGCGGCATCGCCACTGACCATCTGTTGACTCCTCAAAGTTACTCAGCACCTGACAGATATCAGACATCCACGTCCACTCCTCATTGTAGACTTGAGGAAGCTGATGACCTGACTACAGTTCGTGGTGGAAGTTGACATCTGGCAGTCTACAATCGCTCTGCGCTGCTGGTAAACTCTGGATAACATGGTCAGTGTTGAATTCCACCTCGTGGGCAAGTCGCACAACAGTCGGTGAGGCGGGCAGTTATACTCCCTCACCATCTTTCTGTAAAGATCAGCCCTACTCTGCCGAGACTGGGGACAGGTGACAGTGTCTTGCTGGGGTGACATAAAGCTGGCAAAAGCCTTGTAAAGCGTACCCTTGCCAGTGCTGGACAAGCTGCCTGCTCGCCTACTCTCCCTCGCTACTTGTCCCGCAGAACTACGCACTCTGCCGCTAGCGCTGTCAGAAGGGAAATACTGTTTCAGCTTGTGCACCAGGGCCTGCTGGTATTCATGCATTCTCACACTCCTTTCCTCTCCAGGGATGAGAGTGGAAAGATTTTGCTTGTACCGTGGGTCCAGGAGAGTGAACACCCAGTAATCGGTGCTGGAATAAATTCTTTGAACGCGAGGGTCACGGGATAGGCAGCCTAGCATGAAATCTGCCATATGCGCCAGAGTACCAACGCGTAAGAATTCACTCCCCTCACTGGCCTGACTGTCCATTTCCTCCTCCTCCAACTCCTCCAACTCCTCTTCTTCTGCCCATACACGCTGAACAGTGAAGGACTCAACAATGGTCCCCTCTTGTGTCTCGCCAACATTCTCCTCCTCTTCCTCCTCATCCTCCTCCACCTCCACCTCCTCCGATATGCGCTGAGAAACAGACCTGAGGGTGCTTTGGCTATCAACAAGGGAATCTTCTTCCCCCGTCTCTTGTGACGAGCGCAAAGCTTCCGACTTCATGCTGACCAGAGAGTTTTTCAACAGGCCAAGCAGCGGGATGGTGAGGCTGATGATGGCGGCATCGCCACTGACCATCTGTGTTGACTCCTCAAAGTTACTCAGCACATGACAGATATCAGACATCCACGTGCAATCCTCATTGTAGACTTGAGGAAGCTGACTGACCTGACTACCAGTTCTGGTGGAAGTTGACATCTGGCAGTCTACAATGGCTCGGCGCTGCTGGTAAACTCTGGATAACATGGTCAGTGTTGAATTCCACCTCGTGGGCACGTCGCACAACAGTCGGTGAGCGGGCAGTTGGAGGCGGCGCTGCGCTGCCCTGAGAGTGGCAGCATCTAGGCTGGACTTCCTGAAATGCGCACAGATGCGGCGCACCTTCGTGAGCAAATCAGACAGATTGGGGTATGTCTTGAGGAAACGCTGAACTATCAGATTTAACACATGGGCCAGGCATGGCACATGTGTCAGTCTGCCGAGTTGCAGAGCCGCCACCAGGTTACGGCCGTTGTCACACACAACCATTCCCGGCTTGAGGTTCAGCGGTGCCAGCCACAGATCAGTCTGCGCCGTGATGCCCTGTAATAGCTCTTGGGCGGTGTGCCTTTTATCGCCTAGGCTCAGCAGTTTGAGCACCGCCTGCTGTCGCTTAGCGACGGCACTGCTGCTGTGCCTAGAGCTACCGACTGATGGCGCCGTGCCCACGGATGGTAGTTCGGAGGAGGAGGTGGAGGAGGGGTGGGAGGAGGAGGAGGCATAGTAGGCCTGAAACACCTGGACCGAGGTAGGCCCCGCAATCCTCGGCGTCGGCAGTATATGAGCAGCCCCAGGGTCAGACTCGGTCCCAGCCTCCACCAAGTTAACCCAATGTGCCGTCAGCGATATATAGTGGCCCTGCCCGGCAGCACTCGTCCACGTGTCCGTGGTCAGGTGGACCTTGTCAGAAACGGCGTTGGTCAGGGCACGGATGATGTTGTCTGACACGTGCTGGTGCAGGGCTGGGACGGCACATCGGGAAAAGTAGTGGCGGCTGGGGACCGAATACCGAGGGGCGGCCGCCGCCATGAGGTTGCGAAAGGCCTCGGTCTCTACTAGCCTATAGGGCAGCATCTCCAGGCTAAGCAATGGAGATGTGAACCTTAAGGGCGGGGCGTGCGGGGTGGGTTGCGGTAAATTTGCTTTTCCCTATTATTTTTGCATATAGTTTAGTATCACTGTTGAGAAGTGAAATAGGTCTGAAATTTTGAGGGACTGTTGGTGGCTTCCCTGGTTTGGGTAAAATGATAATAGTAGTCTCTAACATTTCCTGGGGTAGGGACTCATCTTTCATTGCTTTATTAAATATAGATATAAGATAAGGAGTGAGAAGATGGCCAAAGGTGATATAATACTCATTTGAAAACCCGTCTGGGCCAGGTGCTTTGTGTTTTTTAAGTTGTTTTATAGTCGAAGCAATCTCTTCAGCTGTTATTTGTTTGTTTAAAGACTCTTTTTGAGAAATTGATAACTGTGGGAGATGGACTGTTGCTAAGAATGCGTTTATCGCATCTGGGGAAGGTTGGGGTGTTTGTTGATCGTCTTTCAAATTATATAATGCCGAAAAGAGCTTACTAAACATATTAGCGGTTTTCATCGGGTGAGTTTCTTTACTTTGCCTATCCTGCGATGTATATAGGAATGGGATATCTGATTTAGTTCTCCTGGGTTTAACCCTGTTGGCCAATAATTTACTGGGCTTGTTATATGCTGTATAGTAAGAGGCTCTGATGGAGATGCAAAGTCCCTGCCAATGCGCATGGCAGAGGAGTAGTTGCGAATAAGCCCTTTCACTACCCAGTACATATAGAGGTAATTGAGCAGCACATAAGTCCTTAATTAGACAATATATAACAAAAAGGAAGACATTTAAAAAATCTGTGACTTTTACAGAGCTGGATTAAAGGAGGGGCTCCTGGAGCTTGAGCCCCGGGGCCCCCACCACTTTCACATTTAAAGGGGCCCCCACCAGTTTCCGACAGTCAGCGACTCAGCTCAGCTGGTGGCTATATAGTACTGGGGGATGGTTGGCTGTATACTACAGAGGGCTGGTGGCTGTATTCTACAGGGGGCTGGTGGCTGTTTACTACAGGGGCTAATGGCTGTATACTATTGGGGGCTGGCGGGCTATATTCTACCGGAGGCTGGCAGCTATATACTACAGGGGGCTGGAAGCTATATACTACAGGGGGCTGGCAGGCTATATACTACAGAGGCTGACAGGCTTTATACTACAGGAGGCTGGCAGCTAAATACTACTGGGGGCTGGCAGGATATATACTACAGGAGCTGGCTGGCTATATACTTCCAAAAACATTGTTGGAAGGGCCCCCAACAGTTTGCGCCACCCACCACCCTTAATCCGGCCCTGGTGGTTTAAACAAACAATGTCATTTTTATGTATTTTTGTAGTTTTTTATGGATATTGAACGAAGAAATGTAGTTGATGCTTTTTAATCATTTGTATACGGTTTCTAAATGATAGGTGATGTATACGATAGAGAGGTATATAAAAGAGGTTAGATGGCATACCACACATGTCTGAAGAAGGAGGACTTACCTCCAAATCATCACACAGCCCTGCGTGAACGTTCGTGGTCTCAGTGAAGCTGATCACTAACAATGGACTGCCACTTTCCACTAAAATGAAGAGTGAACATTTTGCAAATACTTTGGATGGGCTTAATTATATATACGATGTTAAGTGTTGGGTGGCTAACATGACTAGTTAGGTGCAGAAAATATTGGGGCACATTTACTTACCCTGTCCCTGTGCGATCCCCGCTGTGCATTGTCCGACGGAATGCCCTTCTGCTATGATTCATGAAGATCGTGCACCTGATTCCCTGCATGTGTCGCTTCCCCGCTCAGGTCTGCCGGAGTTCACCTTCTTCCTCCCCGTGTATGTAAGTGCATGTCTTGTGGCACAAATTGAATTGTTAAATACCCCACATAGTCCGAATCCGTCAGAGCATCCGACTGCCCCCTGATTTGTGTCGCGTGAAGGCCGGCGCAATTGCGACACAAAACGATCGTGTGCAACACAATCCCTGATGCGATCTCTGAAAAATCGGAAATGTAGATGGAAATGTGGCAGCAGGACCCTTAGTAAAAAAGCCCCACTGTCTTTTTGACAGTATGATGTATAACCTCGAGTCTAATAATTAAAAAACATTATTGAAAAAAAAACCTTCTAAAAAACTACAATATCGGTGTCTAGAGTTTGTCATTGGGGCAGCTTTGGGGTTCATTAAAAGGATATGAATAATTTATTTTTCCTGCCCTCCTAATTTGTAGAAAAATGGTCCAAACAAATAATTGTATGTGTGAAGGGATGCAACCAACTTATATTATCAATCCAACTATCAATGTAGTAAGTTGATGCTTGACAACATCTAATTAGGATTATATGGCAGCGCTCTCATGTAAAACATCACAGCATGCTGCTAGTTAGCTTCTCAGTGGAGTGCATTTACTTGTGAATTGTGTTATTTCCTTGATTTATTACTCATTTTAATCCCAATTATTTTCTTGTTAAAAGTGATAAGAGCATACACCACCTCTTATGACAATTGGTATTTTTAAAGGCTAAAAAATATCATCTCTTCTTTGCCATTTTAATAAAATTAATTAATTCTATTATCAGTAATAGCTTTATTACTTTTGATGCAACTTTTTTACTAATGTCAGTGGTCAGAATTTCACAGAGAACCCAATGCACACAAATTGATTGTCTAATCTACTAGACGGAGATCTAGTAAAAAAATAAATTTAATTGAAAATTAAAAAAACAAATTGAAATAATTGAAAATTAATTTGAAGTATAATAATTAGAGAAGGGCAAATTTTTCAAAAGTTCGATTCCCCAAGTTGAATGAATTTTCTGACAAAATTTGATTCAACCCGAATCGAATCATGGTGAATCACATTAACAAACAGGTATTTCCTGGCTGCAGGGAGCCTGTATGGTGTTGTACAACGTTGTGCCATGCTCAAATATGCATAGGGAGCGTAGTTTCGTCTTCAAACAATGCTGTGTTTTAGTATGACACGCACATGACAGCTGCCACTCTTAGAATTGCTTCAATCTTCAATTTCATGGCCACTTACAGAGGCCAACTTGACCAAATAAGTGAAGCGGGAACGCAGCCTGACAAGACAACGTCTGTCAAAAGGAATGAGCTGAGGGCCTAGATCCCACTATAACATCAAAGTGTACACTCTTTTCACAGTAGCATCAGATGATTCCATAGATGATGACAGGACCTGTTCTGTTTAACCCTGATACATGTAAAAACCCCCAAAAATAGTGGAGAGGGTGTCGGCAGTAATTTTGCATTAACGTCACCGATCATTTTGCCCTTCTTTTCATCCGTCAGTGTCCGCTTTCAATCGGTTAATAATCCATCAGTATTGCTAAAGTAAAAAACAAACAGGAGTTGATTCACAATAGAGATGACCAGTAAATGGGATATCCTGCTTTTGGCTATCAATCTTGGAGCTTTTCAATCCTTCTGACAGATGAAATGAAAGGGAAAACCAAACATAGTGGCAACATCATAGAATGGTAGAGGGTGAAAACAGCATTATGGAAATCACAGGGTTATCCAGGGAGACAGCGGTCAGTTGGCAGCAGCATGAGTAGATCAATGACAAATTATTGAGTTGGCAGCAACATCGTAGGCCACAGAGTGGCAGAATGAGAGAGTGTGGAGGTAACAGCAGTAGCATCATGAGGTCAGAAAGTGGCACAATGACAAATTCTGGAGCTGGCAGCAACATGGTAGGCCACAGTGTGGCACAATGACAGAGTGTGGAGGTGGGAGCAGCAGCGTGAGGTTAGAGAGTGGCACAATGACAAATTTTGGAGGTGGCAGCAACATGGTAGGCCACAGTGTGGCACCATGACAAAGTGTGGATGTGGCTGCAGCAGCAGCAGGTCAGAGAGTGGCACAATCACAGTGTGTGTAGGTGGGCGGCAGCAGTAGAAGCATCATGAGGCCAGAGAGAGGCACAATGACAAATTCTGGTGGCGGCAGCATCATGGTAGGCCACAGTGTGGAATAATGACAGAGTGGATTTGATACTATGTCAAATCCACTCTGTGCCATATCCACTATGAGGATTTGACACGGATTTCTTGATATCTACTTTAGCAACAAAAAAAATTGAAATTTGGGGAATACAGTTCCCCAAAAACTGACACCCTGGAGTTTGATCAAAAATCACTTCATCAGCTACTCAGTACAAGCAGCTAGATGCTAGAGACAGCACATGCAGTGTGAGATGACAGGATTGCAAATGGCCATCTGTCTTTATAGGGATGTGACATCACTTAAGCCTGCCAGTCGCTGATTGGCTTACATGTCTGTGATCGAGGGTATTCCTTTTTTCTTCCCAAAGTTCTCTGCCCCATGGAACACGTTGTACTTGCGGCCATTTTGCTAATAAAGTGGGGAAAAATATTGTTCCCACGAATCACCATAAACTTCAGATTTGTGCCGAACCAAAGTTTTCTTGAAATTCTAAATGAATTCCACTTCGTTAGAATCGATTAACCCATCTCTAGTAATACTACATTTTCTACATGCACAGGCAAAGTCTACCTAAACTGACTCAACATGTCCAGAGGTGTAAACCACAAATGTGTTCTTTACTTAGTTATACTGATTATAGGGGTTATTACTAGTCTTCATTAATTATTTAACCCCTCTGCAAACAATTGAGGGGTACACAGGAATTTTCACATTGATTTGCCTGCAGAAAATCAACTGTGGATTACAGTACTTCTGGAATTGATTTGAACGACTTAGGTTCTATCGCCTGGAATACTGCCTGTGATGTATACAACACTGAAAAGATAGTAGTATCCTAAGGATATAACTGTATGATATAAAGGGGTATGCTCATCTTTATTACTATTTATAGACAGTAATAGAGTGAAGCAGAAGGTCCTGTGAGGAACAGAGATTATGTGATGATTATGTGACAATGGCTGATTAGTTCAGAGATATATGGAGGGGACAGGTTATGGACAGCTTTGTAAGTCATGTCATCTTTACTATTTATTACATATACATATTAAAGTTTTTTGGGGCATCCATAGACCTGAATGGAGGGCGATCTTGGACCACAGGATTGAATGCGGGTCCCAGAGGTGTATCCTGATCTGAGTCTATACATGACAATACCTCTTTAAGTCTTTTAGAACTAAAGGGTTTAGGGTTCCTAGAGCACTGGGAGAGCTATATTATTATTATAAGCTATATAATGCCAATCTGTGCACTTGGATGCAAGGAGGTCTTATGTGCCATTAAAGAGAATTTTAACTGAAGTAGGGGGATATGCCCGTAGAATTACACAAAGTCAAATTCCCAGAAATAACTGTATACATTTGAGTATAAGCTTTTTTTAAAGTATAAGTGTTTATTGGATTTTTTCTTAAAATACAAATCATGCATACATTGATACATCTTGTTTTACAATAACCACAGTGCTGTACATTTCAGTAAAGTTTACATGAATACTTTTACATGAACACTTCTCTTACATTTTATTTTAGCTCTGTATATTATTTAAGCTCAATGCACATCAGCTTTTCCTTGTGTACAGTATAGAGATAACATGCAGATTCATACCATTATGTTACTGTGACACTCGTGGTACTCAAAGAAACTTGTACTTGCTTACTCAAGTGTTGGAACCACAAACTACAAACTTTACACTGTTTTAAACTGACAGGCAAAGCAGAATGTATTTTTGAATCAGTAATATTATATCCTAGAGAATTTGGACTACAGTTAAAGCATGACAATTAATAGTTGTACCTATTGTGAATGTTAAAATGGCTATTATTCCCATCATCCCGAAACTATCTTCTATCCAACCTTTCCTCATTCACTCAGCCCCTTAACCAGTGGAGTCAAATTGGGGTGCAACTCAAGCCATGGGTCCCATGTTTCATGAAATACCGGCACTCTTTTATTTCTCAATGCTAATAGTCTCTCAAATGTGCAATGCTCTGCTAAAATGTCTCGCATAGTTCTCATGTTAGGGGTGGTGGTAGAAAAGTCTGGTAATCAGAAGTTTTGCCGTCAAAATGATATGTCCTATTAGTCTCCTATATTTAAAGGGGATGTTACAGATATCCAGCCCTAAGAGTGCCATTGCCGGGTTTATTGAGACTTGTGTGTTTGTTAATTGTGAGCAGAGCTGGAGTACTTCTAGACAAAATTTTTTTAAATCAGGGCACAACCAGAAAATATGATAGATAGTTCCCCTTTCTCTATGACATCTCCAGCATCTATCGGTTGATTTCTGATATATTTGTGAGAGTCTGGCTGGGGTAAGATACCATTTAGTAACACATTTTAGATGGACTTCCACCATATTGGCATTAGCTGTGGCTTTTTTAACCCAAATGCTTGCCATCTTCCACTCTTTGGGGTGAATCTGTCTCCCCAGGTCTTCCTGCCATCTCACTACTGGTCTAGATAAAGTGTCGCTTGCTTCTTTCTGAAATGTCTCATATAGGAAACATGTATCTAGTTTTGGGCAAGCTAGTTCTGTTGAAAACATGTTAACCAGACCCATCGGGATGTCTACCGTTTGTTTGTCAAGACTCTTAACACAACGTGCCCTTGTAAATATCTAAATTTCTCATTAACCCCTAGACAATATTCAGAATTTAGTTGTTCAAAGGATTTGACTTCCTTTTTATTAAACAAGTCTGCTACGTAATTAATGCCTCTGTCATTCCACCCTTTTAGTTTATAGAAGCTAAATTTTTAATAGGGCTACATATCTCTATTCCAAGATAAGGAATATGCTCTTTGGCCCATTGAAATGGGAATTCCCTTTTTAAATCTAGTGTTGGTATGGGAATTCCTAATATCTGAGATTTGCCCTCGTTAAGTTTATAATAATAAATTTGGCTTAAGGCCTGTAGTGCCTTCTGTGCTGCTCTAAGTGACTCTGTGACTGCTGTTAGGGTCAAAATCACGTTGTCGGGAAAAAGGCCTATTATTTGTTGCCTCAATCCCGCAGCTACCCCTCTTATGTTAGGATCACATCTAATCCGCTCCGCCAGGGGCTCCATGACCATTAAAAACAACAATTGCTACAATGGACACCCCTGATGAGTTCCGTTTGTGATTTTAAAGGGAACCGACATAACTGAATTGGACATTACTCTTGCGGAAGGAGAAAAATATAGTGCTTGGATGGCATATTTAATTGGGCCTTCGAATCCCATTTTGGACAGGACCGAGAAGGTATAGGACCAATGGATTCTACGCCTTTTCCGCATCCAATGAGTCCTCCATAATTTTCACAATGTTAATGATTCTCCTAGTTCCATCCTTCGCCTGTCTGCCCTTTGTGAATCCTACCTGATCATTATGTATCAGGTCTGGTAATACTTGTAGGAGTCTATTAGCTATTATTTTTGCATATAGTTTAGTATCACTGTTGAGAAGTGAAATAAGTCTGAAATTTTGAGGGACTGTTGGTGGCTTCCCTGATTTGGGTAAAATGATAATAGTAGCCTCTAACATTTCCGGGGGTATGGACTCATCTTTCATTGCTTTATTAAATATAGATATAAGATCCCTGCTATGGCTGTATCACCATCAAGGACGCCCCAGCCATCCACCAGGGACACATAATACAGACTTTAAGGACTGCCCCAGGGAGATTTAGCAGTTCCTTCACCTTCCTATTCTTCTGTTTCTGAAACTGAAACCCCATCTGCATAAGGACTCCTCTCACCGCTGCCTTATGGGCCAACCAAAGGTTGAACAGGTCCACCCTCAGTTCTACATTGTGTTGAAAATATTCCATTATAGCTTGGGAGATTTTCTCCTTATATGAAGGCAGGGATTATATGAATGGGGTATTGCTTCAATACCACTGAGAGGGAAGATTGTTGGAGAATGACAGAGTAGCAAAAATTGGTGAGTGGTCCGACCATGTTGTTGTGCCTATACTGGATTCAGAGATGTGTGATAGTGCTCTATTGTCCTCATGTTGTTGTGCCTATACTGGATTCAGAGATGTGTGATAGTGCTCTATTGTCCGCTACGCATAAATTTATTCTTGTAAAGGACTTATGCCTATGTGAATAGAATGTGAATTCCCTAGAAGACGCGCTCAGACATTTCTCAACCACTTATCTAGTGATATGGGGGGTGTCCTGCTTTTCGCTGCTGTATCCATACTGGGGTCAGGGATTATGTTAAAGTCTCCAAACACTAACAAATTGCCTTTTTGGATCTTCCTTAACCTCTTGAATGTTTTGTTCAGGAATTTTATTTGGGACTTATAGGCCTTGAGGCATATATATTTACCAGGGTGAATGGGACCGAATTAATGGTACAATAGTAATATGTACTTTCCCATTTCGTAACTCAGGGTCTCAGCTACTTTTACCTCCAAATCCTCCCTGAAGGCAATTAGTACCCCTGCTTTTTTTGCCTCTGCGTTGGCCATATATATTTGGGGAAATCTTTTATTTTTGAATATTGGGAAATTCCCCTTCTCAAAGTGTGTTTCCTGTAAACAAATAATTCCTGCCCTCTCAGCCTTAGCATCCCTCCATACAGACGCCCTTTTAAATGGGGAGTTTAATCCCTTTACATTCATGCACATTACTTTAACCGTCATCTTTAAAAAAAATTTTTTACAGCTTTACTGTTCTCCAGATAATTGTAAGTAGAATAGCGGCAATATGAGGCTTAGAGGGTGCGCTTGTGAACCACTAGTTAGACCAAGGAATAAATCAACTGAAATTTTATTTTCAAATAAAAACATCCAGATCAAAATATCAGTTGATTTGATCCTACTGCATCATTCCTTGGTCTAACTAGTGGTTCACAAGCGCACCCGCTAAGCCTCATATTGCCTCTATTCTACTTGCTCTTACAGTCCTTTTGGTTACCGGTCTGGAGTGCTTGGGAGCTGCTGTGTCCACCCATGTTTACCGTTAAGGAGATCATATCCCATTTTATTCCGCTCTCAGTCAAGTAACTACCAGGTGAGCAGTTTTCTGTCACTCACCTGAACCCTCTATCCAAGCGTTGTCACACGAGGCGCCGCCCTCCTCTGTTGTCTTTTTTGTCTCTATTCTGCTCTCCAGATAATTATCACCTTTGTATAGATATACACTTTGGCCTGCCATGTCCCGTAACAAAAATAACCTTGTATAAAACAAACAAATAAGAACTTTTTTAGTGAAAGCCGGGAAATATGGCTCCTGCTGCTTCCACCATAACACACTTCTACTGAAAATAGAAAAGTGTAAAACATACAGTACTATGCATTCTGCAGGGGATGTTATAACCTGCAAAATTTCGGGGGATATACAGTCTACCTGGTTCGCCTCCTGGCCTATTGTGGTTGCTTTAGTGCTTCCGGCCTTGGACACCTTAGGCCTGCTGCCATTCTTTCTCAATTGGGGAAGGTCGTCTCGGGCTTCTAGCTTGCAAGGTTTCTTCTATTTTTAGTCCCCAAGTGGTGAGTAACTTTGGACCTTCCTCCGGGTTAGTCAGCACATGTGTTGTATCCTCTCTGCGGATTAGGAGTTTAGTAGGGAAACCCCACTTGTACATAATTTTGTTGTTCCACAGGGTTACTGTGTTTAAAGAAATTTCTTTCTGGCTTGTAGGGTTGCTTGTGACAGGTCCACAAAGATTTTAAGGTTTGGATATGGCTCCTGTAGCTGCTTAGCTTTCCTGGCATAGATCATTAACGCTTCTTTTACGTGGAAGTAATGGATGCATGTAATAACGTCCCTTGGCAAGTTGTCTGGGACCCCTTTAGGTTTAGGAAGCCTATGCACTCTGTCGAGAAGGCATTCATCAGCTGGTACTGTTGGCAGGGGTCCTCTTATTTTGACGTTATTTCGTCTTCCCCTGTCTTCCATGTCCGCCATTTTATATCTCATTGATTGTACTTCTTCCTCTAGGGCATAATGGTCTTCAATCAATTCATTGTGTGAACTGGTCACTACTCCCAATTTATTCTGATGATGATCCACTCTGTCTCCCAGCTCTGCAATGTCAGCCTGGGTAGCTGCCAATTTTGTTGTAAAGTCCTTCTGCAAAGAGTTTCTAAATGCTAGCATCATTCCTTTCATGAACGACTTTGATGCAGTCTGTTCCGAGGAGGTGAATTCTAGTAGGGGGTCTGGGGCAACTGCAGTCTCTCCCTCCATTTCAGACTCATTTGTATCTGCAGCTTGGGATAGACGTGGTCTTTGTTTATCAGGGCTACAGCATGGTGACTCACCCTGCCATGCGTTTTCGGCTGCCATCTTATGTGACCCTCCGGACGTATTCCGTGGCCGCTGTTCTCTTCTCGATGACAACGAGGAGCTGGCAGAGGAGCTGGCCTCCGGTGAGTGCATCAACTTGTCATTTATGCTCCTTGCCGCATCTCCAGTGTCTCTTTCTGATAGAGAAGAAGACACGCTGCGCAACCCCGCGGCCCATTTTGGGAGGAAACTTGCCTGATTTCTCGGGCTGAAAAGAAGTCCGTTAGGCACTTTGGGCCCCCTTTAGATGACACTTTCTGGTCATCATGTTAGGCTGATGTGTTATAGCCGGTAGGTCCACTTTTCCGGTGTCCGTAGCTCTTTTTAATCAGTTCCTTTAGTCTCTAAAGACGGAGCTCAGCACAGCACGTCTGTCCCGCAGCTCATCCAGGCCCCAGAGTATAAGCTTTTTTCAGCATAAAAAAAATGTGCTTCAAAACTCTTCTACTCGAGTCAAGAAAAAAACAAAGTCAAAACTCACCTTTCCGGTGCCCCCCACCAGTTACCAGAGCTGAACCAGCATCGAGAATCACAGTGTGTAACCTGAAATTTATCGCTGACATCTCTGTGTAACAATTACGGTGGGAGTGAGCACCAATAGCATGTGTAAACCGTTTAAATGCAATGGTCAACACGACAGCTGCATTTCAATGCTTGCAGGAAGATTCCAAAAATATTGTACTTAGAAAACATCTGTAACAACCCATAGAATAAAAGTAAAGTTGTATGACGAACACCATAAAAAAACTGTTAAAAACCTGACCAAAATTATGATTTTTACTTTTTTAATCCCACAAAAAATGCAATAAAAAGTTGTCAAAAAAAGATATATACTCCAGAAAGATACTGTTGCGGAGTAAAACTTGCCCTGCAAAAAAAAATCCTCATCCATCTCCATAGCCACAAAAGTAAAATTGTTATGCCACTCAGAAAACAGCGATACAAAAATGATAGATTTTTTTTTAACCAGATTAGGGTTTGGCAAATTTAGTAAAAGATAATAAAAAATATTCAAGTACGGTATCCCCACAATCGTATTGAACCATGGAATAAAAATAATGTTATTATTAGGCTATAAGGTGAACACAAAAAAAAAAAAGTTAAAAAATCCAGTACAGAATTGATGCTTTTCTATTCCTGCCCTCAAAAAAAGTAAAAAAAGTTCATACATTTTCAACAATAGAAGATACCAACCCCAAAATGATAACACTGGAAAAAACATCTCATCCCGCAAAAGAAATGCCATCACTTGGCCCCAATAACAAAAGAGCTGAAATTTTATAGCCTACAAAAGGGGCCAATGAGGAAACTAAAATCGTGGCATCTGCAGGGTGCTCCTTCCCTTCTAAGCCTCGCTGTGCGCCCATAAAACAAGTAACAGCCCAATGTGGGGGGTCTCTGTACTCAGGAGAAACTGAATAACAAATTTAGGTTGAGTTTTTCTCTTTTTATCTGTTTGAAATGTGTAAATTCTAGGGCTAAATGAACATATAACCGACAAAATTTGACAATTCTAAATTTCCCCTCCATTTTGATTCAATTACTAGGGAGGGGTTAATAATCTTCCTAAAAGCTGTTTGTGATAGTTTGAGGGGTGCAGATTTGAAAATGGGTTGACTGTATAGAGGTTAATGCTAAACATTCAAAATTTCATTCAAAACAGTATTTGTCCCCAAAATAGTCAATTCTGAAAATACGGAAAATCGCTATTCGATTTGTAAGCCGTGTGACATCAAAATAATTGATTCAGACATTTCAAAAATTATGAAATATAAAGTAGACATAGGGGAAATGTTATTCAGCAACTTATTTAGGTGGTAAATCTATCTGCCTGAAAACGCTGTGATTTAGAATTTTGAAAATGACACATTTTTCAAAAAAACTCATCATTCTTTCTTTTTTTGTAAATAAACGCAAAACTTCTCAGCCAAAATTTACCACTAAAATGAAGTACAACATGTGAGTAAAAAACTTTCTCAGAATCACTTTGATAAGTAACAGAATTCAAAAGTTATAACCATATAAAGCGACGCAAGTGAGAATACAAAAAATGGGGCTAACCCTTTAGCTACAAAAGGGCTGTGTCTTGAAGGGGTTTAACATAATCAGAGATGTAGTTTTCTCAAATGTGTTTCCTCCACGGGAAAATTTTTTTGCCAGCATCATTTAAAGGGATTCGCCCATGAAAGTAAGTTCTCAAATTTTAATCCCCTTGCACAATACACAATAATGATCATTTTTAACCTTTATTGCTGTTTTAGCTCCTACAGATCAGTGATGGTCAATGTAAGATCCCAGGGTGTGGGAGGGTACTCTCTAAGCAGAAACTTCATGATTCCTCTGTGCTAGGAGATGCTGCGTGCTGACAATTTGCTTAGATTATCAGAGTCAGGGGTTTATCTACACTTTTATTTAGCTTTTGAACATTCACTAGTATCTGCCACATAGAAAAAGAGAGATGAGGCAGATCAGAGATGAGAGATTAGAGATACATGCGATGGATATAAACACAAGCACCCCTCACGCTCGTCTAATCTCAGCTATTACTATACAGACACAGAGTCAGCTCTGCTTCCCATGCTAAAAAGATCTTATCTGTAGTTTGTAGAGTAAGTCTTTGCACTGTGCTTGATGGCAGGAAATGTCTGTGAGTGTGTTTGTCTGAGCTGGTCTTGTAATGCAGAGAGCAGTGCAGTGTGCAGACAAGAGTAGCTATTAATGACAAAAATCTGCCCATCCCAACTATAGCTGTCAGAAGATTTATGTTCGGATCCTGGGGGCAACCAAATATGTATACACCAGTACTAATAGAGAAAGTTTGGAATTATATCTGTGAAATGCTGTATTTTGGGAATATCCCTTTAGAGGGTAACTCCTCTGATCAGTACCAGAACCTTAACATGTAAGCTCATCCTTAGTTAAAAAGTTAGGTATTATAAAAATGAATCCTGTTCATGCACTTCTATTAATCATGGTAAAATCAACATTTGGATTTCATTTTAATTATGTTAGTTACTATGCATTTATGTTGTAATAAAACAATATTCCCTTTCTGGCATAGTTCTGTAATGTGTATAATTATTTTTAGAAGACATTCATAGTTAAAAATATAAGTTCTAAACACAATATTCCTGCTGTGAGAATAATTAAAAATATTAACATTTGGTATTTCCTACTTCATATGTTAAATCATAAAGTTCATGTAAATGATCAATATGAAAGGTGCTCTTTCATTTGAAGAATAATGTCACTTAATATTATGTTCTAACTCATGCTGATAATAAATACTCATCAAGGCAACAATTCTAATTAGTTTACTCATTGTGTAATAAACTGCTATGATCAGAGTTCTAGTTATTTAGGTTTTGAATTCATAATAATATACCATATATACTTGAATATAAGCCAACCCAAGTATAAGCTGAGGCCCCTAATTTTACCACAAAAACCTGGGAAAACCTATTGGCTCGAGTATAAGCCGAGGGTGGGAAATGCATTGGTCACAGCCTCCCCAGTAAATAGCCTGCCGCACGCTGCCCCATAGTATATAGCCAGCACCTGCCCCCCCAGTATATAGCCTGTCAGCCCATATCCCCCAGTATATAGCCAGCCCCCTGCCCAGGATATAGCCAGCAGCGGGGGAAGCCAGAAGTTTTGATATATTTTTTTTACTCGTGTATAAGCCAAGTTTGAGTTTTCAGTACATTTATTTGTGCTGAAAAACTAGGCTTATACTTGAGTATATATGTTAAAAGAAAATAAAACCATTAACATGATACAACCTGTCTATTAATGTATATAATACAGGCAGTCCCCAGGTTATGTACAAGGTTTGTTCTTAAATTGAATTTGTATGTAAGTCAGGACTGTATAAGGCACGCGCGCACACCGACTCATCCTGATTTAAAAGGCCATCGTCCTCCTTATTGGCGCTGGCAAATCCGGCTCTTATAATCCGGCACCTCCCTTCACTCACGGACGGATCTTCAAGTCATTCCACCGAAGTGAAAGCCTCCTGTGTTCCTCATGTGCATTTCCAGACGCCTCCTGTGTTCCTCATGTGCATTTCCAGACGCCTCCATGTTCCCGTGTTCCTGTGTCATTCCCGTATACATGTGGCGGTCCTGTTGCGGTCCTGTGTTCCTGTGGTGGTCCTATGTTCCTGTGGCGGTCCTGTGTCCTTGTGGTGATCCTGAGGTCCTGCCATCCTGAGGTCCTGCCATCCAGAGGTCCTGCCTTCCCGAGGTCCTGCCTTCCCGAGGTACTTGCTTCCCTGTGTCTGGTTTCCTGCTTTCCTACCTTGGCTGCCACCGCGGGCCTAGTCGCACCCGTGGCTACCCGCCGCAGCAAGATCATCCTGCTTTGTGGCGGGCTCTGGCGAAGACCAGGAGCCACTTAGACTTTGGTCCCGGGTTGAAGCTAGTACCATCATCCCCTAAGGTGGTCCAGGAAGTCCACAGACTCTAGTCCCAAGAGGCTCTCCCACACCCCCGTGTGTGACAGTGAGATCCGGCCATGGACTCTGCCAAGGTCATATATCCTGCTAAAGTCCTGGACTGTGCCAAGGACGCACTCCAGCTACTGGCTGACCTTCCCAGCATTATTGCCCAGCAGTCTCAAGAGATTGCAGCCCAAAAAGAACTTCTAGACAAACTCACTGCCACCCTTCGACAGATGATTGCCTCCCAGCAGCAGGCTCCTGCAACTCCTTCTGTTGCTCCAGTCATTCTGCCATGTTTTCTGGCAGTAGAGTCTGGATCCAATTTTTTTATGCCTAACAAATTCGATGCCAACCCCAATTCGTGCAGGAGCTTTATTTCCCAGCGCTTGCGGCAGATTGAACTGATGTCCTCCCAGTTCACAACTGAACGCACTAAGCTGGCGTTTGTCTTCTCTTTGCTCTCTGGCGAGGCCCTGGCCTGGGCTACCCCTCTATGGGATAGTGCTGATCCAGACATGGCTACCTATACCACATTTCTGGCAAAAATCCGGTCCAACTTCGAACAGCCTCAAGCCTGGCTTCCATGCCTCACTGCTTGACCCTGGTGTTACCAGAATCTCAGGCCTTCCCAGAGGCTGCTCAAGAGTCTCCGTCCTTCCAAGAGGCCGCTCCATAGTCACCAGCCTTCCAAGAGACGGCTCCAGAGTCTCCATCCTTCCAAGAGACCGCTCCAGAGTCTCCAGCCTTCCCAGAGGCTGCTTCGATGTGTCAAGAGCCGCTCCAGTCTCCGGTGTTTCAAGAGCCGCTCCAGTCTCCGGTGTGCCAAGAGCCGCTCCAAGAGTTGCGGCAGCCTGTGGCCTCCCAAGAGTCGCTCCAGCCTGTGGCCTCCCTAGAGTTGCTCACGCCTGCGGCCTCCCAAGAGTCGCTCCAGTCTGCAGTCTCCCAGGGGCCAACCGAGCCGCCACAGCTTCCCATCACTACTCCGGCCTCCCAAGGGCCAACCCTGCCTCTGAAGCTTCCCAGCGCTGCTCCTTCCTCCCAACGGCCACTACAGCTTCTGACTTCCAAAGAACCACTCCAAGGCAAAAGAAGAAGAGGGGGCTGAAGAAGAAGAGAAAAGGACCCTAAAGGGGGGGTACTATCATGGGTGACCCCGCAATCCATGTCTCGGATCGCAGGGGCGCCCGTGCTACACTTTGCTTTGCGATGCCTCTGCTCCCCCGGCCTGTACTCACCTCTCCTGGCTCCTGCAACTTGGTCCCCATCCAGGCCACACGCTGGCTTCCACGAAAACCAGGGGCCACTTAGACTCTGGTCCCAGGTTGCGGCTAGTACCATCATCCCCCACGATGATCCAGAAAGTTCAGAGACTCTAGCCCCAAGAGACTCTCCCACACCACTGTGTGTGACATAGGGTTAACAATAAAGATTAAAGGAAATCTACCACCATGGATCTACCTATTATAGAGTAGTGCAGCCCTTTTTAGGGCTAAATCGTTCGTGGCCAGAATTTTTTTACATTTTAATTCCCTTAATATCCAAATTTTCTAAAGAGACTACTGGGGTGTGGAGTAGCCGGAGCTGAGGCTACATGGTGTGGCTACACCACACCCTAGTAGCCCCTTGCGTTCTGCCTACCAATGCATCTTCAGTGCGCAGCTCCTGGTAGCTGCACGCACTTGTCTGCAAAGCCAGGTTCTGTGCATACGTAGAGAGCAGGCTTCCAGCTGCATGGTCTTGGTTCCAAAGACGTAGCTACTGCTCATGCGCAGAACCCGGCTCCACAGATGAGTACGCACAGCTACCAGGAGCTGCACACTGAAGATGTATTGGTAGGCGGAACGCAAGAGGCTACAAGGGCATGGAGTAGCTGCGCCATGTAGCCTCCGCCTCAGCATATTAGGGGAATAAAAATGTATAAAAGTTCTGGGCCACAAATGATTTAGCCATAAAAATGGCTACACTACTCTACATTAGAGGAACCTGCCACCGGATCTACCTTAATAGGTAGAACCGTTGTGGTAGGTTTCCTTTAATTGCAGACAGCTTTGATAACTGTTAGAGCTGTTTATCGTAGCCTCAGGCTAAAGTATGGTAAATTACCAAAATCCAGAGGTCCGTTTGTAACTAGGGGTTTTCTGTAAGTCGTATTCTTAAGTGTTCTTAAGTATGGGACCACCTGTACATATAATTCTTATAAATGGCTTACATAGTAACTTCTAGAACAACCTTTTGAACATGAATGTTTTTTTTTCTTCAGAAAAAACAGAATATGATGTTTATATCTCTTGTGGATTCTGCAAGCAGCAAGTCATTTATCACTGGCCGCTTTATATTATATGTTCTGGAGTAAATCATGACCTACACAAATGCGACAGAAGATGAAAATACCTTATCATTTGCCTTTTTAGTTTTTAAGGGCTGATAGGTTTGAGTCAGCATCTCATTTTTATTTTAGGTAGTATTTCCTTGCCACACCTCTTAATATTCTAAGAGAATCCATAAACCCTCTGTAAAGATTTTCCTAATACATGTTTCACTAACTCAGTTTATTCTGAGGTTGAGGATGTTGCAACCTTATTGGTTCTCATTTGAGTATTCACCAGCCTTTCAGCCTTTGGCAGGTAAGAAGCATTGCTGTTTTTTTCATTCAAGTCGAAGTAAGACATTAATCTCTTATATTATGTAATAATTAGTTGGTAAGGCATTTTAAGAAAATATTTTGTTTGCCAAATTAAATGAATTCATATTCATATCAAAATGGCAAAAGGGAATAGGTCATAAGGGCAATTCACTTTTTTTATCATTTATCATGTGTTACTTTGTTCTTCAAGTTCACTAACGCCTTCATGATAAAAACCTGATTATTACAGAAATGCATTGAGGGACATTTAGCAAGAGTGTCTTGGTGTAAAACTGTTTTAGTTGCTCATGGCAACCAGTTTCCTGCGAGTTCTGATTGGTATCCATATGCAACTAGAACCATTTAGCTCTCAGACAGTTTTGTTAAATGAGGCCCATTGTATATTGTGTCTAAACATTGTAAGAGTCATAATTTGTGAGACCTCAGGTTGCTATGACAAGCATTAGACATTCATGATCATAGTGTGGGAGTGCCATTGATAGTTACCTTAGACAGTCAGAGGTGCTTGTACCAGGCTCCTGTGGTAATCTCCTGATGTTCTTGTGGTGCTTTGCTGAGACAAAATCTAAAAATCAAGATTGATTCTTATTAAAACCGAAGAGCAACGGCAATGCAAACTTTTAAAGGGTTGGTGCAGAGATAAGAAAATATATGAAGTATTTCCTGGCTCTTGGTACCTGCCTTCTCAATGGTAAATCTGGCTGGAAGTTCTGGCGGGGTAGGATCATGGGACCCACCTCAGCTAATGAGTGGCCTATTTGGAAAACGGGAGGCTCCTTCTTTGAAGTCGCAAGTAGTGATGACGGACCCGAACCACAAAGCACAGTTTGCAACAAGATCGCTGCCAAAATGGCGCCATGTATGCAAAGTTTTCTATATGATTTACTATCAGAAATCCAAATGTAACTTCTGAAAAACTTTTTCTAAAATATTTCACTTCTAAGCAATAGTCATTCTGATGAAACAGTGCTATAGCCAAAAAAATATGTATTACGTCAGCTCTTTGCATGGTAAATAAAAGCAATTATTTATCATCTGCATCAGGTAAAATGTAACAATTGCAAACACTAGAACATGATGAGAAGCACAATTTATACATAAAAGGTTTAGCATTTTTTGTCATTATTAACTAAAAATCTCTGTAAATGTTGCCAAGCAACATCAAATTCTCTCTTTTGACCTGCAGTTGTCATGCACTAATGAGTCTGAGAGAAGAGATCTTTTTATGGTTGTATTGCTTCAGCCCCTAAGCCTAACCTATTCATTGCTGGCGTACATGGTATATTAAAGAGTAAATGCCGATGCTCTGATCCAACAAATCAAGAAAATATAGGATCTATTTTGTTTAATGACTGTTTAACTGTATGTGAACATGATGAAATGTTTAATTTCTATGCAAGATGCAAATGGTTGAATAAAAACACTTTCATTTTAACTGTGTGCATTGTTAGCATAACAAAAATGTGGACAAAAATGGGCAGTATTTGTGCTGCAGTATTCACCCAGTCATGCAGAACTAATTTCTTGGATGTCTAGCAATGCACACAAAGCTGCTCTGTAGCTGCTACAGACAATGAGCAAGCGACTGAGTAAAAAGAGCTTGATGAACACGGTCACATCTCTTGACTGTGAAAATCCCTTCCACAAATCAAGCTGTCGTAATGGTCTTATTATGTCTAATTATTACAGAAAAAGAATTTCCCTGTCTGTGACACTGCTCCGACATATCCCCGCTACTCCAAGTTACTGCTGTACTCCTTGCCAGTAGCAATGTTATACTGATTACGACTTCTTCTTTTGCATTGCTTGATCTGAAACACAAATGTGAAGACTTTTTTAAAGGACTTCTTTGGCTGTATTTGGGACATTGCCATTGGTCTTGAAATCTATTCCTCTACATTTTGTGCACTTAATTAGCAAGGGGATTTAGATCATCTTTATATATTAGTGTCCGAGTCTGTCCTTAGTCTGACAAAGTCATGAAGTCTTTCTGAGCCAAAGTTTAAATGGAGTCTCCTTGGCGCTATAATAGAATCTATACACATTGTACTTGCCAGCCTCAACCATATGCCTGAGGTTTATTGGCTTCTTCAAAGATGCACAACAAGAGGAAAATCCAAATTGACATTTTCTCATCACTGACTCAATCAATTAGATTTGTCTGCATCTTGCTCTGTTTCAGCAGTAGATAGAGTGTAATAAAGAAACACTAACTCTCACCAACCAAGTACATATTCAGCATTAAAAAGTAGCAATATATGTTCAGTATATGAATATTCATGGGTCAGAATCTGAAAATTACTTAAAGTAAATTAGGCAATAATTTGATACACATAATTAGAAGATCAAGTACTATATTGTGAAAGGACAATGCTTAAGAAATCTCAGTGCAAGCTACTAAATCTATAGCCTCACCATACAGTTAACAAGATGATTTGTAACTTGACCTGAAAAATGAAACCAAATATTTCAGAGTGATTAGTGACTCCAGTGGATGGGCCATAAATGGTTTCACTGGTAGTTTAAATTGGTGAAAACTCGTTGAGGGATTGAAGGGTATTTCAGGAATGAAGAGAAGTAGGTCATTAAAATATAATGTACTTTGCAATTAACCCCTTAAGGATGCAGGTAGTGTGTACGTTAAGGTGCAGCCCTTTTAAAAAAAAAATCTAAACAGTGTCTCTCCCTTGGTAATAACCTTTCAGCACTAACTTATCCCAGTTATTTTGAGATTGTTTTCTCATGAGACATTGCTTATTTTAGTAGTATCATTTTGTTGAATTGTTGGGTTCTTTGGGGGTAAAAAATGTATCAATTTCATATAAATTTTTTTTAAAATTACAATTTTCTAAGTTTCAAATGTTCTACTTTTTAGACAAAAAGTCATGCCACAATTTTTTTTTGTAGAAACCTTTTGCCATTTGTCTTCTTTCTGTCTCCATAATTTTCAAGTTCTCATATTTTCACCGCAAAAATCATTCTGCAGGTTGTCCCAAATATGGCAATACCCCGTATGTAGTAATACGGGAAGGAGGAAATTTTGCTTTGGGAGGTCTTTTTTTACTAGTTTGGATTCGGAGTGTCAATTTATGTTAGCGGAGCCTCTAAGGTTTGTAGGATCTGTCACAAACGGACCCAATATATTGGACCCAATATATCGATAAATGCTCGAGCAAAATGATGCATACAACTCAGAATGGTTCTGGGTAATAAGCACACTTTATTTAGCGGCGTGTAGATATTTATACTGTTTCAAGCAGGCGTGATTATTTGAGCACAGAAAGCAGCGTACATGAGAGCTAAAAACTATATTTTTGATTTAAGCTTCAGTTAACCCTATGATATCGCTATCAGGTTCCAACGACACCCTTAGGTAAAAACGACACCCTTCAAAGAAACATCTATGTAGGGTCAGACCAGTGGACTTTTTAAAGTTTTTTTTAGTTAGGACCTAATTGGTCTGATTGTATCCCAGATCAATCTCTATGATGCCCAACATATTGAAAAAATCCCCAATTCTTTTTACGCACAACCCCACAGGTGGATCCATGCCAGTGCAGTAGAGATAAAGAAATATTGGGGCACAGAGCCTGTTGGGATTCATTTAAGGTTTTACAAAAGATATGGGGATGTTCTCCTACCTAAGCTTTTGTAGGTTTTCAAAGCAATAAGGGCAGCGAGCAGGATTTCAAACTCAATGGTTGAGGCAGGCAATAGTGTTGATCCTTAAAAAGGATAAGGATCCACTAGAAGTGACTTCTTACCGCCCCATTTCTTTACTCAATACCGATTTTTTTGCCAAATTATTGGGTTTAAGGCTGCAGAGATTTATCTCTGACATTATTCATAGTGGCCAGAATGGGTTTATCCCAGGGAGAAGAACGGGGAATTGTATCCAGAGGCTGCACGCAGCCATTGAAATGGGAAAGGGGGACCTCTGCTCCATCCTGTCGCTTGACACAGTGAAGGCGTTTCACAAGGTGGAATGGAGTTTCCTTTGGTGCGTGATGAAAAAATTTAACCTTGGGGATGGGTTTATTAATTTAGTGAAGTGTTTATATGCTGCTCCTTGGCAAGGGTGTGCATTGGGGATATGGAATCAGACCTGTTCCCACTGTCTAGAGGTACTAGACAAGGCCCAATATACGTCACAGGGAAGTTAATGAAGTCTGTGTAAACTTTCAGGAAAATGGGAAATACCTTTTGTTTTTGTCTGTCTCTTTTTTTGGGATCAGATTTGTTTGTTTTTTTAATGTTTGATATTAGACAAGTGTACGATGGGCAAACAATAGAATTCGGACCTTAAGTTAGCTTAGCAGTGGATAATTGTTTTTGTAACGTCTAGGTATATTATCATGTGTACTCCACTGTCTTTGAATTACTGAATTTTTGTTTTGCCTTTGCGTATTTTATTGGTATTTGTATATGTATGATATTTAGATATTTTGCCTTTCTGATCATATATTATCTTCTTGACTATAAGAAATATTGGGGCATAGTACTTCTTTTAGGACTGACAAAAAGCCCGGAATCAGGGACTATTGGAGTACAGACATTTTGTACCACACCCCAATGGTGATGAGCAGGATGAGCCATCCATTTGTTTTTGCATTATGCCAACAATGCACAGCTCCCAACCAGGAAGACTCCAGATATGATAGATTACCTATTAGACTATCTGAGTGCCAAATTTATAGAAGTGTATACCCCCGAGAAGCACCTATCTATTGATGAGTCCCTGGTTCATTTCAAAGGGAGCCTTCATTTCCACCAGTATATGCCAAATAAGATGGCAAGGTATGTTGTGAAGATGCATAAGCTGTGTGAGTGTACATCAGTGTACACATACAAGTTAAGAATTTATGAAGGAAAGAACTCCAGAATAGTGCCCCCAGAATGCCCCAGTTCCTGGGAATTGCTTGAAAAGTAGTCTGGAATTAGGTGCACTCACTACTGGACCAGGGCTACCACCTTTACGAAGTCAGTAACGGCATGCAGAAATCGAGAAGCTAGCTATGCACATCATGCAGATGGCACTGTATAATGTATAAGTGTTACATTGATGTTCAGGCCAGAGTAGATCTTTCCTGAAATTTCAAGAGGTGGTAGTCAAGCATTTTATTTTTGGAGACCAGGAAGGGGGAGTGCCAGTACTTTTGGAAGCAAGGCCACACGTATTGTACAAGGGCAGCACTTTCCAGGAGAAGTTAACCAAACTGCCAGCAATGGAAGGACACAGAAAAGGTGCAGGATGTGTTCCAAAAGGGTATAAAGAGGCAAACTTGTGACACCAGGAGCGTAACTTGAGGGGGTGCAGAAGATGTGGTCGCAACCGAGCGCAAGAGGCTTCGGGGGCCCATGAGGTCTCACTTTCCCATATTAGAAGACTAGTACTATGAACCATACATTATAGTCGGGGGGCCTGGCACAGACTTTGCTCTGGGGCTCATCAGCGTAAGGTTACGCCACTGTGTGACACATGCCCCAAGAAACCAGGATTATGTGTGAAGGACTGTTTTAGAATCTATCACACCTTCCTGGATTTATAATATTTTTTAATTTACTGGATGATTTACCCTGATGCTCTCTCCACAGCTAATACAACATGCTGAATGCCACACCTTCGCTTCTGAGTCCTGTCGTGTACCCAATATATAGATTATTGCCACATATATATTTTTTTTTGGGGCCCTGCTGTGTGCTCATCATGTAGATTATTGACACATATCTAGTATTGCCGTACTCATGATAACCTGCATAATGACTATGGGGGTGTTTGTTTCCAGTGGTATGAGTTGGGCAAAATACACTATACTAAAATGGCATATTTGAGAAATTGAGAGCAATTTTTTACTCTACACCATGCAAATTATATTACATTTTGGCCTGTATCTTGGGGGTTAAAATGTTCATTTTAACCATAGATATATTGTTTGAGGGATGCCCTTTCCTGAAATTGGGTAATTTCTTTGGGGTTTCATTAGTCTAGTGAAAATGGTGCTCCAAAAGTTATAACATGCTTTTTCTCTACTGAGCCCTGCCATGTGCACATCCTTTAGATTATTGCCACATATGGGGTGTTGACATAACGGGGATAACCAGCCTAAGGATTTTTGCTGTGTTTTTCCCCATGATTTGGGCAAAATACATTGGCACTAGAGATGGGTGAATCGATTCTAACAAATCAAAATTCATTCCTCATTTCATGAAAACTTTGATTCAGCACGAACCCGAAGTTTATGGTGATTTGTGGGATCGAAGTTATTTTTTCCTCTCTATTATCAAATGGCCACTGGAAAAAAACACCCTTGATCACATGTGCAGACATGAAAGCCAATCAGCGATCGGCAGGCTTATGTGATGTCACAGCCCTATAAAAACACAAAGCCATTTCCAATCTCGTCTTTTCACACTGCATGTACCGTCTCTAGCGTCTAGCTGCTTGTGCTCGGTAGCTTCTGGAGTGATTTTTTTTCTCAAATTCCAGGGTGTCAGTTCTTGTGGTTCTGTATACCCCACATTTCAAGTGCTTGTTGTTGATAAAGTAGATATTAAGAAATGCGTGTCAGATCCACATAGTTGCTGGAGTGTTTTTTTCTCAAAGTCCAAGGTGTCAGTGTTGAGATGTAGGATCTTCTGGCCGTTAGAAAAAAAGGTCTTTACTCAGGCTTCGGGACCAAAGAAAAGGCTTGCATTTATTTGCACAAAATAAACAGAACATAGCAAGAACAAAAATGTATATAATTCGGGGGTTAGGTTGCAGCTACTTTAGAACAACCTTCACCCCTGTGGTCAGCTCAGACACTCTGAACTGGAGGCAATCCGTGTACACACAGGTGTCATTAAATACCCAACTATTTCCCTAGAGTCTTAAAGGGATACACCCCTGGGTTGCACCTTTAATAACAAACATCACAAGATACATTTCTTACATAAATAATATATAAAACATCACAATACAGTATAATACACAATATAAAAATAAGGATGAGTTTAAAATATACACAAGTAACCAAAGTAAGAAATACAAACAAATATCTCATGGCTGCAGCTCTGCATTACCTGACATTAATCAGGTGGAGCTATATAACCCCAGCTCACCCTCTGCTCACGTTTTGCACACATGTGTAAGATCAGGTAATGCTGAGTGGTGACTGCTGAACTAGGTTTGCTGACCAGCAGGAAGAGAAAAAGTACAAATACACAGACAGACAAACAGTTCACTATTCACTCCTCAACAGTTAGTTCTTGTACTTCCATATACCCCAAATTGCAAGTGTTTTTGTTGATAAAATAGATATCAAGAAATCTGTGTCAAATCCACATAGTTGCTGCAGTGATTTTTTCTCAAAGTCCATGGTGTCAGTTCTTGTGGTTCTGTATACCCCACATTTCAAGTGCTTTTTTGTTGATAATGTAGATATCAAGAAATCCATGTCAAATCCACATGGTTGCTGTAGTGATTTTTTCTCAAAGTCCAGGGTGTCAGTTCTTGTGCTTGTGTATTCCCCAAATTTCAAGTGTTTTTATTGATAAAGTAGATATCAGGAAATCAGTGTCAAATCAACATAGTTGATTGACCAATATATCAGACAGAGAGGCGGCAGGTAGAGCAGGCACAGGTCGCAGCACAGTAACGGGACGACGCGCCAGGGGTGACTCTGTGAGGCCAGAATTGCCAGTGTCATCTAGTGGCAGTGTGTTGATTAACAACCCAAAGGTTCTCTATTGGTTGACTAGGTCAACCACTTCCTCTCAAAAGACAGCTGACAACCCCAGCCAAGATTCCGTGGGTCCGTCAGATACAACCCTTAGTTGGCATGGCCCAGGAGCAGGTCATAGGCCCTCACCTCTCCTCAACTAGCATCTGTCCTGTTCATTTCCCTCAGACAGAAATCTACTAGGTGGTCTGGGCTCAGTGCCACTATACAGTGAGGTCAAATATTTTGAGGACAAGTAACTGCTTGGCAGTGTAGAGATGGGGAAGATATCCGTTGCTTCGTGCAGTAGGCAGGAAAGTAGAGATGTGGAGAGTGGCACGGGAGTTTATGTTGCACTTGCAAGTAGTTAGGCTGTGCATACTGAGATCGTTGAGGAGAATAGCAGTGACTGCGAAACACAAATCGATGATGATGATGTAGCCGATCACACTTGGGAGCTGGGTGAAGCAAGGGCTTCACTATTATCGTCGGGAAAAGAGGTTGTCAGCATGCACGTCAAGGCAGCAAAGCAGGCAGTAAGTCGCTACTGTGGCTGTGAGTCAGCAGGGTGGCAGCAGTGAGAGGACAGGAGCCAAATGGCAATGGGGTACAAAACCCACTTCGCAGGTCCAATTAAGCAGTGGCACAGGGGCTCAGTGAGGCAGCGGTGTTAGTAGTCACTCAGTGCAGAGTGTTAGTGGTAAAATCACCAACTCAGCGGTGTCGCAGTTTTTGTTAAGACACCAAAGCAGCAAGCGTTTGCATATGTAGAATCTGCGGGCAGAAAGTGAGGCGGGGCCAGGGAGATAACATTTGCACCACGAATCTGTGTCAACACATGCAGCGTCACCATCTAATGGCCTGAGAGAAATGTGATTTGGCGGTCCATCCTGCTGCCGTAGCAACAGCATCAGCACCTAGTGGCACACATGCCATTTCAGCCAGTCAAGGCTACCAAAGGGAGCTCTTTGTCTTTGACATCATCCCCAGGTCCAGATGCTCCTGCTCCTCACTATGCATGGTGCCAGCATTTATTGTACAAGGCGATTACGAAGAGACAACTGTATGCATCCAGCCATCTTAAGGTGCAGAAGCTGACCAATTCCTGTCCAATTTGTTGGTACTGCAGTCTCTCCCTTTCTAAGTTGTGGACTCTGTACCCTTCAGAGAACTAATAGCTTGTGCCAAACTGAGGTGGAGAGTTCCAAGCCGAAATTTATTTTCCAAAAAAGCATTGCCAGCCCTTCACAAATATGTAGAGCATAAGGTGGGCCAGTCCTTGAGCTTATCGGTTTATTCCATGGTGCACGGCAGAACGGTGGTGTGGGTCTGTAACTATGGTCAGGGCCACTAAATGTCCTTTACGGCACACTGCACGAATGTACTTCCCGCCCAGCCACACCAACAACTTGAACAGGAGACGTTGCTTCCTCCTCCACATTGTCAATCTGCTGCTCCTGTGCCAATTTCCACCGCCTCCTTCTCCACCACCACCTCAGCCTCCACAAGTCTAAGTGCTGCTCCATCATACCACATGTGCAGAACACAGCGGTGTCACGCAGTTCTACACCTGGTTTGCCTTGGTGACCGAAGTCACACAGGGGAGGAACTGCTCAACATCATGCAAAAAGAAATCAATGTGTGGCTTTCTCTGCAACAACTGCATATCGGAACCATAGTGACAGACAATGGGAGAAACATGGTGGCCACGCTGCACCAAGGAGGGATGGTCCATGCACCCTGCATGGTGCACGTGTTCAATCTGATTGTCAAAAGGTTTGCTTACATACTACTGCCACGGCTGCTGTTTAGGGATGGGGGGCTAGGAGCAGTTGCAGCTCCTTCAGCAGCAGCTTAAGTCTGGAGTCCTTAATGAGCAGCTTCCTTCACCAACCTAGTGAGGAGGGTAGCCACCTCCAGCAGCAGGACGTGGAACAGACCCTGCACCAGCAGGTGGTGGCCTATTTGGACAGCACTCTACCACCCCAGGTAGAGGCTCACCTGGACTACTTGTCAGCCAAACTGGATGTGTGGCCGCAACTTGCGGAGTTTGCAGTAGAGAAGATGTCCTGCCAGACTAGTAGTGTGGCATCAGAGTGGGTGTTCAGTGCGGCGGGGGCCATCGTTACCCCAAAGAGAACTCACTTGTCCACCTGTAATGTGGAGAGACTGATCTTTGTCAAGGTAAATGAGGCATGGATTGTCCAGGATTTCAACACACCAATGCATTATGCAAAAGATTAGATCAGTCGTGATGCCTCCCCCAAACATTGAGAAATGATACTGGTTTCTAACAACCTTCCTCAGCAACTATTCTGATGCTGCCATCTGCCTGAAGCCACACATCTGCTGCCAGTTGCTCCATCATACTCCCACCATCTTTAACAGGGACTGGAATTATCCGCCACCTACACAATCTGTCATTGTGCCACTTTCTGACCTCCTGATGCTACTGCTGCAGCCCACCTACACACTCTATGATTGTGCCACTCTCTGACCCCCTGCTGCTGCTGCCACCACCTCCACACTCATTTATTTGAGTGGCCTACCATATTACTGCCACCTCCATCATTTTTAATTGTGACACTCTTTGACCTCCTGCTGCTGACGCTACCTCCACACTCTGTAATTCTGCCACTTTGTGGCCTACAATGTTGCTGTCATCTCCATAATTTGTCATTGTGCCCCTCTGCGGCCTACTCATGCTGCTGCCAACTGTCCGCTGTCTCTCTGGAACCCTGTGATTTCCATAATGCTGTTTTCACCCTCCACCACCCTATGACGTTGCCTCTTTGTTTGGTTTTTCCCTTCATTTTATCTGTCAGAAGAAATTAAAAGCTTTAGGATTGATAGACAAATATTCCACTTCAACTCCTGTTTATTTTTGGCTTTAACAATACTGATAGATTATTGACTGATTGAAAGCAGACACTTACGGATGAAAAGAAGGGCAAAATGATCAGTGATCATTTGATGTTATAGTTGGATCTTGGCCTTCAGCTCAGTCCTTTCAAGCTGGTACAGATGTTACCTTGTCAGGCTGCCTACCATCTTCACTTATTTGGTCACATTTGCCCCTTTAAGTGCCCATGGAATTGAAGAGTGAAGCGATTCTAAGATTGGTGGCTGTCATGTGCGTGTCATACTAAAACACAGCATTGTTTGAAGACCAAACCACACTCCCTATGCATATTTGAGCATGGTGCATTGTTCTAAAACACCCTAAAGGCTCTCTGCAGCCAGGAAATACTTGTTTTTGAATGTGATTCGCCATGATTCTATTCGAGTCAAATCGAAGTTTGTTGCAAAATTCGGCAAACTTGGCGAAAATAATTTTTGAAAAATTTGCCTACTACCTCAGTGATCTTTTTGTTCCTTAACAGGGACGAGTATATTCTATACAATATTTTCCTGTGTTGGGTGCCTATCTATTGTGATTCATTTTCCTGCTATTGACCTGCCACTACCAGAATGTTTTATGTCAATGGCTAGGGTTGGTGGATTCAGTGGTGTTACAGGACCCATAGCTTCCTTGTTTTTGTTGGGTGCATATTTGTATTATTTATTTCTTTAAAAAATATATGTATCTGTGTTTTTTCTTTTTATGACCTTTTTGTCTCATATATAAAAAGAAGTTTGTCTCAACTTGTAAAAAGAAGTTTGTCTCATCTTGTAAAAAGAAGTCTGTACAATAAGAAACTTTGCCACAGTGTCCATACTGTACACCGATAAAACTGGGACAGTCTTGGTGTTGTGACCACAATACATCCAGTAAAATGCATCTATATTATAGACATGTTATGGTAGACGCTAAGAATCCACTAGATTATACAGTACTAAAATATAATATTTATATTGTCTTCTAAGCAGTTATGCATGGTAAGCAATGCCATTCTGAGCCTATACATTTTAATATCTGTTACATGTAACATGTAAGAACACTTTTATGATATATTATTTAATGAGTTTATAGTCATCATTGTAATACAGGAGAGCATGCTTTCTTAAAATTAACCTACAGGTTTCATAGGAATGTTGTGACTTATCCTTAAGGCTAAATCTGTATTCCCAAAGCATAATGGCATATGCAAGATCATTTGCACAAATTAATTTGTTATCTGGCTGGAAAATATAGAATTGATAGTCTAGGGGATATTGTTGTTTTTAATTATTTGATTCAAGTAATTAGGGAGATTAGCTTGTGAGTCTACGCAAAAAAGTCCCTTGTGGTGCTATTATGATAATGTCTTTTGAACAGGCCTGTATTTTATACCTACATCAAATGATTTATCAGAATTTTAGCTATTTTATGATATCATGTAAACAGTGCATTGTGTATTAACAGATTTATGTAACCCAAGATAAAACGTCACTCTGCTTTCTCATCTGTTTGTAAGATGAGTTTGTTATATGTTATCATTGTTGTTAAGGATTCATTAGATAAAGGTTTATTTATGTGATCTGTCAAAATCCATTAATGACATCTGATAAGCCTCCTTGTCATTCCTATCATCTGCACATTTTATAATAGAAAAAGAGCACCAGTGTACATATGCTTAGTTATTATAAGTAAATGTAATAAACTTGTGTATAAGCTGAGTTTTTCAGGACAAAAAATGTGCTGGAAATCCACACCTAGGCTTATACTAGAGTCTATAAAAAATAAACTTACATGATCACCTTCCGGCAGTCCCCAATGCTCCCATCACTGCTCCCTCTTCTGTCTTCTCTCTGCTGTAATGGCGGTCAGAGGCGTGTCCATTCGGTGTGCCAACCGCTGCACACTATGTCGTAGTGGAGAGAGCCTTTGATAACAATTCCAAGGAAACCTGTATCATGATGCTGGCTTCTTCCTAGAGATATATCTGGTATATATAACATTAGATTCAGATTCAGATAATTCTGATGTGGGTCACATGCTTGTGACATCACTGAAGGTCCTTTGCATCAAACTAAGTACTTTCAAATGATGTAGGGCAGCTTGTTTGTAATTTGCCGGTCTGAAGCATGTGATGAGTTACATGCTTTTGACATCACTACAGGTCCTACAGACTATCTCAACAAGCCTTCTGTTGTCTAGCAGTATTATACAGTTTCCCATGGCAACCAGAAAGCATGGCAAATGGAGATTAGCCTGGGGGTCAAGGTAAAACCTTTGTTAGCTAAACAGATGCAGATAGCTAATTATAGTAAATTAGATAATTGCTTATTTTTGCTTAGTCCTTTTACCATTCAAATAAATATTTGAACTTCATTATCTGTGTCGGACATAGCTTAATTTGGGCAGCGCGTCTTACACCAACCCGGGTTTTTCAAATCTATATATCCTTGTGATTCCCTATCCGGCACTACATCTGTACCGGACTCCGGGAAGACGCAGCATACCCTACCAACGACCACTAGAGATCAGACGGAACAATGAGTATCTGCTCCAGACGCATAAGACACAAGGTGTCTTCAGGTGAGCAGATACCCTTCCTACTTCACCATACTTACCCATTACACTAGGGGCGCCGCCTGTGTCTCTTTCTATTTTTGCTTAGGGCAGAGTTAGGCAAAAGTTTTTATACTTTACAGTTGTACTTTAACTGCCAAGTTAGACCATTAGTAATAATTTACATCAGTTTGGTCTACATGCTAGATGATCTGCAAGAGTAACTTATCATACCATCAGGCACAGCTATTAATGTTTTGCTTAGTTATGAAACATCTATGCTGGACAAGGGAGCAATGAGATTCAGTGACATTCACTGATTAAAGTTGATTTACGATGAGTATAAATGATAACTGGCAACTATGTTGAGGATTTCAAGGAGAGAGCAATAGAAACAATCACCAGATGAGCCTTTGTTGATGTTGGTGTTAAAGTGTTAGCAGATATGTCTAGTCACTAAAGAACTGTATTACACTTTATAGGGCACATGTATCATTACGTAACACTTACCTTCAGTGTCCAGTCCTCCAGCTCCTTTGGGGCCCGGGCAGCATCTATCTCTCCTTCTTAAACGAGCTGGGCTTCTCAGCCTGGTGCTTCCAGCCTATGACTGTGAAGGCTGAGCAAAGGTTCCTTGCTTGCTAGTCCTGCTGTATGGAGTCTGTTACAATTTGTTTTCCTTTGTGTGATCCTGGCCTGTTCCCTGACTCTGTTCCTATTCTATGCTCCATGGTATCCAACCCTGGCCTGTTTCCTTATCCTGTGCTGCCTGCCACGACCTGGATGTTTTGCATGTTCTGCTTGTATGGCAGTTGCCTCGACTTTGGACTAACTCTGACTACCCGCCATGCTTGACCCTTTGGTACTGCGTATCTCTGTGCCTGCTGGGACAGCTGCCATCTATACTGGTACCACCACAAGAGATAGTGGCCTTACAATCTCTCCTGTGTAGGGGTATAAAGGGGTGAATACTGGAGAGTTTCATGGATAACACCCTTAGTGTGTGGCCAAAAGTCTTCTTTTTCCAAATTTGCCTGCTGTTGGCAAACTTGCGGGTTCTTATGAATCTCTGACATCAATACACCAACTCATTTAGATGCATTATTAAGGGAATGACTGTGAAGACTGGGGTACCCCAAATTATATACCAGAGTACCTCAACAGTTTTTGGGTTTTGTTTTAATAAATTGTTTAAGATGAGGAAATCCCCATTTCATGCTTCCTCTTCAATGCTGTTCTATCCTGAAATAATTTCACTGCAGCATGAGATTTTTAGGTTTAATCCGAAAACCAAATATCTATAACTTTTTGCGTGTAGTATTATATGTGCTTGATTTGGCTTTCTATGTTTTTGGAATTCTCACTTCAAAGACCCATAATTTTATAAAATATGCATTACCAAGTCAGAGAAATAGAAATAAGAGGTTACCAGAGGCAGGGATTGTCTTTAAATAAAATATTCCATACTTTTAATCTTACATTTAAAATTCTAAATATTGAAATTGTTTGCGACTCTCACATTAGTCCAATGATTATGTTGCATGACGTAAAAACAATTGTAGAGACTAGAGAAAGGATATTAGAAGAATAATAACCATAAAGAACATTCATCTTTAATTAACATGCTTTCCTGCTTCCCTGTTTGATTAAATAATCTAGGCCTGGTGTGGGATTACACTTCAAACTTTATAGAATTATCTATAAAGATTCTGTTTTTATCTGTGCTCTGTTGTGCTGCAACTAAATATTTCAATAGAAAAGTCATAGTATATTCCCTGTATAATCAAACAACTGAAGATATAGAGCATATTTCTAACATTTGTTATCAAGAAACACACTAACGTTTGTTATCATTTGATGCTCTGTTTTGCTGATTGTAATCTTTTCCACAATAGCTTTTAATCCTCAGGAGAAGCAATATAGTCGAATCTTCCCTTGAAATGTCCCAATCTTTTTTTTTGTAAATCAGTAAGCTAAAAGACTATATTCTACAAAAATGGAAATCTAAAAGATGGGTAGTTAATATTTTTCATTGCATAGCTATGGTTGAGCAAGTTAGGATACCTCTTGTAATTAGACAGTTTTTTTTCTAAGAGATAAGGCTAACACCAGAATTCATACCCAAATTTTTATCAAGATTAATAATTGATATTTAAGCAATTTGTTTAAATTTTTTATAAGAAAGTTGAAAATGACAACAGACAACATTTTAAAATTTTATGGTAGTGTTATAGTGTATACATAGAAGGGGTATTAAAGTCCCTCCAAAAATCAGGATTTTGATTTCAATATGGCGCCAGAGAATTATTTTTTATTATTTCAAGGCTGTATTATATAGGGGTATTTCAACTAATGAAAATCCCAACATGTAATAAGTTATTTATTAAAACTTGAATGCTGACATACCAGTATTGCACAAAGAAATCTGGATAGCATTCATAACCTGTCATCAACAACTGAACAATTTTAGTGAGTTGTTTAGGGCGGTGTTCCAAAACGTTGTGACATGGTAAAAGTGACTATGGTGGAATGGGAGACAGCAGCAGCAATATTTCAAATTGTTGGCAGTCTGATAGCTAAATATAGGAGCAGATAACAGGAGTTTCAGTTTGTAACATCAATCCAGTGGCAGCATCATAACACAAGCAACAGCAAAAAGGCCAGAAGTAACAGGCCATTTGTTCTGGCAGAATGATTTCATATGGGACATTGGGAACAGGTGTGTTGAGATCCTGCTTGGTCCATTCCTGTGGAAAGGCATGTTCTTCTTGGGATAGCAATGCCACAATCAACACCTGCTCTTATACCACACTACTGGCCAGGGCAAAATATCTTGAACAGGGAAAACTCCTTGGCCCCAGTTCTGGTTTTGGCGCCGAAAAGTCAGGAGATCTTGAATGTGGGGTGAGATTGTGCTTTCCAAAGCGGACACCTGTTGCTGTTCATGCTTCTGTTGACCGTTTTCCTCTGTTGACTGATTGAAAAAAGTGCTCATCAATGATTGGAGGCTCAAATTGCTGCTGCTGATGAAACAAAGACAATATCCAGCCAGAGCCCCTGCTCCAGGAGATGTAGCAGTGGACATTGAGCTCACAGGGTGCCCCTTGTTGGACCTATATGTGGATAGGTGATGACAAACATGAGAAGTCAACAACTTTTTAGAAATAATGTTTCAACAGCAACTTAGTTTATTCTACATCTGTATAGTTTTTATGTGGCTGTCAGCATAGAATAAAGCCCTGGTGATTTCCACTAGGTAAAAATATTATCAATACAAGGTTCCCGTCCTGCTGTTGTCACAAGAATTATGGGCCTGATTAGAACGTTTAAAAGTCCTTTAACAAAAAAAAAAAAAACAATAAATAAATACAAAAATTAAAAACAAAAAAAAAAAACAAAAAACAACCCCTGGCCCGCTCTGCGCCGTGTAGCTGTACTGGCGCTGAGCCCCCGCGATTAGCGCTCAGCGCAAGTACAGCTACCTGGCGCAGAGACGAATGCCCGGTTCAACACATTCAGTCGCTGTAACAGCAGCCTGAACCGGCATCGTTAGCCAGCGGGATTTTCAGCGGTTAATCTACCCGCTGACATCTCCCGGCTAACACACCCGCGTCCGGAGTGGGCCCCGATCGGTGGTTTCAATAAAAAAACTAATAAAAAAAAAACAAAAAAATACACAACAAAAAAAAAAAAAAAAACCAAAAAAAAAAACAACAAACGTTTAAAAAAAAAAAAAGCCGAGTAACTGCAGACGACTAGCAAAATTAAAAACATTTCAAAAAAACAAAAAAAAAAAATAAAAAAAAAAACGCCGTTAAATGCCCGGTCAACCACGCGGCATTAACATGCCTTCTTGGGGTCTTTTTACCCCACGATCGCCCCCCCCCCCCCTTGCACCGTTTTCGGGGGGGGGGGGGGCGCACGCTGTTTTGGGCTCCTATGGGGGAGAGAGCCTGAAGGCATTATTGCCTTTAAGATGGCGTCTGTGACACTCATCTAAAGGCAAAGTTGTCAGCCTTTGCATCTGCCATAGGCTGGCACTGCTAATATACCCTGCAATACATTAGTATTGCAGAGTATTATCAAGAACAAGCATTCAGATGATTGCTTGGTTCATATCCATGGTATATTGTAAAAAAGATTAAAAATTTACAAAATAATGTTTTTCAATAAAAAATTACTTTATAAATCATTAAAAATGCCCATGGAGCCCCAAAACATATAAAGAAACATATAACGCTCAAAAAAGTCTAAATCATAACACAAACCCCCACAATATATAGTATCAAGCACCGCCGTCACGTAACAATCCATAGAATAAAACTAAAAACTATTGAACCCATATGATGAACGCCATAAAAAAAAAAAAAAAACGTTTTAAAAAACCCGCCAAAAATTATGATTTTTACCTATTATATCCCCACTAAAAAATGCAATAAAAAGTGATCACAAAAACATATGTACTCCCAGAATGATATTGTTTGCAATGAACCAACATGTCCCCCCAAAAAACAACCGCCATCAACCAGCTCTTGTAGCAAAAAACGTAACAAAATGTTTATGCCCTTGGAAGACGGCGATGGCAAAAATGATAGATTTTTCTTCCCCACATTAAGGGTTTATTATTTGGCAAATTTAGTAAAACATAAGAAAAAAAATATTCATGTTTGGTTCCCCGTAATCGTATCGACCCCATAGAATAAAGATAACAGGATTATTAGGCTATACGGATGAGGTGAACGCGAAAAAAAAAAAAAGTAAAAAATCCAGTACAGAATTATGCTTTTCTACTCCTGCCCCCTCAAAAAAGTTCCTAAATTATCAACAATAGGTATACCACCCCAAAAAATGATAACACTGGAAAAGCATCTCGTCCCCGCAAAAAAAAATAAATGCCATCCACATGGCCCAAATAAAACGGAAAAGCGAAAATTTTATAGCCTTCAAAAGGGGGCAAACGAGAAAAACTAAAATTCCTGGCAGCTTGCAGGTTGCTCCTCTCCCTTTTGTGCCTCGCTGTGCCCCCATAACACAAGTAACGGCACGTGTGGGGGGGTCGCTGCAGCCACTCAGGCGAGAAAATTGTAGAAACAAATTTTAATGGTGAGTTTTCTCTTTTTTTATTTTTTTTTTTGGAAATGTGTAAATTTTAGGGCTAAATGAACGTATAAAAACCGACAAAATTTGACCATTCCTAAATTTCACCTCACCGCCATTTTGATTCAATTACTATGATCTCAAGGGGTTTAACAATCTTTGTAAAGGCTGTTTCTTGATAGTTTGAGGGGTTCAGATTTGAAATGGGTTGTTATATAGGGGTTTTGGGTTGCTAAATATGTAAAAAATTTGATTTCAAAAACAGTATTCAATCCCCAAAAATAGTCCAATTCCGAAAATACGGAAAATCGCTATTCGATTTGTAGGCCCGCGTGAACCGTCAAAATAAATTATCCCAAACATTTCAAAAATTATGAAAATAAAAGTAGAACAAATGGGAAATGTTTATTCTGCAAGTTATTTTAGGTGGTTACAAATTTCATGATCTTGGCCTTGAAAAACGCTGTTGTGAGGTTTGAATTTTCGAAATGGCAAATTTTTTCTAAAAATCATCAATTTTTTTTTTCTTTCTTTTTTTTGTAAATAAAATAAAACGCAACCTTATCAGCCAAAATTGTTAACAAACACTGAAAATGAAGTACAACAATGTGGGGAAAAAACAATCTCAAGAATCGCTTTTTGATAAGTAACAGTTGTTCAAAAAGTTATAACCATATAAAGAAGAAACGCAGGTTCAAATCTAAAAACTGGGACTGAGCCTTAATTCTAGGCAACAGGTTGCGGTGCCTTAAGGGGTTTAATATCTTTTATATTATAATTTCAAAATATCATTAAAAGTCTGCTAGATAAATACTCCATAAGTATTTCATTCAGGCTTATGTCCCTGCCCGATTGTGTTTCTGTTTCTCTTCTCCTGTTCTGATCAACAACCACTGCATTAACCAAAACCGACGTGCCGTCAATCCAGAAGGCAAGACCAGATAACACGTATACACTACACACACTTATTAGTGATTGGCCCTACCCTTGCCCATGAAATATGCCATTAAGCAATTGCAGCTAGAGCTTATGTAATGTCTAAGTTTGTATCTGGTATGCCTCTGATGACACATCTGATCAATATGGTTTGATGCAGAAACGCGTGTACAGGCGGCGACATAATTGAGAATACAGAGACCACTGATAATAGGTGGTTTACAAAACGGGAAGCTCCAACTGTGCCTCGCTCCTGTAATTTTGCGCCTACTTGTTTCTCTTTTTTTTGGTGCATGTTTTAATCCAGGACTTTTCCGGTGGGGGGGCACATATGTGGTTTGGATGCCACCTGAAGGTGTACCTTGAAAAGTCTGAATGAATACTTATGGCTATTTCTAGCAGACTTTTAATGATATTTTGAATAAAGATATTAAAGACTTTTAAACTTTTTAATCAGGCAGATAATTCTTGTAATTTCCACTTGGGAATCGGAGGGACTACTAGCCTCCAGCTACACGTCTTACTGTCATGATGTATTGGGACCTGCACAGTAGAGGAGAGAGAGAAGTACATTGATGCCAGAACCATAGCACAAGAATGCAGAGATGGCATCACTGTCACCTGAACAGGTTGCTGGTATGCCAGCTTCACAACCAATGTATCTATTGAGTGCTATAGGAAATATATTGCCCTTGATTACAGCTCCACCTATTTATGCAGGCATGAATTACCGATAGGTTCGAGGACATTCTATTGGTCAAAGCTAACTGTGGCATCTTATGGGTCTGCTCCTGGGTGCCGCCATCTTTAAAATCATTAACACCCTTTGTGATGTCATTGTAAAGCCTGCTCAAGGCTTCCAAATCTGTCATTACAAAGACAGACTGTAATTAAGCAGAATACAGTTGTATTGAAGTATATTGTATAAGTGATTATACCCACTAGAATTCAATTAACCAAAGGGGGCTTAAATATGTTTGACCTATTAAGATACAGAAACTATTATTCGCAGCAGTAAGCCAATATCAAAAATATAAAGAACGACTAAATGTCCGAAAAAAAAATTTGAATACCAAAATCAATGACACATTACACATCTTGGTACACTGACGTATAAAAACGTTAGGGGTGTCAGAATATGGCGATGTAAGGCATATTTATTTTTAAGTTAACTTTATTCAACTATATAATTAACTAAAACCATAATCGTATTGTATATCACTCTAATTGCTTCCCAAAATACAGAAAGGTGTCAATCTCTAGATTGCACATTGAAAAAATAAAAGGCCATCAGAATATGGCACAACTGTTTTTTTTTTTTTTTTGCCCGATTTCCACCTCAATTTATTCAGTACATAACAAATAGAAATACAAGTTGTCTGGCAGATAACAAGTCATTGTTTACTTTTTGTAGACAAAAAAAATCAAAATGTTTTGGCTTGTGGAAGGAGTGAAAAATGGAAGTCCAAAAAACAAAAAACCTTGGTCTTGAAGGGGTTAAATAAATTCTTCCCAGGAAGACTTAAGAAAGATTTGAAACTAACTAACAGGAAAGGTGATCCCCTTTATATATTTAGCCAATGGCACGTAATTTTTCATATGGTTCTACCTACGCAGATGGAGAGGTGTATGAGAGACCAACTTAAAAAAAAGTGATCCCAACATATATTTAGCCAAATGCAAATATTTTGGTATAGATTCTGCCCAAGCTTATTCAACAATGGGGGTCATTTACTAAGGGCCCGATTCGCGTTTTTACATCCTCCAATGTTTGCATGCATAAACATGATATATAATGAGGTGCATAAAAATAAAAATAATTAATACTCGTGTATAGCCGAGTTTTTCAGCACAAAAAATTGGCTGAAAAACGTCCCCCTCGGCTTATACACGAGTCCAATACAAGTCAATAGCCGATAGTACATGGACTTAAAAAATAATAAACTTATATACTCACCCTCCGGTGGCCCCGATCGATGCGCGCCGCTGCTTCCCCCAGCAGCACATTACTGCCGGCAGCCAGCTTCTTTCACTATTGGCCAGGAGGCTGTACGAACGTCAGAGCGCTTTTCTTGTATCATTGGGGGAGCAGCGCTGAGCATCGGGGCCACCGGAGGGTGAGTATATAAGTTTTTTTCTTTTTTTTTTTAATTCTGGGCTGGCTGTATACTACTGGGGGCAGGCTGAAGTGTCTGTATACTACTGGGGGCAGGTTGTATACTGATGGGGCAGGCTGTATACTACTGGGGGCAACTGGGCAGGCTGTATGCTACTGGCGGCAGGCTGTATACTACTGGGGGCAGGCTGTATACTACTGGTGGCCAGGCACCCTGTAAAATCTGGTGGGGGCAAGTTTTGGGCAGGCTGTATACTACTGGGGAAAGGCTGGGCAGGCTGTATACTACTGGGGGCAAGCTGGGATGGCTGTATACTACTTGGGCAGGCTGTATACTACTGGGGGCAAGCTTGGCAGGCTGTATACTATAGGGGGCTGGCTGGCTATATACTGGGGGGTCTGTGACCAATGCATTTTAAATATTTTGGTCTTAATTTCATATTTCCAAATTTTGGTTATTGTGGCCTGCGTGTTTTGGCAAACTTGCTGGTTTCTTATGATATCTGCATCAATAACAACCAACTCATTAGATGGCAAATATTAAGGGAATGGACTGTGAGACTGGGGTACCCCAAAATTTATAAACCGAGTTACCTCAACAGTTTTTTGGGTTTTTTTTGTTTTTAATAAATTGTTTAAAAAGATGAGGAAATCCCCATTTCATGCTTCATCTTCAAATGCTTTGTTTCTCATCCTGAAATAATTTCACGTTGCAGCCATGGAGATTTTTTTTTAAGGTTTTAAATTTTTTTTAATTTAATTAAAAAAATTTAAAAAAAATAAAAATCCGAAAACCAAATAATCTACAACTTTTTTGCGTGTATTATTCTCTATGTGCTTGATTTGGCTTTTCTATGTGTTTTTTTTTTTTGGAATTCTCACTTCAAAGACCACATCATTTTATAAAAAATATTTGCATTACAAGTCAGAGAAAATAGAATAAGAGGTTACCCCAGAGGCAGGGAATTGTCCTGTAAATAAAATATTCCCATACTTTTAATCTACATTTTAAATTTCTAAGTATTGAAATTGTTTTGTGACTCTCACGATTAGTCCCCCCAATTAATTATGGTTGCATGACGTAAAAACAATTGTAGAGACTAGAGAAAGGATAAGAAGAATAATAAACCCATAAAAGACATGATCCTTTAATTACATATGCTTTCCTTTTCCTGCTTTCCCGGTTTAATTAAATAAACTAGGCCTGGTTGTGGGTTACACTTTCAACAACTTTTATAGATTTATCCTATTAAAGATTTTCTGTTTTTAAAAAAAATATCTGTGCTCTGTTGGCTGCAACTAATATTTCCAATAGAAAAGTCCATAGTATATTCCGGTATAATAAATCAAAACATGAATACTGAAAGATATAGAACATATTTCTAACAATTTGTTAATCAAGAAAACACACTAACGTTTTTGTGTTTTTTTGTTTTTATCATTTTTTGATGCTCCCTGTTTTTGCTGGATGTAATCTTTTTTGTAATCTTTTTTCCACAATAGCTTTTACAAATCCTCAAGGAAGAAGCACTAGTATATAGTCGAATCTTCCCTTGAAATGTCCCCCAATTTTTTTTTTCTTTTTTTCTGTAAATCAAGTAAGCTAAAAAAGACCAATTCTATCTACAAAAATGGAAATCTAAAAGATGGGTAGTTATATTTTCATTAGCATAGCTATGGTTTGAGCAGTAGGATACCGATCTTGTAAATAAGAGAACAGTTTTTTTTTTCCTAAGTAGATAAAGGCTAACAACCAAACAGAATTCATAACCCAAATTGGTTTTATCAAGATTATAAGTTGATAGTTTATACCGTAAGCAACATTGTTTTTCAATTTTTATTAAAAGAACGTTGAAATGACCCATCAGACAACAATTTTAAAATTAAAAAAACAAAATTTTTATTGTGGGTTAAAGTGCATACATAGAAGGGGTTATTAAAGTCCCTCCACACATCAGGATTTTTGATTTCAATATGGCGCCAGAAAAAATAATTTTTTTTTATTATTTTCAAGGCCAGTGGTATTATATAGGGGTATTTTCAACAATGAACATCCCAAACATGTAAATAAGTTATTTTATTAAAACTTGAATGCTGACATAACTACCAGTATGCACAAAAGAATCTCTGGATAGCACTCATACACCTGGTCATCAACACCTGAACAATTTTTAAGGGAGTTGTTTGAGAGGGGCCGGTGTTTCCAAAACTTTGTGACAAAATGGTAAAGGTGACTATGGGTGGAATGGGGACCAGACAGCCAGCAATATTATTCAATTATTGCAGTCTCTATAAGCTAAATTATAGGAGGCGATAACAGGAGTTTCAGTTTGTTGTAACACAACATCAAGTGGCAGCCATCTAAACACAAAGCAACAACAAAAAAGGCCAGAAGTACAGGGGCCCAAAATTTGTTTCTGGCAGAATGATTTTCATATGGGGACATTGGAAACAGTGTGTGTTGAGATCCTGCTTTGGTCCATGCTGTGGAAAGGGCCATGTTTTCTTCTTTGGGATAAGCGCAATGTCACAATCAACAACCTGCTCTCTTATTATAATACCACACACCACACTACTGGCCCAGGGCCAAAATATCTTGACAGGAATAAAACTCCTTGGCCCCGTTTTTCACCTGGTTTTGGGCGCCGAAAGCTTCTGGATGATCTTGAATGTGGGGGTGGAGAATTTGTGCTTTCCAAAGCGGACCCTGTTGCTGTTCATTCTTCTGTTGACCCGTTTTTTTCCTCTGTTGACTGATTGAAAAAGTGCTCATCAATGATTGGAGGCTCAAATGTGCTGCTTGGATGAAACAATAGACCACATTCATCCATGCCAGAGCCCCTCCTCCAGGAGATGTAGCCAGTGACATTATCGTCACAGTGGTTGCCCGCTTGTTGGACCTATATTGGAATGGGTTGGATGACAAACATGAGGAAGTCCAACAAATTTTAGAAAAAAATAAAAAAAATGTTTTCAAACAGCACACTTAGTTTTTCTTCTACCTCATGTATAGTTTTTTATGTGCTGTCAGCAATAGAAAAAGCCCTGGTGATTTCCCACTAAGGTAAAAAATATTATCATACAGGTCCCACCGTCCCCTGCTGTGTTCACAAAAGAATTAGCGGCCCCCCTGATTAGAAAACTTTAAAAGTCTTTTAACAAAAAAAACTATAAATACAAATAAACAAAAAAAAAAAACTGCCCGCTCTGCGCCGTAGAGCTGTACTGGCGCTGAGCCCCCGGCGATTAGCCTCAGCGCAAGTACAGCTACTGGCGCAGAGACCGAATGGCCCGGTTAACAACATCAGCGCTGTACAGCAGCCGAACCGGCAATCGTTAGCCAGCGGGATTTTCAAGCGGTTATCCTACCGCTGACATCCCCGGCTAACACACCTGCGTCCGGAGTGGGCTCCCGAATCGGGTGGTTTAAATAAAAAATATAAAACAAAAACAAAAAAATACAAAAAAAACAAAAAAAAAAAAAAAAAACAAAAAAACAATAACAACAAATTCTTTAAAAAAATCCCAATAACTCAAGACGACTAACAAATTAAAAACAATTTCACAAAACAAAAAAAAAAAAAATTAAAAAAAGCCTTAAGCCGCGTCACGCCCGCTTAATAGCCCTCTTGGGTCCCTTTACCCCAACGGATCGTCCCCCCCCCCCCTTTGCAACCCGTTTTCCCGGGGGGGGGGGGGCGCGTCTGTTTTGGGCTCCTAATGTGGGGAGAGAAGCCTGAAAAAGGCTTATTGCCTTAAGATGGCGTCTGTGACATCATCTAAAGGCAAAAGTGTGTCAGCCTTTGCAATCTCTGCCACTATGGCTGGCACTTGCTAATTACCCCTGCAATACATTAGTTATTGCAAGGTATTAATCCAAACAAGCATTCCAGATGATTGCTTTTGTTCATATACATGGTATATTGGTTAAAAAAGTATTTTAAAAAATTACAAAATATGTTTTTCAATAAAAAAAATAAAATTGACTTTATAAATCATTAACAATCCCATGGAGCCCCAAAAAACATATAAAGATACATATAAGCTCAAAAAAGTCCTAAATCATAACACAAACCCCACAATATATAGTATCACCATCAAGTTCCACCAGTTCCCCGCCCTACCGTCGTACAAATCCATAGAAAAAACTAAATAAACTATTGAAAACCCATATGATGAACGCCATAAAAAAAAAAAAAAAAACGTTTTACTAAAACACCACGCCAAAATGTATGAATTTTTACCTATTATATTCCCACTACAAAAATGCATAAAATAAAGTGACATCAAAAACATATTGTACTCCCAGAATGATATTGTTTCATGACCAACATGTCCCCGCGCAAAAAACAAGCCCATCCATCAAACCAGCCTCCCCTGTTAGCAAAAACGGTAACAAAAATGTTTATGCCTGTGGAAATGAACGGCGATTGATGCAAAAATGATAGATTGTTTCTTTTTCCCCCACCATTAAGGGGTTTATTATTTGGCAAAATTTTAGTAAAACAAAGAAAAAAATATTCTGTTTGGTATCCCCTAATCGTATCACGAACCCATAGAATAAAGATAACAGATTATTAGGCTATAGAAAATTTTTAAAAAAAAAAAAAAAAAAGGTGAACGCGAAAAAAAAAAAGTAAAAAATTCCAGTACGAATTTATGCTTTTCTACTCCTGCTGCCCTCAAAAAAGTTCCTAAAATTATCAACAATAGGTATACCACACCCACAAAATATGATAACACTGGAAAAGCAAATCTCGTCCCCGCACAAAAAAAAAAATGGCCATCCACATGCCCCAAATATAACGAAAAGCGAAAATTTTATAGCCTTCAAAAGGGGGCAAACGTAGAGAAAACTAATAAATTCCTGGCAGTCTGCAGGTGCTTCTCCCTTTTGTTGTCCTCCGCTGGGTGCCCCCGCAACACACAGTAACGGCACGTGTGGGGGGGTCGCTGAGCACTCAGATCAGAGAAATTGTAGAAAACAAAATTTTAATGGTGAGTTTTCTCTTCTTTTTTTTTTTATTTTTTGGAAAATTTGGTAAATTTTAGGGCTAAATGAACGTATTTAATAAACCGACAAAATTTTGACCATTTCCTAAATTTCAACCACATTCGCCATTTTGATTCAAATTACTATGATCTCAAGGGGTTTAACAAAATCGTTTGTAAAGGCTTTTCTTGATAGGTTTGAGGGGTCAGATTTGAATGGGTTGTTATATAGGGGTTTTGGGGTTGCTAAACTATGTAAAAATTTTGGATTTCAAAAACAGTATTCAAAATCACCCACAAAATAGTCCAAATTCCGAAAATACGGAAAATCGCTGTTTCGATTTGTAGGGCCCGCGTGAACGGGTCAAAAATAAATTATCCAAAACATTTCAAAAATTATGAAAATAAAGTAGAACAATGTGGAAAATGTTTATTCTGCAAGTTATATTTAGGTGGTACAAATTCGATCTTGCTGCCTTGAAAAACGCTGGTGAGTTTGAATTTTCGAAAATGGCAATTTTTCTAAAAATCATCAATTATTTTTTTTTTTTTTTTTTTGTAAATAAAAAAAAACGCAAACACTTATCAGCCAAATTTAACAAACTAAAATGAAGTACAACAATGTGGGGGAAAACAATCTCAGAATCGCTTTTGATAAGTAACAGTTGTTCAAAAAGTTTATAACCATATAAAGAAGACCAGGTTCAAATCTAAAAAACTGGGACTTGAAGCCTTACACTACCGCAACAGGTTGCCGTCCTTAAGGGGTTTAATATCTTTTATTTATATTCAAAATATCATTAAAAAGTCTGCTAGTAAATACCATAAGTATTATCAATTCAGGCTTTATGGTCCCTGCCCTGATTGTGTTTCTTGTTCTCTTCCCTCTGTTCTGCATCAACAACCATAAGCATAACAAAACCGCAACGTGCCGTCAATCAGAAGGCAAACCAGTGATAACACGTATACATACAACACTTTATTAGTGATTGGCCCTACACCTTGCCATGATAATGCATGTAAGCATTGCAGCTAGAGCCTTATGTATGTCTAAGTTTGTATCTGGTATGCCCTGATGACACATCGATCAATATGGTTGATGCAGAAACGCGTGTACAGGCGGCGACATAATTGAGACAACAGAAACCACTGACATATAGGTGGTTTACACCAACGGGAAGCTCCACACCTGTGCCGCTCCTGTAATTTTTGCGCCTACTTTGTTTCTTCTTTTTTGGTGCATTTTTAATCCAGGACTTTTTCGGTGGGGGGGCACATATGTGTTTGGATGCCACCTGAAGGTGTACCTTGAAAATCCTGAATGAATACTTATGGCTATTTCTAGCAGACTTTTAATGATATTTGAATAAGATATTAAAGAACTTTAAAACTTTTTAATCAGGCAGATAATTCTTGGTAATTTTCCCACTTGGGAATCGAAGGACTACTAGCCTCCAGCTACACGTCTTACTGTCATGATGTATTGGGACCTGCACATAAGAGGAGAGAGAGAAGTAACATTGATGCCAGAACCATAGCACAAGAATGCAGAGATGGGCATCACTGTCCACCTGAACAGGTTGCTGTATGGCCAGCTTCCAAACCAATCCATGTATCTATTTGAGTGCTAATAGGAAATATTATTGCCCTTGATTACATCTCCACCTATTTCTCCCTTTTATATTCAGACCATGAATTACCGATAGGTTTCGAGGACATTCCTATTTGGTCAAAGCTGACTGTGGCATCTAATGGGTCTCCCCTCCTGGGTGCCGGCCATCTTTTAAATCATTAAACATACCAAACACCTTTTGTGATGTCCCATTGTAAAGCTGCTCAAGGCTTCCAATCTGTCATACAAAGACAGACTGAATTAAGGCAGAATACGTTGTATTGAAGTATATTGTATAAGTGATTATACCCACTAGAATTCAATTAACCAAAGGGGGCTTAAATATGTTTGACCTATTAAGATACAGAAACTATTATTCGCAGCAGTAAGCCCAATATCAGAAAATAGCGACTAAATGTCCGAAAAAAAAATTTGAATACCAAAATCAATGACACATTACACATCTTGGTACACTGACGTATAAAAACGTTAGGGGTGTCAGAATAAGGCGATGTAAGGCATATTTATTAAGTTAACTTTATTCAACTATATATTAACTAAACCATATCGTATTGTATATCACTCTAATTGCTCCAAAAAAATAAAGAAGAGGTGTCATCTAGATTGCACATTGAAAAAATAAAAGCCATCAGAATATGGCACAACTGTTTTTTTTTTTTTTTTTTGCCGATTCCACTCAATTTAATTCAGTACATAACAATAGAAATACAAGTTGTCTGGAGATCAGACAACGTCATTGTTTACTTTTTGTAGACAAAAAATCAAACGTTTTGGCTTGTGGAAGGAGTGAATGAAAAATGGAAGTCCAAAAAACAAAAAAACCTTGGTGCTTTGAAGGGGTTAAATACATTCTTCCCAGGAAGACTTAAGAAAGATTTGAAACTAACTAAAGGGAAAGGTGATCCCATTATATATTTAGCCAATTGCACGTAATTTCATATGGATTCTACCTACGCAGATGGAGAGGTGTATGAGAGACCAACTTAAAAAAAAGTGATCCCAACATATATTTAGCCAAATGCAAATATTTTGGTATAGATCGATTGCCGCAACTTATTCAACAATGGGGGTCATTTACTAAGGCCCGATTCGCGTTTTTTTACAATTCCTGCCCTTTAACTTTTCGTTTGCATGCATACATGAATATGGTGCATAAGAAATAAAATAATAATACTCGTGTAAGCCGATTTTTCAGCACAAAAAATTGGCTGAAAAACGTCTCCCCTCGGCTTATACACGAGTCCAATACAAGTCAATAAGCCGATAGTACATGGACTTAAAAAATAATAAACTTATATACTCACCCTCCGGTGGCCCCGATCGGCGCGCGCTGCCTCCCCCAGCAGCACTTAACTGCCGGCAGCCAGCTTCTTTCACTATTGGCAGAGGCTGTACGAACGTCAGAGCGCTTTTTCCTTGTATCATTGGGGGAGCGACGCTGAGCATCGGGGCCACCGGAGGTGAGTATAATAAGTTTTTTTTCTTTTTTTTTTTTTAATTCTGGGGCTGGCTGTATACTACTGGGCTGGGGCAGGCTGAGTGTCTGTAATACTACTGGGGGCAGGTTTGTATACTGATGGGGCAGGCCTGTATACTACTGGGGGCAACTGGGCCAGCTGTATGCTCCTTGGCGGCAGGCTGTATACTACTACTGGGGGCAGGCTGTATACTACTGGTGGCCAGGCATGTATACTGGTGGGGGCAAGTTGGGCAGGCTATTACTACTGGGGAAATCTGGGCAGCTGTATACTACTGGGGCAAGCTGGATGGCTGTATACTACTTGGGCAGGCTGTATACTACTGGGGGCAGCCTTGGCAGTCGTATACTATCGGGGCGGCTGGCTGGCTATATACTGGGGGGTCTGTGACCAATGCATTTCCCACCCTCGACTTATACTCGAGTCAATAGGTTTTTCCAGTTTTTGGTGGTAAAATTAGGGGTCTCGGCTTATACTCGGGTGGGCTTATACTTGAGTATATACGGTATATATTGGGGAGACTCAACAAAAACTTTAGAGCAGAATGAATTCTCACAGACACACCATAAGCGAGGATAAGGATACACCTGTGGGATAACATTTTTCTGGACCAGGCTACAATAAGAAAATTTAAAGGTCCTATACTCAAAGGTGACTTTAAGGATAGCAGAGAAAGGAAAACCTGGGAGTTCAAGCTGATGATGATCTTCCAGTCACTGACACTAGGCCCCAATATTGCACATGGGTTTATATCTCATTACATGGACACACTTTAAACCCCACAAAAGACTTAAAACCCCATGGTCTTTTTCTGTGTAACATTACCTCCAGTTTTATTGCCCCACCTTATCTTAATTGTGTCTCATCATATGTACTAATCATCTTAGTGTAACATCTCTCAAATTTTGTGTTTTTCTCTCAGTACTTCATTTGTATCCTTGCCTGATGACGGGGCATGTGTGCCCTGAAAGCTTGCAGCAAATATAATTTTTTCTGATTAGCCAATAAAGGTATCATTCATTAGAGGGGTTTGCCCATGAAAAAAAATCTCAAATTTCAATCCCCTAGTGATTACACACAATACATTTTTTAACCCTTTACTTTACAATTGTGCATTTTTTTTGCTGTTTTAGCTCCTATCACTCAGTGATGGTCAGAGTAGGATTTCAGGGTGTGGGCGGGCACTCTCTAACCAGGCACATTATGATCCCTCTAGTTCTGTGAGCTGACAATGTGGTTAGGGTATCAGGGTAAAAGGTTTATATACAATTTAATTTACCTTCTGAACATTCACTTGTACCTAACACATATATAGAGAGATGAGACAGATCAGAGATGTGAGATGATAAGATGCATATTACACACAATGACACTCTCCAGTTCTTGCCACATGTCAGCTACACACACACACACACTCTGTCAGATCTGATGTGCCTTCCTCCTCTTCCCTGGATAAAGAACGTATCTGCCTGTAGCTTGAAGTTCTCCTCACGCTGTGTACATGCCAGTGGAAGTCAGGGGGAGGGGCTGCTGCAGAGAGAGGAGAAAGAGAGAGAAAGACAAGCTCCTTGAAGCCTCAGGCGAGATGGCTGCAAACCATAAAGATAGAAGGTCCAGGGTCACATCCAGGGGCAACTGAAATTGCGTACACCATGACAGGTTGGAATTATATTTTAGAGAATGTGTTATTTTGTTATCCTGAGTACATTTAAGAAACTTGTCTACGTGCTAATACCCCTTTAAGCACTTTTGTAGTTTTTACACAAAAGTATTTACATCACAGAAGATTTTTGACTTTTCCTACATAAGCATTTTGTTGCTTGAAAATGGCCCCAATGAAAAGCTGAAACGTTGCTGTCCTGGTACTAGCCGACACCTGGGACCGGAGTCTAAGTGGCACCTGGTCTTTATCAGAGCCCGCCGCAAAGTGGGATGGTCTTGTTGCGGCGGGGTACCAACAGGTCGTTCCACAGGTGCGACTAGCCCGCGGTGGCAGCAAAGGTAGTAATGCAGTAGAGAGTCTGTACCTGGGGAGAAAGAGGGAGAACAGCACAGGAAGGCACACTAGGACTCACGTCAGGAATCGCAGGAGCTGGCACATGGATCAGGAACACAGCAACTGACTGGCACATGGATCAGAAGAGCAGCAACGGACTTGTATATGGATCAGGAAACACAGGAAAGCAGGATACATAGGAACGCAGGATACACAGGGGGGCTTTCGCTTCAGGGGATGGCTTGAAGATCCGACAAAAGAGCATCTATCACGATTCATTACTGGTATGCATATATCAAGGATCCCAGAAATAATCAGGACCCCTTCATGCTAGAAACCTCTCAGAGGCCAAGTAGTCTATCCAATGACAGACATATAGCAATAAAGGGACTATGGTTTCAAATACCCAGACTGTAGAGTCACCCGCTGGGATTATAATCCCACTTCCTAGTGTCACAAATGAAGGTCCAATATAGTATATATGCCAGTATATCGCGAAAAATAAAGAAATTGAAGGAGGCGTGGAAACAATCTACTCCATCTGAGGGGGGTTTAAATATGCATCTTGATATCTGAAACAATAATGACAAAAAATAAACTAGGTCTGTTGAGGTAAGAGAAGGTTAAGCAAGGGTTTCCAAATTAAAACAGTTTCTTGTATAGTAACTTCATTTAAATAATGCTCATAACATTATATTCAATACTCAAACCATTAGAATGAAGAGTATTGAGGTGATGTATCCATTTTAATATAGATCACAAAATCACTATTACACGTAAGGTAGGGACCAATTCTATAGGTCTGGCCCCCAATAACTCACCCTTACTCAATATACAATTTATACAAGATCTACTACATGGAAAGCTACCAGTGTGTGTAGCTCCCAATATGCCCCTTTGTATAAAAGTTCTTAGTGGCCCTACATCAGATTTAACAAGACGATCACCAATGTTCATGGGACGTCTAAATGAAAATAATGTGGACTTAGGTAGGAACATAGGTTCCTTCATCAATACTGTCCAATGTTTTGGATGTTATGGAATCAATACCATCACTCTTATTTCAAAAAATAGAAATGAAAGGAATTCTAGCGGAATGTTGTGTCTTTATATTTAGTTTAAGTAAATCATTCCTATCCCTATTTTCAACTAGCCTTCTACTTTTGGCAATAATTTGTTTGGGGTAACCCCTTTCTCAAATTTTTTTTAGTCATTTTAGTTATATTTGATTCTTTTAACCCTAATAAATTGGCTCAGGGTTAATGAATCCAGCATGGGACGAGGATGAGCGTTATCATATTTCAGTAAGGTATTCCTATCCGTTGGCTTCACATAAAGATCTGTAGTTAAATAAATACCTTCATACATCACAAAAATGTCTAAAAATCATATGAGCTTCTCAGAACAAACAACTGTAAATTTAATATCATTATCAAGAAACGATTGGAATAAAATAAGTTCCTCAACAGTGCCTGTCCACAAGAGGAAGTAATCGTCTATGTACCTCCACACTCCAAAACATGTCGGAAGTGTCGGAAGTCCTCCTCCAGTGATGCCATCAAGTCATACCTACCTGTCTATATATTTACATGTAAACAAGTGCAAATTGATGCAGCACTCCAGGTGAAGAAAAAATTTGATTCCACTATAGCAATAGCTACAGCTGTTACTATTGCTGTGTTGGAATAAACAGTTTATTTCACTTGGAGTGCTGCTTCACCTTGGACTTTATCCACATGCTGATATGGTAAATATATAAATTGATTGTCTAATACTATTTCTCTTATCCTGTATTTTTCTTGTTTTAGTGTCTCTGGTGTGCCTGCATAATTCTAATCATATGCAAGCCCCTGGTCTCCAATAAAGTCAAGAGTCTGTTTGGCAGACATGGTCGGTCACTAACCACTTTGCCGGAAAGAACATTTCACTGGCATTGATTTTTGCTAATAAAGAACAGCTCCAGGAATAAAATTGACATAATCTTTAATAGATGGATGCAGTAGATAGTCAGTTTTCACCTCGATTTTCACTGACTGGTGACTGCTTTTATATGTTTAGCTGAGGAGTTTTATGCCTGCACTCAGTCTCATAGTTTTTATATGATGCTGCTTTGAATTTTTACTTCCTACATATATATATATATATATAAAAAATTGGACCATTCTAAATTGCATCTCCATTTAGTTTTAATTACTATGAACATCTCAAGGGTTTAACAATCTTCCTAAAAGCAGTTTTTTTATAGTTTGAGGGGTGCAAATTTAAAATTGGGTTGATACATAGGGGGTTTCTAATATTATATATTTCAAATTTCGTAAAAAAAAAATAGTGATCCCAAAAAAGTCAATTCTGAATTCTCCTTGAAAATACGGAAAACTGATGTTCAATTTGTAAGCCACGTGACATCAAAATTAATTATCGAGACATTTCAAAAATAATAAAAACTTGAAGAGGTTTTTCCCATTAAAAAAAAATGTCAAATTTTAATTACCTAGTGATGTTTACAAAATAAAGATCACTTTTAACCCTTTACTTCACAATTTTACTCAGTTTTATTGCTGTTTCATCTCCTATCACTCAGTCATGGTCAGTGTAAGATTACAGATTGTGGGCAAGGATTCTCTAAGCAAACACTTCATGATTCCTCTGTGCTGTGAGATGCTGTGTGCTGACAATGTGCTTAGATTATCCGGGTACAGGTTTATATACACTTTCATTTAGCTTCTGAACATTGTACCAGTATCTGACACATATAAAGAGAGATGAGACAGATCAGAGATGAGGAGATCCATTAGATGCCTATTGCACACAATGACAGTCAGCCCTGCTACATCTTTGCTATTCCACAACGCACTAAATCTGCTGTACCTTCCTGCTGTGCCTTGCCAGAGGAACTGGCCGGCAGGAACTGATTGTCTGTGTCCCGGTGTGCATCAGTGAGTGAGTGGACTGCATGAGGCGGAGCTAGAGTGCAGGGAGCAGAGAGAAAGAGAATCTCAGCTCCACGGCCGTCACACAGAAATCCAAGATGGCTTCCCTGAACCCTAAGTCAGAAGTTACAGGGTCGTTTCTAGAAGCAACTGAAATTGTGTACAGCAGGACTGATAGAGACAGGTTGGAATTATATCTGTAAAATGCTGTATTTTTGTTAATGCCAGTTAATTAAAGAATGTGATATTTTGTTGTCCTGAGTATATTTAAGAAACTTGTCTCTGTGGAAATAACCCTTTAACCCCTTAACGACTTGGCCTTTTTTAGTTTTTTCACTTCCATTTTTCACTCACCAACTTCAAAAATCTATAACTTTTTTATTTTTCCACATAAAGAGCTGTGTTATGGCTTATTTTCTGCGTAACAAATTGCACTTCATAGTGACGGTATTTAATATTCTATGGCATGTACTGGGAAGCGGGAAAAAAATTCCAAATGCAGTGAAAATGGTGAAAAACCACATTTGTGACGTTTTCTTGTGGGCTTGGATTTTACAGCTTTCACTCTGCGTCCCAAATGACATGTCTACTTTATTCTTTGGGTCGGTACGATCACGTGGATTCCAAATTTGTATAGGTTTTATAATGTTTTCATACATTTAAAAAAATTAAAACCTCCTGTACAAAATATATATTTTTTTATTTTGCCATCTTCTGGGGCCAATAACTTTTTCATACTTTGGTGTCCGGAGCTGTGGATAGTGTCATTTTTTGCGAATTTTGATGCCGTTTTCATTACTATAATTTTTGGGACTGTGCGACCTTTTGATCACTTTTTATTAATTTTTTTATATTTTTCAAAATGGCAAAAAAATGCCATTTTCGACTTTGGACGCTATTTTCCGTTACAGGGTTAAACATATTGAAAAAACATTATCATATTTTGATAGATCGGGCATTTTCGGACGCGGCGATACCTAATGTGTTTATGATTTTTACTGTTTATTTATTTTTATATCAGTTCTAGGGAAAGGGGGGTGATTTGAATTTTTAGGTTTTTTTATTATAATTTTTTTTTTTTAAACTTTTTTTTATTTTTACTTTTACTATTTTTCAGACTCCCTAGGGTACTCTAACCCTAGGTAGTCTGATCGATCCTATCATATACTGCCATACTACAGTATGGCAGTCTATGTGGATTTTACAATTAGCACATTGTAATGCATGGGTTAAAACGAAGTAGCCTCGGGTGTTCGGAACACCCGAGGTTACCATGGCGACGGATCGCCGCTCCCCGTGACGTCATCGGGGAGCAGCGATCCACAACAAGATGGCGCCGCCGGCAGCAATATGCAGCAAAGACTTATCGGCCCGTGTTACCGGTAAGCCTTTGCTGCAATATGCAGCAAAGACTTATCGGCCCGCGAGCCCTCTCCATGCACCGGGACCCGGCGCGCGCCGTACTAGTACGGCGCGCGTCGGGAAGGGGTTAAAGCATACATATGGGAAATGTTATTCAGCAAATAATTTAGGTGATTGTCAGGATTCAGGGATAGTGGACCCACTGAACCACCGCAGACAATGATGTAAGTCAACTTCTGGGAGCGAAGTCTAAGTAGTACCCGGTTTCAACAGAGCCCAGTGCAAAGTCGGTTGGACTTGCTGCGTCGTGCTACCACCAGGCACGACTTTGTCTGCGTTGGTGGCCAAGCTGAGGTGTAGAATCGTGAGGAAGAGGCCAAGTCGGGTCAGGCAGGAGGTCAGGACAGGCAGCACCGGATCAGAGTAGGGGATGTAGCGGAAGGTCAGGACAGCCAGCACAGGAGCAAAGTGAGGGACAGAATCAAGGTCACAATGGAAAATCAGTCTAAACGCACAGGGCAAGGAACATAGCTTTCTCAATGGCATGGAAGTTATTTATTAGATTGCCAGGTGGCAGCGCCAATTAGCGGCACGCTGGCCCTTTAAATCCTGAGAAACCAGCGCGTGCACGCTTCGCGGCCTTTTGTCAGCTTGGGTTGTGGTTCAGGCAGAAGCCTGTAGCAAGGAGAGTCGAGTCTGCTGCCAGATAGACTTGAGATCTTAGGCCAACTCTTCCATAGCAGGAACATCAGAAGGGACTGAAAGAGGAAGAGGTTGATGTGGGTGTTGTCCATAGACGATGAAGAAAGAAGAAGATCTGCCAGATTCCGAGTCCAAGGAATTGTAGGAAAACTCTGCCCATGGCAGCAGTTTGGACCAGTCGTCCTGTTGGGCGGGGGGCAAAATGGCGGAGATAGCAGCCCAGGGTCTGATTAATCCTCTCAACTTGCCAATTCGACTGCGGATGGTACGCAGAAGAGAAGTCCAGTTTTACTTGAATTTGACCGCACAGAGCACGCCAGAACCTGGGAAAAAATTGAACCACACAATCTGAGAACATGTGCTGAGGAAACCCATGACGCCAGAAGATATGCAGGAAGAACAGGCTGGCAAGACGTGGAGCCTACGGCAGACCTGGCAGAGGCACTAAGTGGGACATCTTGGAGAATTGGTCTGTTACCACCCAGTTGACAGTATTACCAGAGGAAGGAGGAAGATCCGTGATAAAGTCCTTGGCCACATGAGTTTACGGGCAACTGGGTATCAGTAATGACAGGAGAAGGCCAGCTGGTTTGAGACGCAATGGCTTGTTTCAGGCACAGGAAGTGCAGGAGCGCACAAAATCCCGTCCTTTCTTAACCAGATCTGGCCACCAGTAGAAACGGGAAATGAGAGCGACAGAGTGTTGCACCCCAGGGTACCAAGCCACACGAGAGCAATGTCCCCAAGTTAAAATACTCTTCCTTAGAACAAGTCGGACGTAGGCCTTGCCAGGAGGAAGCTGGCGAAGGTACACTGGAGTGGCAACAACAATTTGTTCAGGAGGAATGACATGCCGAGGAGCCATTTCTTCCCCAATAATATCAGAGGCATGAGAGAGGGCATCAGCCTTGACATTCTTTTCTGCTGGATGAAAGTGGATCAAGAAATTGAAGCGAGAAAAGAAGAGTGACCAGCGAGCTTGTTGTGGGTTGAGGTGCTGAGCAGTCTGTAGATATAGGAGGTTCTTGTGAACCGTATATATGCAAACTGGATGGCTAGCTCCTACTAGAAGATAGTGCCACTTTTCTAGCACCAATTTTATGGTCAGTAGTTCTCGGTCTCCTATGGAGTATTTTCTCTCCGCAGCAGAGAAGGTCTTAGAGAAGAACCAACAGGTGAAAGTTCAGCCTTTGGGCCCCTTCTGGGTGAGCGCCCCTCCAGCTCCCACAGAGGAGACGTCAACTGCCAGCTGGAATGGTTTCTCTGTATCAGGCTGTGTGAGAACAGGAGCAGAGGCAAAAGTGGACTTCAGCTTGGAGAATACCTTTTAAGCCGCCATAGGCCAATGCTTAGCATTAGCATCTTTCTTTGTCTATGCCAAAATGGGAAAGACAAGAGAAGAAAAATGTGGTAAAAATTGCCGTTACTAATTAGCAATGCCCAGGAATCTCTGTATAGCACAAAGTCCAAAGTTCTGAGTAAGGCCACTGAAGTACCGCAGACAATTTGGTAGGATCCATCTATATACCCTTGTCAGAGATGACTGGTTCGAGCTGATAGAAAGGCAACAGTGACTCAAATCGCCACCTGTTACAACCAAGGTAGGCAGAAGAGCATCTCTGAATGCACAGTACGTCGAACTTTGAGGCAGATGAGCTACAACAGCAGAAGACCACACCGGGTGCCACTCCTTTCAGCTAAGAACACGAAACTGAGGCTACAATTTTCACAAGCTCATCGAAATTGGACAGTAGAAGATTGGAAAAACGCTGCCTGGTCTGATGAGTCTCGATTTCTGCTGCAACATTCGGATGGTACTTTATATGAAGATTGCAGAGACAACAAAACGTAAAAATGGGTAGCTCTACGGCGCAGAGGAATAAGGAGTGTATGAAGAGGGCTCACGGGCTGAGTCCTCTTCATACAAAGGTGGGGTTTTTTGCATATTGCAGAAAACCCCCACCGCTAATAACCGTGGTCGGTGCTTGCACCGATCACGGCTATTAACCCCTCCCTCGCCGGCGGCATTTAAAAGACAGCGGCGTGCGGGCGCCGCCATCTTTGTTACGATCGCCGCGCCCCCTAACGTCATCGGGGGCGGCGATCGGTAGGCATGGTAGTCTCGGGTCTTCGTTTGACCCGAGGATACATGGCTTCTGCATAACCTTGTTGAATCTATGGCACGAAGAATTGAGGCAGTTCTGAAGGCAAAAGGGGGAGGCAACCCGTTACTAGCATGGTGTACCTAATAAAGTGGCCGGTGAGTGTATATATATATAGACGCAAAAAAGTGGCAGCACTCCAAGGAATCGTGGAAAAAATGTGAGGTTTATTCCATCTCTAGCTACATTTCAGCTGTTAATCAGCCTTTGTCAAGCAATGTAACAGGTGTTCAGCAAGTGTTTAAATAGTTACAACACAGTGACGTTTCACATACGCCCATTAAAGGCAAAGTAATGTTTACAGATCATCAACAAATTTGTACAAAGTTAACAATCCCAGTAATAAATATATCAACATGTGATTATTGTGTTACTCATCAGATTTTAATAGATATAAAGCATACAATACATGAAAATTCTTACAGTGCATCAAAAAATGTGATATTCTAAAAATTAATGCTTAAAATCACCTGTGTGATTCTGTCCCCTCGTCGCGCAGGATGCACGCGGCGTCTCCAGTAAGGTAATGCGCATGACCGGACTAGGGAAAGGAAACACTGTACTGCCACTGCGCATGTCACGCATGCGTATAGAGGAGAAGGTATTGGGCTCCGCCATATTACAAAAGGTAAGTGGAAACAACTTTCTGGCGCATGCGCTCATCATATCATGTTTTAAACCAGCGCCATATTGAAAGAGGGAAACGATCCCTACATAGCCCCTCTAAGGGAGAAATACTCGAACTAGGTGGAAAAATAGTCAGAAAGAGGCTCACCACATCACAGAAAATTGAACAACATAATAAGCTGCTGGGACAAAAATTTTTTACCCAAAATGAAGTGGTCCACAAATATTGAGGGTCAAAGCATACCTATGCCGCCTAGATCAGGCGATCAAGGTATCAATGTAGGGGTGTACCCCATGGGGGTCGAGTGACACCTTTAGTGTGTCGCACTCCCACATAATGGGGACAACCCACCTCTAGTGGACTATAAGGATGTCCTAGTGATGTGTATGCCTCAGGTCGATCTGATAATGTGACGCTTTATATGAAGATTGCAGAGACAACAAAACGTAAAAATGGGTAGCTATTACCACTGACCCCCCTTTGTCTGCTTGTCTTATTAGCAAATCAGTGTTCTCCTTAATCAGTTTCAAGGCATGTTTTTCCTTTTTAGACAAATTAGAGAAACCACCTTTTTTCCCATTAATTCTGTTTTTTTAATTCCACCAAATCCCTTTCAATAGCTTCCTGGAATTTGTCTAGGTTAGGTGTACGGGAAACAATCGGATAGAAGTTCCGATTGCTTGTTTGGAATTGTTTATTAATATTGTCATTTTTAGGACAAGATTCACACATAAGCGATTTGAGTGTTAAAATGTCAGCCTGTTCCCCAAAACTAGGACATTCATAAATTATCGAGGAAACCTCATCGATATACGAATTTACACCACTATCTGCAACATTGGCAAGAACGACAGAAGAAAATGCATCAGACACATGTGTACCTATGCCGCCTAGATCAGGCGATCAAGGTATCAATGTAGGGGTGTATCCCATGGGGGTCGAGTGACACCTTTAGTGTGCCGCACTCCCACATAATGGGGACAACCCACCTCTAGTGGACTATAAGGATGTCCTCAGTGGCGTAACTACAGCAGTAGCAGCCGTAGCGGTTGCTACGGGGCCCGGGAGGTCCAGGGGCCCGCGCTCCCTCGCCTGACTGTGCCGCAACTCCACTTTGGGATCCACCAAAGAGAGGAAAAGGGAGTGCGCGACCTCTAGCCTCAGGCAGAGGTGGATGATGGTGGATGATAGCCACATACATTGGCACAGGTCCGGCGGTCCGTACCCTGAAAGTCCCGTGAGTTTCTCCAGCCGGCTCTTCTCCCTAGAGTACTGTTCTCCCGGCCAGTGCTCATACAGCAGCAGCGAGGCCCGGGCTGCTCCCTGCTGCACTGTGTGGACACAGCTCCCTGCTCTACTGTATAGATAAAGTGCTGCTGAGCCTCTGGGACCTCGAGGAAGCAGCAGCCCTAGGGAGACAGCAGGTAACACAGGCCGGCCAGAGAACTATGGGCTCCCGGGGAGTGAGGAGCAGAGAGACCAGGCTCCAGGAGGAGGGAGTTCCCCAGCAGCACAAATCGGAGGAGGCTGCACAGAGGAAACATCTTCTGGTAAGTATATTTGTAAGTGTGTGTATGTATATGTATATCCTGTATCTGTGTGTGTAAATGATGTATGAGGTGTATATACTGTATGAGTGTCTGTATCTGTGTGTAAATGATGTATGATGTGCATATACTGTACGTGTGTAAATGATTTATGATGTGTATATACTGTATGTGTGTCTGTATCTGTGTGTGTAAATGATGTATGATGA
>CM033643.1:90922767-91015845 GCA_019512145.1 Engystomops pustulosus | reverse complement strand
TTGTATATACTGTATGTGTGTATGTATGTGTGTAAATGATGTATGTAAATATGTATGTATGTATGTGTGTAAATGATGTATGAGGTGTATATACTATATGTGTGTCTGTATCTGTGTGTAAATGATGTATGATGTGTAAATACTGTATGTGTGTTTGTATATGCCGTAGATGCGTGTGTATATGATGTATGGTGTGTATATATACTATATGTATGATTTCTATGTTACTTTAGTAAGCAGCTTTTAGTGGTGACAGGTCCTCTCATGTGTGTATGAGAGTAAAACTTTATGCGTGTGTATAAGTATATAAATGTGTGTGATTTTACAAATATATATATATATATATATATTTTTTAAGGTGAAGGGGGGCCCCATGCAGAAATCTGCTGTGGGGCCCAGCCTCTCCTAGTTACGCCACTGGATGTCCTAGTGACGTGTATGCCTCAGGTCGATCTGATAATGTGACACTTTATATGAAGATTGCAGAGACAACAAAACGTAAAAATGGGTAGCTGGGCACTCTCAATCCAACGACTGTCTGTCTCGGGCACTCTCATGCCAGCGACTGTCTGTCTCGGGCACTCTCATGCCAGCGACTGTCTGTCTCGGGCACTCTCATTCCAGCAACTGTTGGTCTCGGGTACTTTCAGTCCAGCGACTGTCGGTCTCAGGCGCTTTCATTCCAGCGACTTTTTGTGTCTCTGACTGTCCCTTTGTCTATGGAGAGATTTATCACAAGTGTCTGAGAGCAGAACTGCTCAAGTTGCCCATGGCAACCAAACAGAGCTCAAGTTTCAGCACAGCTGTTTATAAAATTACAGCTGATCTCTGATTGGTTTTAATGAGCAAATGGAACAGTTTAACCTCAGACACTTCTGATTAATCTGCCCCATCTCTCTGTATCCCTATCCAGCTTACCTCACACATTGCCAGCTTCCACTCATTGCCTATAGTAACCAATCAAAGCTCTGAGCTCATATTAACCCCTTAACGCTCTGCGCTGTAGCTCTACGGCGCAGAGGTATAAGGAGTGTATGAAGAGGGCTCACGGGCTAAGTCCTCTTCATACAAAGGTGGGGGGGGGGTTTGCATATTGCAGAAAACCCCCACCGCTAATAACCCCTCCGTTGCCGCCTGCAAAGTCGCCGGCGACATTTAAACGCCATCTTTGTTACGATCGCCGCGCCCCGAACGTCATCGGGGGCGGCGATCGGTTGCCATGGTAGCCTCGGGTCTTCGTTTGACCCGAGGATACATGGCTTCTGCATATCCATTACAATGAGCCTGTAATGTATAGTGTGCAAAAATGCCATATATTGCAATACAGAAGTATTGCAGTATATGGTAGGAATGATCTGACCATCTAGGGTTAATGTACCCTAGATGTTCCCCTCAAAAAAGTTGGAGAAAAAAAAGTTTAAAAAATAAAAAAATTAATAAAATATTAAAAATTCAAATCACCCCCCTTCCTGAACTGATATAAAACATAATAAACAGTAAAAATTACAGACACATTAGGTATTGCCGCATCCCAAAACGCCGATCTATCAAAATATAAAAACGGTTACGGCGCGCCGTATACCTCCGAGACAGGAAATGGTGCCCAAAATATTCCAAATTGGCGACTTTTACACCTTTTTACATCACATAAAAAAATGGAATAAAAAATGATCAATATGTCACACAGACCTCAAAATGGTAGCAATGCAAACTTCGGCTCATTTTGCAAATAATGACACCTCACACAGCTCCGTGCGCAAAGTATGAAAAAGTTATTAGCTTCAGAAGATGGCAAAAATTTTTTTTTCTTTTTTGTACACATTCGTTTAATTTTTGAAAATGTATTAAAACACAATAAAACCTATATAAATTTGGTATCACCGCGATCGAACCAAACCAAAGAATAAAGTTGAGGTGTTATTTGGAGCGCACACTCAAAGACGTAAAAACTGAGCCCACAAGAACGTGACGCACATGCGTTTTTTTAATTTAATTTTTCCACATTTCAGATACTTCGTCACAGATACTTCGTCAGGAGGTCCTCGTCAGGACGAAGCATCTGTGCGAAACGCGCGTCGGGGTGTTCCTGCTGGCCCTCCCCTTGACTGCCTCCGTGCCTTATACACCATGCCCTTGGGTAAGTGTGACCTGTCTATTGACGTGGATTATTAGTGCCGGATGGTACCTCCGGTTGACCAGTTTTTGATAGTAATACTTAGGTCCACTGCCCTATAAATTTGTCCCACTTCTTGGACATAATACTTCTTCGTTTACGTCTCCTTTTGGCACTATTGGTGAGGTGGTAGTAGGATAGGGGGGCCAAGGGTTCTCTGTGTCTGTCCCACATCCATCTGGGACACTGCCTATTCCCCTCATGTTTCCTACTTTCAGGAATCCCTTTTGAAAGTGGTGTTTATATTGTGTATGTATCATGTTGAATAAAGTGAATTACATTTTATACATTTAAAACTCTTTTGTTTTTTGGTTTTTGTCACATTAGAAGACCTGCAGAAAAACATATCCTTGATCTCATGAACCTGCTGTGATTGAGGTACAGGTACATGGTCACATGTGGGATTGTGCTGGCAGGAAGGGTGAGGTACCATTTTCTGATGGAGGTCTCAGGGCACTCCTCACAAGCTCTTTCAGGGTTGGTTGTTGCCAAAAGGACAGGAAAGGAGGGACTTGGAATATTTCTTTTATGAGGACTCTGGCTTCCTTTTGGGTCTCCTTATATGTGCGTAAATGGTCTTTGTTCATGGCTGCTGCTTTTTTTTTATCTGATTGTCAGCCACTTTTGGTTTATAGCCCAACTGTAGAGATTCAAACCTGAGCTCCAGGAGGTGTTTTTCCAGGTTTGTCTTTTCTGAGCAGGTACAGTTATAGTGTATAGCCTGGCTGTATATGATAGATTGTCTGTTATGTTTGGATATTATCAATAATAATTTTATATGACAATGTTATTACTCTGCAATGTTATATGGAATATGATGAAGCTATATAAATCAAGCCTTTACAATATTATTATTATTATTATTATTAATAATAATAATAATAATTAATAAGAATTAATTATTAAATGATTAATTAGGCTTATTAATAATGATAATAATCCGACAGGGGAGCATCATCTCTTAGAGCACAAGCTCTTACTACAAGCTTCCTAGGCCTCAGCTCTCACTACAGAGCTACAGATTATCAGTCCACCTTCATGGCTGATATTGAAGATACTCAGGATTAAAAGCTGCAGCTTCCAGCATTGGACACAACTACATCCAAGCCTGCCCCTGCATCCAGGCTAGTGAACAGACTCCTGTGGTTCTGCCCATAGCCATGTGACAGAAGAGCATGGTTTAGTATATCAGAGAGTAATCAGAGCTGTGTGATATAATGAGCCATGCACATGACCAGGGATAGTTTTTTTTTCCCACCGTGAAGTAAACAATGTAGCTTCCTGATAAATGTCAGCAAGCAGGAATATAGAAAACTGGATGGAACTGATACAGAAAGTATATTAAAAGTTGTATAGCTTTTTCATTACACAAAGAAATACACTTATATAATGGGGGCAACCCCATTAAATGCCTGCCTCTTGATTTCTCCATCATACATTGCTGGATGTATTCTGAAAGCTGAGATACTCATCTATCAAATGAAATGGAGGCATTGTCCTAGGAGTTATATAGCAGAAGTTAGGTGCCTCTGAAGTGACGCTCCCTTTCCAGCCTGTGAGTCTTACTTTGCAGTTCATAAGGTAAATTGGTGATTATTAAGATTAAAGCCCCTAGCAAACCGCCATATCCTCATCATAATGGGCAGGGAGGAAAAGGAAGGGTAAGTGAACGTCCTTCACCTTACCCCTCTCCATTGAAAGCTCAGCAGCCATTGCAAAATATAGGACATGTCCTATACTTTGCAGCATGGCCGTCCACCTGTGATTGGGTGCCATAGACTTCTATGATGGCCGCAAATTGTATGTCCGTATCATAGGCCGCCGTTAAGTTCTATTGAGAGAGAATTCTAGAAGTAATATTTTATATGTTAGAGCTATACTGAGATGGACCAAACTCTAAAATAAGAGGAATTTTGTTGAGTTTCAAACCCTGATGTTGAAATACCCTTTTTAGGACGGAAAAAAATCCAGAGTTGGGTAAAAAGTCACGTTTCTTACACATTTTCATAGGAAATCATTTGTTATTATTTCTGTTTATTTTTTTCTGATTTCTGGTGACCCCCTGACTGTGGCTCCTACTATGACACAGAATCTTGTTAAAGTATAATTCTTCACTAGTTGCTGCTGGAATATTTTACAATCAGGGAAATAGTTAAAGGGAACCTGTCATCAGCAATTGGCAAGCAATTATTGTCAAGCAGCGTAACACCAGGCAGGGCCTGACTTTTCACGTATCTATGTTGCATAGACATGATGCCACCACACTGGGTCATGAAAGAAACATTATCTGGAAGGTGTTCAGCTGCTTAACAACATACTGGTAGTGGTTTATTAGGTCAATTGCTGCTGACTGGTTCCCTTCAACTTCCCCCTCTTGGTAGTAACTAAGTATTTCCTTGACATTTTCTTTTGCTGTTTTGGATCAAGCAACTAAACTATTGCTGTCAACTCTTCTGATGAATAATAAAGAATTTACAAACTGCTGTTCTCCCATTAGTTTAAATGATGATTTTTTTATGCCTATTCAAAATATTTAACTTTTAACCCCTTAAGGACACAGACATTTTGCAGCTTAAGGCTCAGCCCGATTTTTCGGATTCTGACATGCATCGCTTCATATGGTTATAACTTTTGAACACTGTTAATTATCTAAACAATTCTGAAATAGTTTTTTACCCACTTGTTGTACTTCATTATAGTGGTAAATTTTGGCTGCTAAGTTTTGTGTTTATTTACCAAAAAAAAAAAGTAAAAATGTCGAATTTATTGAAAAATTTGCCATTTTTGAAAATTTTAAATCATTACGTTTTCAGGCAGATAGATTTACCACCTAAAAAATTGCTGAATAACATTTCCCATTTGTCTACTTTACATTTTCATAATTTTTGAAATGTCTGGATAATTTATTTTGATGTCACGTGGCTTACAAGTCGAATATCGCTTTTCCGGATTTTCAGAATTTACTATTTTGGGAATAAATACAGTTTTGAATGAAATTTTACATATTTATCATCAAAACCCCCTATATAATCAACCCATTTTCAAATCTGCACCCCTCAAGCTATCAGAAACAGCTTTTACGAAGATTGTTAACACCTTGAGATCTTCATAGTAATTGAATCAAAATGGAGGTGAAATTTAGGTCAAATTGCGACGGTTATACGTTCATTTAGCCCTAAAATTTACACATTTCCAAAAGATAAAAAGAGAAAACCCACCATACAATTTGTTCTATCATTTCTCCCGAGTACAGAGTACCCCAAAATGTGGTTGTTTCTTGTTTTATGGAGGCATAGCGAGGCGCAGAAGGGAAGGAGCGCCCTGCAGCTGCCAGGATTTTAGTTTCCTCTTTGGCCCCTTTTGTAGGTTATAACATTTTAGCTTTTGCGTTATCGGACGCAGAGTGGGAAGGGGTTAAAAGGGGTCATTTTAACCCCTTACTTTACAATTTTACTCAGTTTTTTATTGCTGTTTTAGCTCCTATCACTCTCTATGGTGCTCAGTGCAAAATCCCAGGGTGTGGGCGGGGCCTTTCCAAGCAGACACATTATGAGCCACCTAGTTTTGTGGGGTTACAATGTTGTTACATTATAAGAGTACCAGGTATATATACACTTTCATCTGGCTTCTGACATTGTACTAACACACTGACACATAGAAGGAGAGATGAGACAGATCAGATGAGACAGATGCATGAGAAGATTTCACAGAGGCTGACCATTACACTGTTATACTCTGCTACATCTCACTGACATTTATGACGTTTCGGTCATCACGACCTTTGTCAAGTATGATCTGGCACTGTCTGCAGTAGTAGGTAGGAGAGTGGTGAGGCAGAGCAATATCATAAAAAAATCCAGTTTGGTGTGTGCCATGTTCTCTATTTGGATTATGGACGGATTGAGAATCCTACTTTGAGCACCACCCATATGTGGTGTGCGGTTACTATTGTTTCTATGTGTCAAGCACCTGACCCTAAGTCTGAAGTTACAGGGTCTGATCTAGGGGCAACTAAAATTGTGTACAGTAGACTGATAGAGACAGGTTGGAGCTATATCTGTGAAATGCTGCATTTTTGTTAACAGTTAATTATTAGTATAGTATAATGTGTTATTTTGATGTGCTGAGTACATATAAGAAACTTGTCTTCGTGGGAACACCCCTTTAAGTCCTTCTTGTCTAGTCAAGTTACCCTGATTGTGGCAGTTAACCTGTTAGATTATGCCAATTGGTGACCCACTGATGCCATTAGAGGGTGGCTTTTGTGTGCCATGACAGCCTTGAGCCTGTCTGAGGGTCACAGGCCTGTCATTTTGCAGTGTCTATTGCAGCAATCTGCCTACAAAACACATATAAATGGTATCCCTATTTTAAAATATAAATACAACTATTCTATTTAATAAACACTGTAGCAGAAAAAAGGGTCAAATTTTCAAATGGATGCTTTTTTGCCATTTTGCCTAAAAAATTGTAAAAGTGATCTAATGGCAATATCTTACAAAATGGTATAAATACAAATGTATCAATGTATTTGGGATCTCAGATATCTCAGTGATCATACTGACCCAAAGACTAAAGGGTCATTTAGATCTTACAGTGGAAGCTGTAAAAAAACAAAGTTCATAAGAAAATGGTGTAAGTGTGTTCATGTTTTTTAAGGTATCCCATTACATGCCACAGAAAATTTAATGGCGGGAAATACAATTTGTCCGGCACAAAAAATATAACTCATATAGGTTTGACAATGGAAAAATCAATAAGATATGGCTTGTGGAAGCAGAGGAGTGAATAACGGAAATGCAAAAATTTGGTCCTCAAAAGGTTAAAGTGAAATTTAATTATATTTAATAATTATGTTCTATAATTGATAAATATTATAGTACATCTTTATTTTGCTAAAGTATCTGTAATGCAATAAATAATTGTAATTCTGAACTGAGACCTCTCTGCACCATTTAGCACCTCCATCACTTGGTGCAGAAAGCGGTAAGAATTGCAATTCACAGCACCAAGAGTATAGTGAAAGAGTACATTAAGTCTAGCATTTTAACAACAAATACATACTAACACATCACCCAAATTGGTCCGACCAGCTATTTTTCATTCTTTCTGGAACACAGTAGTAGCAACTCAAATTTCTCTATGGAGTTTCTCTACTAACATGTGTTTAATTCAAATATAGCTACTGGCTTGTTTTTGCTTACTTTATGATCTGAATATTCAACCTATTACCACAATCCAAATCACCTAAGCAGTGCAAGAAATGCTGGCAATACTTTTCTCTTTTTTTTCTTGACATAATATAATAATAAATGCAACAGCCCTGCTGACGCATAGGGTAGGTAGTTGTTGAGAATAGTGCCCTCTCCATGTTAGGAGCTGCCTAGGGAGACTGTCCATCTCTTTGGGAGATCTCCAAAAGTGGAGAACTTAGTAATTGCAGCTGGAAACCACTGACTGGTAAAGCAAGAGTTCATATGCGGAATGTTAACAACTAATAATATCCTTTGTACTATTGTAAAGCAAGCTGGAAACTGGTTGGACAATGCTGCCAACTCATAGGACAGTATAAAACCCCCTTTGGGTGGAAGTATATGAGTCAAAGGCTCAAAGTCAGTCAAATCAGACCTAGAGAGGTCCTTGTCTTGGATCTTAGTCAACAGAGTGAGAAGCAAATCCAGTGGGCAGCCACACTACCAGGAAGCAGATGTGTCTCAGGTCAGCTGCCTGACACCTATAGCCAGTCAGGAGACTAGGATAAAGTAGAGGTCCAATCTCCGGACTTGGCTCCATCTAACCCAGCCCAGGCTGAAGCTATTACCAGGCTGTGAGCAACCCTTCCTGTGGACCAGCTGTTAAGGTAAACCTTGCTGATAGATAAAATCCTGTCATTTCTACTAGCATTGCAACAGAGAATACATTTTAAGATGGCGCTGGCATCCGTGGACCATTACCAAAACATCAAGGCTAAAGAATTTCAAAAATGCATTATCCTGATGCCAATGTGGGACAGTAGGGAAGTTCTCTAATCAAGAGACTTCATAAGCTGGGAACTCTCCTACCTCTTCTGTTTCTCTCTTGTTTTTCTATATAGTTTTGTGAAACCAAATAAAGCTTGTGCAGTGCTGATTTTTGCTCTGGGTAACAGCATTAGCAAATCTTGCATCAGCAATTTGTCTGAGTCATTCTTTGCATGCTTATTGATTAGAAACACAGCCAACGCACACTAAAAGAGGATATCTTAAATCCTACCCTATCACAGCTATCTCCTACCACCTTTCCAGCCTGCTGAAGCTCCTGCTGTTGATGTTAGGCCATTGCCTGCTGTTCGAGTTTGAATAAAGAACTGTAAGTTGATTTGCACAACGTGCCTCATTGTGATCCCTGGATCCAGCTGCTTCACCATCATGGGCTCCCCAAACTACATCACCCAGAGATTCCCCAAACTACATCACCCAGAGATTCCTATATAAACCTCAGGGGTTGCATGAGGAATAAACCTCCTTCATCAGCCTCTCCCTCAACTTTTATTGCACACACCACCTGCTGGAGACCTGCAAGGCTGTAGGCCCGTCCTTCGATCCCAATACCAAGCACCATGACAATAGTATGACCAAGGATGCTTAAGCCAGCAACTCCGGTATTCTTGGCCCCAGCTGTCTACAACCACCAAAGAAAGGTTAGGCTCTGGTGGGGGATGTTGCATGTATATATCACAAAAAGTTTCCTTTAATTTTGAGGATGCACCTAAAATGTACTGCAACCTTTCTAAGGGAACTAATTGTGACTTGGCTTTTTAATCTGATCTGCTCCTTGCCCTGCGCAGTTGGTTGCCTAGCAACATTTTAGAAAAAACAATCTGCGTACAGATGTCATGCATGTGCCCTCCATTTTTTTGTGGATCCATTGACTTCTATGGATGTATGTGTTCCACATGCGAGATAAAATAATGCATGCTGCAATTTCTTTCTCACTGTCTTCACATTTGTGAAAAATAATGACATTTGAACAGACCCATAGGAAGCAAAGTGTCTGCATGCAATCTGCATCAAAAACGTCTGTCTAAATGAGCCCTTAATTATACATTTTATATTAACCTTACCAGGACAACCTTTACAATACATATATTAAACTGTCATAAAACACTAAAGCTCTCCTCAAAAAACAGTGGTTGACCATTACAGCTCATATACATTTCACTAAAAATGCATATGCGATTAGGCAGAGCCCCGCCCTCAGACATTTTCATTGCATTTTTAAACGCAGTTTAAACACATCATGTGACAGCACCCAAAACATTCAAATAATATTCTTTTTCTTTTCTTGAAAGTTCTCGTGTTGCACTCAAAATTCTGGTATTGGTGCAACCCTACTCTGAACTTCTCTAAACTTTTAGAGTTGTTCTCTGTACAGAGTGTCTTCAATAAGCTCCAACAGAGATTCAACAGTGAGAGGAATGTAAGTTTCATGTCAGAACATTTAAAACCATTAATATTAGTAGATTAGTAGTAGAAAGTAGATTAACACTAAACACAAATGATGGCTAATGACAATGTCAAGGAGCTATGTATCACCTGTCAGTGTTGTCACCAGATGGTGGGTGTATAACAGTGTGGTCAGACGTCTATATTTAATATTAATCCAGTCCTTGTGCCTCTACATGAACAAAACAGGCTAAGATGAGAATGAACTAGCCCATCAAGATCACATTACCAAGGAACAAATGCTGTAAACTGGGTTAACATAAATGAGTAGCCTATTCTTTCTCCAGACCTGAATCCATTGAAAACCTCCTCATGTAGAGGCTCACAACTCTGTATTCCAGAATCACAATGACCCCAGAGCAGCACTTCAGTAAGAGATGACATGCCCCATTAGACTATTAGTTGCCTGGTGTTGTTGTCAACCTGTAATTGATCATCGAGGCCACATGACAAGTTATGGAGACATGGGTCCACATTTATCAATGTGTCTGTGTAGTGCAGAGTGCACCAGATTAATCAAACCTAATGTACAATCTTCATGAATCTTGTGCCCCCCTATACTGCTCTGGAAGTATGCACCATTTTTGGTGCACTTTGTTCATGCTGTTGATTTGTGGCAAAGACTGAATTGTGGCATACATTAGTAATAAATGTGACCCAGTAACACGCCCTTTAGGTGCACATTTTTTATTTCTTTTGAGGGACAGTTGAGCTGTGACACAAAACTGGTGCAGACAATTTAGAAATACACGTGCAAACAGTTTGCACATTCTTTTCAGTCAGACAGAAAACTGGTCCAAATGCTTTAATAAATGTGGACCAATGACTTTTTAGTCGGTGTGTACCCCCACTGTTGTTGTCTTTTTTCAACAAGTTGTTTAGGAAAAGGAAATTAAAATTGCATGCTTCTCTATTTTCATTATATAGTATCACTCCATGTGAGTAGTGTCATTACTATTTTGGAACCTGCCAAATGACAGAAACAAAACCCAAAACTTATATATTCACAAATCTGTCCATCATTAAAGGGGTTTTCCCACGAGACAAGTTTCTTATATGTACTCAGGATAACAAAATAACACATTCTCTAATTCAGTGTTATTAACAAAAATACAGCATTTCACAAGTCCAACCTGTTTCTATTAGTCCTGCTGTACACAATTTTGGTTGCCCCTTGACCGGAACTTGTAGACAGACATCTTGTTCTAAATAAAGTACAGTACGACCGGAGCTTGACAATGTCTCGTCAATTTCCTTTCTTATTTCTTGTACACATAGACTTTCTTGTAGTTTGTAAAACAATTTGACAAGAAAACTTGTGAGAAGATGCCATTCAGACATGAAACCACTTTTTTTCTCAGATTGCTTACATAGCCCAATTTGCTATATAGAGAAGATACATATGGACATAGGGGAATATTTATCATACACCGGTGCTCGTGCTTACACATATCAGGAGTGCTAATTCCTGACACACCTCCTACAAGGGGATTTAACCAATCCGAGCACCATATTCTCGGCAGATCACAAATCTTATCACTACCACACCCTCCCCACACCTCCTACCTTTCTTCATTCATAAGAAGTATACTATCCTTATATTAAATTCCTGAGGTATGACGCAAAATTTTTTTACCCTGTTACTTACAAAAGTCACATATGTCATGCGATATTCTGTATCTTATATTTAAACATAAAGGGTTATTATCTTAAGTGTATACCCAATGTGAATACAACCTATAAATGGTATGCTTAGTGTGTTAACCAATACAATAATTTCGGTTTCTTTTTCTATTTCCCACAATATTAATATAATGTACATATAGTGTCATCAGTGTATTAACCAATATACTATTAACTAGTCATGGACTAAATATACACCCAAATGCCTAAATAAATATTTAAATCTCAATATATGTAAAATACCCTACCTATACCTATGTTCCATCAGTTATTTATGTATCCCTCAAAAAACATTTTAATCTAAAATCTATATTTAGTGAAAAGTGAAAACGGATTATATGGAAAATAATGTCTACAAATGGCTAAAAAGACTAAATGGTGATATAAATAAAAATATGACTAAAAACACAGATGAGAAAAATGCAGACAATAAAAAGGAAATAGTATGCCACTCTGACAGTGAATGGAAGAGGAAAGAGAGTAATGAAAGAGAATAAAGGATCTGGAATAGGAATGGATATAAGGGCTACTCCAATTATAGGAAGCATTGGGATATGAAAGAAACCAGTTGAGAGGGGACATTAGGAAATATTACCCCTATCAAGGAAGAGGTCATAGAAATTATAATACAGAAAGATCGAATGATTATGTATCTAGGAGACAGAATACACCCAGGGAACAATATACACCCTAAGGCTACCATATATCCCTAGAGCAGACACACACTACATTCTATACCCAGCACAACGCATTATGCCCCATAACTACAAAATCGTTTTACTCCACTGACGTCGTATGAACTGAGCCCTAATAGAAATAGAAAGAATTTTCCCCATCAGGGGATTGGGTATGGACATATATCTGGAAAGGGACACAAGACTGGGAAAAAGAAAGTTAGGCAGGGTGGAAGAAGAAATAGAAAACAGTAGGAAAGAAAAAAATCTAAGGAAATATAGACAAAATCAGATTTTTTTATTTGGGTACTTTGGAACTAACTAACAAACATGTATCATTATTGAAAACAGGATTGAAATATGCACCGGAATCTAAACTTGATAAAATCAAATTGTTTGTGGATATAAATAAATATATTAGAAATATCAATCTTAAAAAATATTTCTTAAATAAAGGAGTAAAAACTACTGAATGTACAATGGAATATACCATGTTTAAAGAGAGATGAGATTTAATACCCCTACCTATGGGGGGAAATGAATGTAATGATACTTTTAAACGTTAAGGCATAAGGGATTTTGAAAAAATGAAGAGTACGGAATGAAAGGAAATTTTAACATAGAAAGCATATGTCCAAAAGGAAAGTTCTCAATTCATATATTCACTTTATTAAATACATCTGATGTATTTAATAAAGTGAATATATGAATTGAGAACTTTCCTTATGGACATCCGCTTTCTATTTTCTTTTTCATATCATTAATAGGATGTTTACACCTTATTTAAGACCCTAAGCCATAAACGTATGAAAATTTTACATTAACTGAATGAATTTTCCTAAAAGATTTGAAAGAAAATAGGAACATAGTTAAAAGTGTGGATAAAGGGGAGGTGTTGTAATAATAAATAAAGAGGACTATAATAAAGAAATGTACAGATTATTGAGTGATCCTCAAACCCATAGGAAATTGAAAGTTGACCCCACAAATCTATACAAAAAAGATATAGAAGAATTAGTAGAATGATGAAGGAAAAATAAAATTTTGAATGAAAAATAATTTCGCTACATTAACATTAGGACCCCAAGAATCCCTTTAAAAAACTTTTTGCCAATAGTGGCAGTAATAGTCCAGGCAGACTCATAGTCTCATGTATGTATAGTCGCCTGGTGGATTACATTGATTTCTATCTCCAACTGTTAGTTAAAAATATGCAAACATACCTTAGAGATTCACAGCATTTAATTGACATCTTGAAAGATATGGATATTGGAAATAGTGATGACATCTTGTGATGTGTCATCATTGTGTACCTTCATTCCCCAAGATCATGAGGTGTTAGCGATTGAAGATAAATTGGATCGAATTCCAAATATGGAGTACAATAAAAAAAATATTTATAATAGAGGGAATAGATTTTTGTCTAAGACATAATTACTTCTGGTTTGACGATAGTTTCTATGTGCAAATCGATGACACGGTGATGGGGGCAAAAGGTTTTATTTATGGAGAAATGGGAGGAGGAATTTATTTTTGGAGAAAAAAATGCTTTTAGTGACAATATAATATTATTTAAAAGATATATTGATTGCATCATTATTTGGAACGGGGACTTTAAGGAAATAGATGAATTTGTAAGTGTCACGTCTGCACCTTCTGTCTCCTCTATCCGTGCTGGTAGGATTAGGAGACACTGAGTTTTTTGTCATCCTGCAGTCTGAACTAGGTTCTATGGCTGTCTGACCTGATGTCTGCCACACCCCTCACTGATTCTGTCTTGCAAGAGTTAACACTGTGGATCAGTAATTGCTTGCTTTAGCCTTGACTCCTTGCCAGTCAAACTGCTATCTTGCTGTGTTCACTAGTCTCCCTCGCATTCTATAGTTTCTGGTTTCTGATCTCTTGCCTGTGTCTTAACTACTCTATTTGGATTGTAATTTAATTATTGTTTATTCCCCGCTGTTGCTGACTCGGATTGTATACTGTGCCTTATTGTGTTTGTTTGTCTGCATTGTTACGTGTTCACTGGGAACGTCTTCCAGTTATTGGCCTCCATTTAGGGGGGACCCAAAAAGTAGGTAGGGACAGGTAGATTTAGGGAAAGGGTATATCCGGAATATCTATTGGAGAAAAAAAGTTTAAATAAAATATACGGGAAAAGGTGACAAAGAAGATAAAGTCATAAGATATATATAGAAGATAAAGACTGTAATAATATTAGTTCTACCAATCCTATATTTGTAACAAAGTATTCAAAAGAAGCGTTAAGACTAAAATCTATTCAACAAAAACACTGGCATATTGTAAGTGGAGATCCCGTCTCGGGAGAATTACTCCCGGAAAAAAAAGTTATTTTTAAAACTACTTCTTTCCTAAAAGATTTATTAACTACAAGTTGCATCAAGAAAATTGACCAAAGAAAAAAGAGGGATTAGCTGTTTTTTTTGTCATCGTGGGAAATGTAAACTATGTTGGGATACAAAGGAAAATCGTAAAATTAATGGAAAAATAAAAATAAAATAAAAATGAATGGCCGTGAAATAAAATTTTTTGAGCTTATGAATTGTGATACTTCCAACATCATTTATTTACCTATGTGCCCATGTGGTTTGGGTTATATAGGAAGAACAGGGCAAAAATTAAAAACCAGAATTGGTGAGCACAATATAAAAAAGGGTTAATTTCACATAGTTTATCAGCACATTTTTAAAAAAGCACATAATTCAAATCCAGAAAAACTTAGTTTTTGGGCAATCGATAAATTGGAGACACACAGGAGAAGTGAACACTTGAGCACTTTACTTAGGAAAAGAGAAGGACAATGGATATGCAAGCTAGGTACACTTACACCAGGAGGTCTAAATAAAGACTTTGAATTAGAATGTTTTTGAGGGATACATAAATGCCTGATGGAATATTTTCAAACATAGGTATAGGTAGGTTATTTTGCATATATTTAGATCGCATATTTAGTTAGATAGACATTTGGGTGTATATTTAGTCCATTACTAGTTAATAGTATATTGGTTAATACACTGATAACACTATGGGGCAGATTTATCAAGCTGTCTGAAAGTCAGAATATTTCTAGTTGCCCATGGCAACCAATTACAGCACAGCTTTCATTTTACCAGTGTTCGTGAATATTTAAAGAGGAGCTGTGATTGGTTGCCATGGGCAACTAGAAATATTCTGACTTTCAGACAGCTTGATAAATCTGTCCCTATATGTACATTATATTTATATTGTGGGAAATAAATAAAGAAACCGAAAATATTATATTGGTACACTGAGCATATTATTTATAGGTTGTATTCAGATTGGGTATACATTTAAGATAATAACTAGAGATGAGCGAGCACTAAAATACTTAAGTGATCATTACTCGAGTCAAACTTTTTCCGATGCTCGAGTGCTTGTATCGAATAACGAACCCCATTGAAATCAATGGGAGACTCGAGCATTTTTCAAGGGGACCAAGGGGACCAATAAAATGTGTCATTTTATTGAGAAATAAGGAAGTCAGTCCTGTTTCTTCATTTTTTTTATTCAATGGAATATTTGTGGAACTTCAAAAAGGAGAATGACCCGTGTTAAACATCTGCAATGTGTTCTTCACACATATTGTTCTTCACATACTATTGTGAGGAACACCTTTCTGCACCTTCTGATAAGTTAGCAGATGTTCACTGAAGAACACATTTCAGATGTTTCCGTACATTGGCTAACTTATCAGAAGACATTAGTGCAGAACGATGTTCTTCACAATAGTATGTGAAGAACAATATGTGTGAAGATTCACCGTTCTGCACTAATGTCTTCTGATAAGTTAACAGATGTATGGAAACATCTGCAATGTGTTCTTCACTGTGTTCACTGTGTTCTTCACTGTTCTTCACTGTGTTTCCCTAAGTGAAAGCTCTTTCTCGAGCAGGCGAAATACTCGTCCGAGCAACAAGCCTTTTCGAGAACACTAATACTCGAACGAGCATCAAGCTCGGATGAGTATACTCACTCTAATAATAACCCTTTATAGTTATATATAAGATACAGAATATCATATGGCATATATTACGATTGTTGTAAGTAACAGGGTAAAAAATTTTTGCGTTGTACCAGAGAAATTTAACATAAGGATAGTATGCTTCTTATTATGAGGAACGTTAGGAGGTGTGGGGAGAGTGTGTTAGGTGATAAGATTGCTGATCCGCTGAGAATATGGTGCTCGAATTGGTTAAATCCCTTTGTAGAAGGTGTGTCAAGCATTAACACTCCAGTGGAAAACACTACAACCCCAATTGGTTGAAAGTTCTGCTGGATAATGATTGGCCGAACCCCATGTGGTTAAATAAGAGTGAAATTCAAATAGTAGTGGTGGATATTTTTATGTAAAGAAGAAGATTGTCTAAAAGTTACTTGGGAAATGTATAACTTTTTGATGTAAAAGCTTGCTATTTGTTAGGTTGTTATTGAATTTTATTGTAACATTATGTGTATAAATTGGAGGAGAGGACTGATGACGGTCATGCCCCGGATGAAGCTGTGAGGCAAAACCCAGGGTCGGGCAATGACTGTCATTCTCGTGGATTTCTAATATGCACATTTTATCTGTTTTATGTGAGTAGATCCAATATTAAAAGTTCACTTTTATTGAAACTGTCTACACTATGTCCAAATCGGGCTATGGAGGATATCTGAGGAAAAGAAAAACTGTAGCGGTTTCATGTCTGAATAGCATCTTATTCTCACTGACGTTTTTTGGTCAAATTGTTTTACAAACTACAAGAAAGAATAAGAAAGAAAGAAAAGAAATTTAGGAGACATTGTCGAGCTCCGGTCGTACTGCACTTTATTCTGAACATTTTTGGGTGACTGTTGGATCCATCCAGGGCCGTATGTAAAGCTTGCACATCTGAAAAGTGCTACAATATTTAATTGTTTTATCTTGTTCTTCTGTCTGACGCTACATTGAATTGCTCTCTGCAGTAGCCCCCCTCCTATGCATCCCAGGATGAGCTCACACAGACACAGACTCACTTTCCGCCAGTAAATAACATATCATGCGGAGAGTAAAGCTACAAGCTGCAGGCATTTAAGATCTTTATCCATAGGAAGTGGAGGGGCGGAGGGGGAGGGTAGTACATCACGGAGCTGTGTGTGTTATACGTGATTTAGCTGAGAGTGCCATTGTGTTTTATATCCATCTTATGGATCTCTTATATCTGATCTAGTATGTTCATAAGCTGTAAGTGTATATAAACCTGTACCCTGATAATCTAACCACATTGTCAGCACACAGCATTAGAGGAATTATAAAGTGACAGTTTGGGAAACCCTGTCCACAATCTGGAATTTCACACTGATTGTAGGAGCTAGAACAGTGACAAAACAGAGTAAAATTGTAGAGTAATGTGTTAAAAAATGATCATTATTGTGTAAACATGACTAAGAGATTGAGTTTTGAGAATTTTCTTTCATGGGCAAACCCCTTTAACGTAGTTTGAAATTGGTTTGGAACTGAAGGTTTTTTTAAAACCCTTGATAAACCACAAATGGCTCCATAACCACTGGATAGACAGATGGATATACAGTCTGATATATTACTAGGATATAATTTGGAGTCTTTTCTTGTTTTAGAAATGGTGTGGCAAGGGTTTGGAATTTTGCCAAATTTATCAGTGTTCCATGTTTTTTGTGGAATACAGTGCAAACAACTTTCAAGGATTTACCTGCAATTGACTTTTTGAGGTATTCAAGGTTATATAATTTTTTTAGAATTAACATACTGCAGCAACCTACTTGTTTGGTGGGCAGGAGCTTACCTGTTTTTTCAAAACTTTAATGGAGTTGCATGACTAAAAAAGGTACAAGGAATGGTAGATTATTGCATCTTATGGGAAATACAATTTACAAATATACAAATGGTCTAAAACACACAAAGTTTGTAAACCACTAGTTGTTCAACTGATCAGGTAATAACTGATAATGCAGACACCTTACCAGACACATCTGTATACTCCTCTGTAATATGGAATGTTGTCTTGATGCTGTGTAAAGACTGCTACTCATCCTCTCATAGCAACACATGTATTGATTATATTTTTGCAATGATTTATAAAAGCCATAACTTTGTAACTATATAACATACCATAAATAGTCTGGTATAGGTTGATTTTCAGTTAGTCAAACAAAAATCTAGTCAAAACTCACCTTTCCAGTACCTCTCCTCCCAGGTATTCATTTCTATTGGCAGACGCATGTCTGCTGACCTTCCAGTGCCGACAGAAGAGAAGACCTGTGAGGGGGGTGTTGGTGGGAAAGATGAGTTTTGACTTTATTTTTTAAGTGATACCTGGGGCAGATGCTTGCTGTATATGGGGGCAGGCTGGATGCCTGGATTGTTTTATACGGGGGCAGACTGAATGGCTGTATACAGGGGCAGGCTGAATGACTGTATACAGGACAGGTTGGATGGCTGTATATGGGGGCAGGCTTGACGGCTGTATAGAGGGGCAGGCTGGATGGCTATATACGGGGGCAGACTGAATGGCTATTTCCTGGGGGCTGGCTATATACCAAGGGCTTGTTGGTTGAGATAATGGCCTGACTATATACTTGGTGGCATTGGATGGCTATATACTGGGGGGCATGGGCTGGTTATTTACATAGGGGCACTGGCTGGCTATATACTGGGGGGTATGTGCTGGCACCAATACATTTCCCACCCTATACTTTTACTTGTCAATAGGTTTTCTGAGTTTTTTTAGGTAAAATTAGGCACCTTGGCTTATATTTTAGTTGGCTTCTACTCAAGTATATATTATAATATTCTACAATAGGTGAAAATTATATTTTGCAAGATATATTATTGAATCCCTTGCTACTAACTAGGTTAGTATAAATATGACGATATATGTTTTTAGTAGTACCATTTAGAGGTTACTTTAGGCTCCGGTTTCTGAATGCATGGACCCCTTCTTTGATTATTGTAGATTTAAATGCTTGAATAATCAACGGCAGCATTCCAGGGAGTTTTATTCCAGCCTCCAGCCAAAAAAATTTGATTTCATAAATATAATTTATAAAGAAAAGCGTTTATTGAAATGCTAAGAAAGAAAAAGTTTATTAAGCAAACTACAAAAAGCAATGAATCTTGTCTCACCTTTAAGATACTTGAAAAACGTCTCTCCATCATACTTTTGTCCTTGCTAAATCTTCACAGAGTGGTACTTCATGATCAATGCACTAGAACCAGTCCATAAGCAACAAAGAACATTGAAGGGAATACCTCATGCATATAACGCAGAAGCAAGGGAATATGTGCCTGGAGGACAGGCTTTTGCAACTTATCAGGGATATCTGTCAAATTCAGATATCGTGGACAGGGCTACTTGCCTTGCCAGCCATGCTGACAACTTCATCAATTATGTCATACCTTCCACAGTCATTTTGAAGTGTACCAGGAGAATTTTTTCGTCTGTGTAGTCTATGTAGACGCATCAAAAATGCATCGCACTCTGAGACACATGCAAGTGCAATGCAAGTGCAATGCGTTTTTCACACAGCAATTGCCATAGAAAAGATAGAACTCAGCCCTGAGTCCTTTCACCCGCATTACCTGCGAGTGAAAAACGCATTGAAATTGCATTGAAAATGCATTGAAAATGCGCTTGAAAAACTGAGACACTGAACAAACTCTGACTGAAAACTGATTGCACTCTGATGCAAAATGTGCGTTTTTCACTGACCAAACCCTGATCGCACCCTGATCAAACTCTGACGTGATTTGCAACGCAAGTGTGGAAGGGGCCTTACATTTTGACCTACTACTTGTGCAGCTTTTTTTTTAGTAAATCAGAGTTCCATAAAGGAAGCCCTACATTAATATTACATATTTGGTATCAAGTTTCAGTTAGACTGGATAAATCAAATCCACCTATATTTACTGTTAACTACTGAAAAACGGTAAGTTAACTTACTGATTACCAATTAGTTAACCGGCTTATGGAAACAAAAGATTCTACTAAAGGAGTGCTTGATAAAGTTTCAAATTACTCAATCCCCTACAGTTGCTCACAGAATTAACCTATCTCCTTATAAGGGTGAATTTTCAGAGAATTGTCCAATTGTGTAAGAAATTAATCTTTCCCCTTTCCTTTTCTATGTCATGTGTATTCCCACTTTACTCCAAATTAATTCCTTATGATTAATGGTCATTGGTGAAGAAGAGGTTAAAGGGAGCCTTTAATATGGGATTCTAACCATGGGAAAACTAAATACAAATCACCTCCTCATTATAACTACCGTATGTATAACTGTCATCGTGGCAAAGATTTAGAACAGAATCTGCCAGTCAGCTTCTCCCAGCTCAGCCCAACATGATTGACAGGTCTCTCATCTTACACAAATAGAGAGAGACATGTCAAACATTTTCTGCAGGAAAAGAGGAGAGAATCTGCTGTCATGATCCCTTTAATCTGAACATCACCGGTGGTCTGTGTAAGTAAGGGGTTTATAAGCACTAAACACATAGGGTTTTCAATTGATATACAACCTGACATATAACATGAAAGTGAGGCGGCACTACCTTGAAATGTTAAACACATTAATGAAGGGTCAATTAATTGCAATAACTGATAACATGGGGTTAATGAATTAATGCAGTGAACACTTAGCTTATGCGGAATTAATGCAGTTAATAAATAAAGAAGAATGCCATAATACATGCATAAAAATGCATACTTTTATCTAAAGACACTAAAATGGGAAAGTTAAGACAGGTTCAGCAGCATAATAATTCCCTCGGCAAAGACTTTAAAATGTCTGTCTATATGTATTACATCTACATGATTTTATTGTATATATACTACCATGATACAGTTTTTGCCATGCAAACAACTAATATTTGAAATATCTGACAGTGAAATCTACACTATGATTAAGCTGCTGTCATTTTGTATCTAGTAACCATTCTACCACTGCGAATTCCCACTCCTCCTCCTTCATTAGGGGATATGTTACACAAAAAGTTACTTGTATAAACATAAAAAGTGGTCATTTCAAATGCTAGTTTTTTTATAGTAGCAGTTTGAATGTCAATTATACTACAAAAAATATTGAAATTCCATTATAAAATGAGTCCTCATTGTCATTTCCAAATGATTCCTAATTATCGATACCTATTCTTTGAACGCTGCTAAATACATTTTATACAGTGATTTAGAGGCATTAGACAAAAAGCTCATCTTTACATAATGAGATTGATTACCACACAACTGGTCATCCCTCAAAAATGGTGCAACATAAAAAATAATGACTTTCACCAGTGGTGTGGAAAGAGGCAAATGGGGTGTAACATATCATAAATCTCTGCAATAACTTTATTACCTAGCTAGAGCCTTTCAATTTTAGCATTGCCGTGGAATAGCACAAAATGCTGTACATAGTGAAACTTTCAAAGAAACATAATAATAATAATATATAGTACTGAAAATATATTACACGGTACAGAATAAATAGATTCACTATGGAGAACAAAATATATCACAACATAGATATTTAATATGATCACTAAAAGGATATTGATTTGTTCATGAAAAGGCCAAAGACAACCCCCTCTATCAATGAACCATTCAGTTTAAGACAAACAGTTTTCTTATGATGAAAACAAATGACTTTACAGGAACTATTGTTCTTTTTAAAATATATAAACCTCCTTTGTGTAAGCGGTCATTTTAAGACATATTTTACAGAATGATGTACCAAACGTTCTGTGGATGATTGAATATATATGAATAACTGGTATTTGTAAGCACGGAGAGGATGAATAGATCATGAAATATGCAATTTTTTCTTATTTTTTTTAAAGATGTCTATAATGACCTTTTTTGTTTTATCTTTTAAAACTCAAAAAGTACTGGATCTGGCCCTTACAGTCTAAAGATAACCATTCAAAATTTATCATGTAAGTGAAATGAATTTGAGACCAAGCTGTAATTTAAACAAGGGGGGCTATTTATCATTATGCAGGCTCCATGCAATAGTTTTATATCTACCATTAGACCTCCTTTTTAAATAATTCTAAATGCAAGAAGTGTAATATAGTCACAGCGGGACATACACCAGGAGGGGAATGAAGTGACCTTCTAATTTTTAGCAATTATTTAAAAAACACGCATCACAAGCCATAAATCTGGCTGCTACACATAGTGTTGTTGCCAGGGGTGTCCCCGCGATCCATGTCTCGGTTGTGGAAACACCTGTGCCCCACTCCGTGGCACTGCCCTCCAGCACCAAACGCCTCTCCACGCTCCTGCTCCCGTCTGGCACTTAAAGATTTAAAGGGCCAGTGCACCGCTGATTGGCGCTGGCACTCCCAGGGTTTCCTGCTGTTCCCAGGATTCCCTACCGGATCTTTGGGCTCTTTTGCCATATAGAAAGCTTTCAGTGTGTTCCTGTGTTCCCTGTGCTGTTTCTAATCCCTGAACTGCTGAATCCCTGTTGTGACCTCGAACCTCACCTCTGACCTCTACATTTCTGCCGCCTGCCCTTACTTTCTGCCTGTGCCTGACCACAAGACTGGACTACGATTCTGTACCTTTATCTCGGCTGCCATCGCTGGCTGGTCATACCTGTGGAACTACCTGGTGGCACCCTGCTGCAGCAAGACCATCCCGCATTGCAGCGGGCTTTGGTGAGAACCAGGTGCCACTTAGACTCAGTCCCAGGTGTCAGCTAGTACCATTTCCTATGGTGTTCCAGCCGTCCACTGACCCCTGAACCCTGACAGTTGTACTGGTAGTGTTTTTTTTTTTTTTAATTTAAACTTCTTTATTGTAAAGCACAATAACATAAAACCAGAACACCAGACTTTTGAGCAAATCATGCTTACAATATTATACGGTGTTACATAAGGTTTCATTGCCTGAGGTTCAAAATGACAAATAAACATCAAGTATATACCATTGACAAGTTGAGTTGTCTTATCCTGCCTTATCTGAATGTTCTTTATTTCTGAGGAAAGATCTTATGTCTTTCTTGTAGGAATATTATTTGGTAATGAGTCCAATCTGCTTCAGGAATTAGGCCCAATAAGCATATCTCTGGGGAATGTGATAGTGGCACAGGTAAAATAGTTGTAAGGAAATCTGTTACGTCCTTCCAAAATTTTTTGGATCGCTGCTCCAGCTCATGTGCCAAAAGTCTGCGTTAAGATCTCCGCACCTGGGGCACGCTGTGGTTGGTACTTGACCCATATGCCTCAGTCGCACAGGAGTCAGGTATGCTTGGTGTATGAAGTATAGTTGGATATGTCTATTGTCTATTGAGGGGGAGACTTTGAGGTGTGATGAGAGAATGTCTGGGATAGATTCTTCCTCTATCAAGGGAATATGTGTTTTCCATTTATCTATGGCGGGGATTGGAGTCTTTTCCCGGATAAGATGGGTGTAAAGTGCTGATACCAACCCTCTGGGTCCCTGTGTCCTAAAGATGCCGATTAATGGATAGGAGGATATGGGTGGGCGGGGAGACGGGAACTGGGCATCCAAAGCGTGTCTGAGCTGCAAATACTTGTAGAAGAAGGTTCTGTCTAACTCATATTTAGTTTGTATTTCTTGAAAGGAGCAAAGAATGTTTGTTGTGTAAATGTCTCCTAGTGTAACTATGCCTTTCTGTTCCCATTGTATCTGTCCCTCCAATGTGTGCAGTTGGGAGAGTGTAGGGTTATGCCATAGTGGAGTCTCAGCTATTATATCTGTAAAGCCTGCTGTTTGCTTGGCTGCTTTCCAGACCTGTCTAGCTAGCCTATGCAGGGGTAGTAAAGACATGTTTACGTCCCGGGGTGGTTCAAGAACCGGCCATAGGGATTTGAGGCTCAGGTGGTGTTGCAGGTGATGTTCTGAGTTAGGTAGGGTCTGTCCTCCCATCCAGCTGCTTAGGTATCTGAGGAAATAGGTAATAGTTATAGAAGTCGGGGAGTGCCATCCCAGCTTCGTCTTTTGGTTGTTGCATTGTTTGAAGGCTGAGTTTGGCTCTAGAGGTGGCCCAAATAAATACCCATGTTAGTGAGTGCAGTTCTTTAAAGAATTTTTTGGGGAGAGGAACTGCTGCATGTTGTAAGACATAGAGGCACTTTGGGAGGATTATTAGTTTAACCAAGTTAATTCTTCCCGCAACTGAAAGTGAAAGGGCCTTCCAAACCTTATATTTCTCCTTTGCATAGGAGAGAAGTGGGCCCATGATGTGGTTGCGTATGTCCTGATATGTTTTGGTGATCATTATCCCTAGGTATTTAAATTCTGTCACCACTGCTAGCCCCTCCACGATTGCTGGGCCTTCCCAGTTCTGAGTGTCTAGTGGCATGAATACTGATTTCCTCCAATTCACCTGCAATCCTGAGTATGTGCCGAAGTCATTGATAAGTGTAATGGCGTGTGGTAGAGATGTGGTGAAGTTGGACATGGACAGGATCATGTCGTCGGCGTACAAGCCCACTCCATCCTCCCTTTGTCCCAATTTGATTCCTGTATATATGGAGTCTTGGCGGAGTTTGCCAGCTAACACCTCGATGGTAAGGGCAAATAAAAGTGGGGACAGTGGACAGCCCTGGCGTATGCCTCGGTGGAGAGTGAAGGTAAGGGATAGTTGACCAGTAGTCTGCTATTGGGGTTTGAGTACAGTATACCTATCCATTTAAAGAATCAGGGCCCGAAGCCGAGTTTCGCCAGACATCGACTGAGAAAGGGCTATTCGACCGAGTCGAATGCCTTTGCTGTGTCCAGGGATGCCAGTGCCCAGTCCCTTCCCCTCGTCTGTCCGATTTGGGCAATGACCTGAACTCTCCTGATATTGTCCGAGGTAGATTTCCCCGGCATGAACCCGCATTGGTCTGGGTGAATTAATGTTAGGATAACCTGGTTGAGTCGGCAAGCTAGTACTCTGGTCAGGACCTTATAGTCAGTGTTTAGTAACGCGATTGGCCTGTAGGATCCGCAGTCCAACAGGTCCTTACCAGGTTTTAAGATCAGAATAATTGTAGCTTCTGTTAGATGAAAATTTTGCCACGGGAAACGGTTCCTGCAGCCATTTTTCAAGAAATTCTTCAGGGTTTCTACCTTCCGTTTTCTCTGGCATGCCAATTATTCTGATATTGTTTCTGCGGAGCCGGTTTTCCAAGTTGTCCGCCTTCTGTTTTACCGAGTCAGAGTCTGACTTAAGAGAGGAGAGGGATCTCGGAACACTGGCCGTGCGGTCCTCTACCTGCGATATTCTTTCCTCTGTGGTTTTAACATGGTCTCTGAGGTTTTGCAGATCGTGGCAAAGCAGGCCCACATCAACTCTCACTTCATCAAACTTGCCTGTGAGAGAACTTTTGCCGGAGTCTATTGCTGCTAGTACTTGCAGGGTTACTTGTTTCAGAGTGGGCTCTTCTGCTTCATCATCTGCTTCCATTTGCGATGCCGAGGCGGTCGCTCTAGGTTTAGCTCTGGTATGCACGGTGCATTGTGGCTGTGGTGTACATGCAGGTTCTGCAGAATCTCTCCTTGAAAATTCTCTGAGCTTGTCAATAGCGCTCACTTTAGAGGGACTCATGTTGTTTAAAGATATTTAACAGTTTTGGTATATCAGAAGGAGACACACACTGTGGCAGGAGCAACAATCCCTTGGCGGGTTGTGGGTATGTCCTTAATATGTACTCTTGTCAGTAATCCACTGTATACAAGGTGGTAATGCAGGGTTAAATGATGATGAAACTCACAGTTGGTTGTGATTATCTCTGGAGCTTTTGTGCTGAATGATTGTGCCAGTGTGAATCCTGGGCTCTTAGGTGCTGCTATCCAATGCAGTCACAGGCCTCTCTGCGCTGGTCGTTGTGTCCAAAATGGCGCTGCTATGTTGGTGCACTGCCGGCCCTCCACATCTACAACAGTATGTTGACCACTCCGGGTGCCGTAGGTTTCTGGGTGACGGAGCAGCGGCACTCTCTATGTGGGCAGGTGCAGGTGTGCCTCTACTCTCCCTGCTTGCGCTCTCTCCGGTCAGTGAGGAGCAGGCTCAGGATTCACCTTTTCAAAATGGCGCCTGACATGTGTGATGGCGCCCGACTCGCGCTGGCTTGTGTGGCGGCTCCCGTAAGTCAGGCTCTGGCTCCAGCTACCTTGCCTGGGTCGTGGGATCTTTCTGCCAATTCGACCGCAGCGCTGGCGCCTGAGGTCCTCCTCAGTGCAGTCTGGATCGCGATCCAGGTGCTGCGCACGCTGCCTCGCGGCTGCCCGATTTCCGTCCTCTCCTCGCAGTCTCTTGCGGAGTTGGAGCCGCTCCCGGTGTCTCCGGTGACTTCGGTTTGTTGCCGGTATTAGCCTATGTGGCTCAGGATTTATCCTGCGGATTCTTAGGGTCTCCACGGAGCTCCGCTGTACACGTCCGGCCATCTTGGCTGCTAGCCACGCCCCTCTGGCAGTGTTTTAATGTTCAAGCCACTATTTCTGAGTGTCACGAAATGCCCTTGCATTTTTTAACTCCAGAAACTTCCCAAAAAACCCTTTGCTATTTTAGTTGCTACTTTTTTACACCCAATGATAAATAACCCCCAATGACCTAGAATATCCTTTCTTGGGTTAAATCACTGACTGAGACTTAGAGAACTTCCTGAAAAATGTGATTTGTAGGAAACTCATATTTCCTGGTTATTGGCAGTAACAAAGTTTTCCTAAAAGGTAAGCGACATGTGAAAAGTGAAAACAAAAAACCTGTGAAAATTACATAGCATGTAATGACCTGCAGATCAGTAGCTAGCCAACCCCTGTGATGTCACAGACAGTCACACCACTATAAATTCCTGATCCTGAATAATCTCAACCCTTAGCTTGCTGACTTGGTACAGGGAAAGCTGTGTCAGCTCTATGTTATGGAAGAATGTGTGTTACGGGAGTGAGGAACTGTTAGAGTGAGTGCCAGGAAAGTCTTTTGGGAGATATTGATGGTCACAGTCCTGCAAAAGAAGGCTGCCATCAATAATTTGGGTGCTATATACCCTGTTCATTGTTTCTGTTGATAGGTTGCCATCCATAAATTTTGGCGGTCGATGGTCAATTTCACTTTTGCTGCAGACCACCAGAAATCTTTTGAGGGTACAAAAGTCAATATGCTGTGTTCATAGATGCTCCTTATGCTACTGATGTCCTGCCAAAAATCCTTTGAGGGATTAATAGTCAATATCTCATATTAATCATTGCTGCAGCTGCTACTAGGTTGCCAAAAATCTTTTGTGGGTCAATAGTCAATACATCGTGATCATTTCTTTTATTAGTTAAAAAATACATACAAAAGACAAAAACAAAAAATAACAAAATTTACATTTCAATATAAACACAACATTTAACAGACATCAAAATGGTAATAAGATTTTTCCAACCCCTCCCCATCCCCATCTCTTGCCAGAGCTCAATGTATCCCCCATGATAGTCCCTAGATTTTCCCATTGGGGTTTGAGTTTAGAAAGATATCAAACTTTTCTATTGGCTATATAATATCCAGGACAGTTTCACTTGGCCTCTAAATCATCAGTAGAATTTAATCTATGTACATGGATATCTTCTTGGGGAGGACCCCAAGTAATTATTAGATGATCTGAACAGTCCCCAATGATCCTGATCCTTGCTATTTGAGATGCATACATCATCTGGGCCCTTTGTATATAATTAGGCTCAAATTTTCCAAAATTTCCATGAAGGTACAGAAAAGGCAAGGACAAAATACAGACAGACAAAGCAAAACTTACAATGCATGTGACTATACATTATAGGGGACGGCACGCGGAGGCAGGCTAGAGAGTGGCATGGTGACATACCCCAAACGGACTCAGGCTTCAAACCAGTTTAAAAAATTCCTTTTGGCGAGGATAACGTGTGGTACTGTACGTATCAGTATTTGGCCTGGTTGTGGCGGAGGAACCAAAGGAACAAGAAGCGCTGAAATGATTTCCTATGTGAACAAAAGGTTGACAGTATATTTAGTCGATAACACAGCATGGCGGCGACAGAGTGACCAAGTTCCATAACGTATCTGGTGAAACACCCGAAAAATGAGCCTTACACAGCTCGTTTGCTAAGTGAAGGGAGACAACTTTTGGAGGCAGCTATGGAGACGACATGTGGAGGCTGCTATGGAGACAACGTGTGGAGGCAGCTATAAAGACGACGTGTGGAGGCTCCTATGGAGACAATTAAATTTGGATAGTGCCTGTATGTGGCAGTCCAACAAGGTTTTCAAAACAGAGGAGCGGGTAGGTGGCCCTCCAGAAAAATTAAATAGAAAGAGTACCTGTATGTGGCACTCCCAAAAAATGTTTAAAACGGAGGACCGGGTAGGTGGAACTCCAGCAAAATTAAATACATAGAGGACTATAGCTAGACCCTGTTGGGGTCTAGCTATAAAAATAGCCAGTTGCCTCTGCTTTAGTGTACAAAGAGGAGGAGAAGGCGGAGAATGAGGAGTTACATGAGAATTATTCAGGTTGAGCTGCTTTTACCTGGTGAAGAATGGAAATCATGAGAAATACATGCTTGATTCATTTTGATAAGCGTCAGCCTGTCAGCGCTGTCAATCAACAGGCGTGTACGCTTGTCGGTGATGATGCAACCAGCCGCATTGAAAACCCGCTCTGACAACGCGCTAGCGACAGGGCAGGCAAAAACCTCCAAGACGTACAGCGCCAGTTCGGGCCAGATGTCCAGCTTTGAAACCCAGTAGTTGTAGGGAGCTGTGTGATCATTTAGGAAGATGGTATGGTCAACTACGTACTCCCTCACCATCTTTCTGTAAGTATCACCCCTACTCTGCCGAGACTGGGTACAGGTGTCTTGCTGGGGTGACATAAAACTTGCAAAGGCCTTGTAAAGTGTATCCCTACCAGTGCTGGACAAGCTGACTGTTCGCCTACTCTCCCTCGCTACTTGTTCTGCAAAAGTATGCCCTCTGCCACTAGCGATGTCAGAAGGGAAATACTTCTTCAGTGTGTGCACCAGGGCCTGCTTGTATACATGCACTCTCACACTCCTTTCCTCTACAGGGATGAGACTGGAAAGATTTTGCTTGTACCGTGGGTCCAGGAGAGTGAATACCCAGTAACCGGGTATTCTTTGAACGTGAGGGTCACACGATAGGCAGCCAAGCATGAAATCTGCCATATGCGCCAGAGTCCCAACGCGCAAAAATACACTCCCCTCGCTGGCCTGACTCTCCATTTCCTCCTACTCCTCCAACTCCTCTTCTTATGCCCATACACGCTGAACAGTTAAGGACTGAGCAATGGTCCCCTCTTCTGTCTCGCAAACATTCTCCTCCTCTTACTCCTTATGCTACTCCACCTCCTCCGATACGCGCTGAGAAACAGACACAAAGCTTCCGACTTCATGCAACAGGCCAAGCAGCGGGATGGTGAGGCTGATGATGGCGGCATCGCCACTGACCATCTATGTTGACTCCTCAAAGTTACTCAGCACCTGACAGATATCAGACATCCACGTCCATTCCTCATTGTAGACTTGAGGAAGCTGACTGACCTGACTACCAGTTCTGGTGGAAGTTGACATCTGGCAGTCTACAATCATTATGCGCTGCTGGTAAACTCTGGATAACATGGTTAATGTTGAACTCCACCTCATGGACACGTCGCACAACAGTCGGTGAGCGGGCAGTTGGAGGCGGCGCTGCGCTGCCCTGAGAGTGGCAGCATCTGTGGTCGACTTTCTGAAATGCGCACACCTTCGTGAGCAAATCAGACAGATTGGGGTATTCCTTTAGGAACCGCTGAACTATCAGATTTAACACATGGGCCAGGCATGCCACATGTGTCAGTCTGCCGAGATGCAGAGCCGCCACCAGGTTACGGCCATTGTCACACACAACCATGCCTGGCTTCAGGTTCAGCGGTGCCAGCCAAAGATCGGTCTGCGCCGTGATGTTTAGTATTCATATGCCTGCGCATACTGGGGGTGGTTAAGCTAGTAGTGGTGGAATCCCTGCTGATCCTGGTGTGGCACAGGTTGCACACCACAGTCCGTCGGTCATCCGCTGTTTCTTTAATGAACCACTAGACTTCAGAAAATCTAGCCCTCGCCACGGGAGCTTCACTACGTGAAACATTTGGCACTGATGCACCATCTCCGGCCCTGTCTCTCCATCTGGCCCCACCACTCCCTCTTTCAACCTGTTCTTGTATAGGACTCGCCTCCGTCTCAGAAGCACTTTCTTCACCCGGCCTATCAACCCAGCTTGGGTCTGTCACCTCATCATCCTCCGATCCCTCGGGTCTGCTCCCCCTTCGGACTTCCTGCTCTGACAACAACTTCATCACTGTCTGACAACCGTGTCTCCTCATCGTCCGACACCTCTTTACACACTTCTTCCACTACGTCAACAATGTCATCATCACCCACAGACTGCGACCTTTGGAAAACCTGGGCATCGGGAAGAAGCTCAGCAGCAACCTGACAAGTGGTTTATGACTCTGGGAAGGATACAGAAAACAGTTCCTCAGAGTATGCCGGCTCAAATGCCAAATTGTTCTGGGAGGGGGCAGACTGGGGGGAAGGAGGTTGAGGTGGAGGAGCTGGAGGAATGCTCACTTGGGTAACATGGGTGGACTGCATGGAAGACTGACTGGTGGACAAATTACTTGAAGCATTGTCCGCAATCCACGAAATCACCTGTTCACGCTGTTCTGGCCTCAATAGTGCTCTACCACGAGTCTCAGTAATTTGAGATATGAAGTTAGGGAGTGTAGCTCTGCGGCTTTCCCCTGCTCCCTCATCAGCAGGTGGTGTCTCACCCCGCCCAGGACCATGGCCTCTGACCCCTGCAGGAATTGGATGCCCATGCCCTCGTCCTCTACCCCTAGCCCTCGGGTTCAACATTTTCAAAATTAAAGTCTATTTTATAGACAAAACAGAAATATAAGCTGTAATTTTTTGGGGGGGGGTTTGTGTTTTTTTTTATAGAATAAAACATGCAGAGGAAATCAGACATCAACCACAGAAGATTATTGCTATGGCTAGAACCTACACTGACAGCACACAAAAGGATTTTGTGCTGTGACTGAGTCTGTCACTTTAACTTTTGAAAAAAAAACGCTAATGTAGCCCTAACAAGGGCTGTTGGGTTCTTGGAGAATCACTCCTGCCTAACAGTGAGGTTCTTTTAGAATCACTGCTGCCTAACAGTAATCTACTAGAACACCCTAACGCTATCCCTCACGGCATCCAGACAGACAATGTTCCGAGCAGCGCGGGCAGGGGCTAGTATATTGCAGGGTCACCTGATTAGGCCAGCCAACCACTGCATTCGACATGTAAGTGTACCACGTGATGCTGGGTGTACTGCAGAGTCTCCTGGCTTGTGATTGGCTCTGTTTCTGGCCACCAAAAATCTAAACGCCGCAAGATGCCATTTTCTCGAGTGGGCAAAATACTCGTCCGAGCTCCGAGCAGTTGCGAGTACGCTAATGCTCGAACGAGTATCAAGCTTGGACGAGTATGCTCGCTCATCTCTAATTTTTATCTTGTACATAAAATATTCAGCAGGTTAGATACTTGTGTGTTAATAATCCAACACACAATACAAATACATAATAAATATAATACTTTTGCCCACTATCTGTTTTAATTAAAATCGTACTTCTCTATTACCTGACATATCATCTTGTACATATTTTTAGCTGCTGATGTGCATTTCTTTGTCCCTTCCTGTCATTTATGATGCATCATAGTAAAAAAAATGAAAATCGATTTTGGCACCTAGGGTGGTGCTGTGCTAATGATTACTGGGGTATGTCAAAAAATTCTTGCTTCCCACAGACATCATCTTTCAACCACTGACTTACCACGCTGAGCCACTTATGAAAGTTGAAATCATGTCATTTAGAGAAATATCCTATCTGACAATGTGGAACTTAAAGAAGTATCAATCAAAGCAACATGGAGCTGTGCAATAACGTAATATTGTGGCAACAGATAAATGTGAATGTAGGTATTCGCTTCAAGTCTTTTTTGTATAATTAACTATTTTTCTTTAATAAATGACTTTCAATAAAGCATGTTTTATTGTGATCATGAATGCATTTATAAATGTCTGTCAAATATTGATATGAAGATCTATTTTGTCAAGTTGATGCATAATTGATTGCAGAGAAGGCATTTTTTGAGGAAAAACTGAGTTTACTTTTCATATCACATCATAAAAATATATGGTTTTTGTCAATATGAAAGGTGTACATGCAATAAACATCCACTTGAATGATGTGTAAACACAGTAATATCAGAAAAGCTTTTACATATTGTTGTAGTCATGTCATACACATTATGAACCACTCAGTGCTATTAAATGACAATTCAACACAATGGGACAGATTTATCAAGCTGTCTAAAAGTCAGAATATTTCTAGTTGCCCATGGCAACCAATCACAGTTCCCCTTTAAATATTCATGAGCACTGGTAAAAGGAAAGCTGAGCTGTGATTGGTTGCCATGGGCAACTAGAAATATTCTGACTTTCAGACAGCTTGATAAATCTGCCCCAGTATTTAGACCAGAACATAAAAAAAAACATCAGATGATACTGCTGAATGACATTTTCAATAAAAATAGAACAGAAATTTTCTGTGCTCATTATACTAATTGACCTACTGCATGATGTATGTGGCATTGTAATTAATTGTAACAATAAAAAAATATTTTTTTTGTAATGGAGAAAATCAAATATTAACTAAACATATATCTATATAAATACCAGAAAATCGGAGCACTACAAGGTTCAAGTAAAAAAGTAAAAGTACAGGCAGTCCCCGGGTTATGTACAAGATAGGTTTGTTCTTAAGTTGAATTTGTAGGTCAAAACTGTATATTTTATAATTGTAACCCCAGCCAAGTTTTCTTTTGGTCTCTGGGACAACTGGATTTTAAAAATGTTGGGTTGCCATCAGAGCCAGGATTAACAATAAAGCTTCATTGCAGACACCTTTGATAACTGTAACTGTAACTGTTTATTGTAGCCCAAGGCTAAAGTAAATTACCAACATCCAGAGGTCCGTTACTAGGGGTTGTCTGTAAGCAAGTGTTATAAATCAGGGATCATAGCATCCTAGCTCCAGATACAGTGGTAATCTTCTTAACTTTGTTTTGCTTCTTTCTAAATTCAACTTTTAAAATCATGCTTATGAGCCTGAAGAGCTCCTGTGGGTTTTAATAGAGCCCCTCTGCGCTTTAGCTTCACAGGCTGCTACAGTGTGCACAGTGTACCCACTGTGTGCTGAAACATCTTCTGTTGCAGTGAGATTACATCAGGCAGAGGGAGAGGACAGTGCTGAGAGAGCAGTCTAAGAGGGCAAGATACTGGGCTGGAGACCTTCAGACTTATTGGCATAATCTTAAAAGTTGTTTTAAGAAGGAAAGAAATTGATCTATCAATCCAACCAACCATCTATATGATGCACCTTACAATAAGACACACATATATATATTTGAGACCAATTAAAAAATTCCCTATTGGTGTCAAACAAGCACAGTACACACAGCCCCACTACATCCATTCACTCAGACACAGCTCTGATACATCTATTTATTCACACACTACTCTTCTTCACACTCAGTCCCAGCCAAGTCAGGTCATTTGTGAATGACCCAGCATTATGACCCGGCTCTTTCAGGTAAAATAGAGGAGTCGGCTCTGCCCTGAGAACTGTTGGCTTGCTTAGCCTGTTCTGTGACCACAGATACTTTTATCCAAAAAACATTTGAAATATTGAACCGATGCCCGATATTATTGGGCGCATCGGTGGAGGCAGTTGCCCTTTGTGTATTTTAGGCAAGGCATGCATTATCGGTGTTACCGGATTTTTTACCATTATTAGTTCTGCCTGTGCCTGTGTTAAGGCACCCATTGCAACTCCATCAGCAAGAAGCTTGGACATTTTGGTCCCAAAGCATGTTGTGGGGTTTTCAGTAAGTTTTTTGTATGTGGAACTATCATTTAATAATAGTAAAATTTGATCCCTGTACATGAGTTTGTCCATTACCACAACCGAGCCCCCCGGTTTTCTCCAATGACACACACCCACAAAAATCACAAAGTGGGAACATGGAGAATGCAAGATTGCTGGAGAAATTAATAGAACAGGAAACCCGTGTCTGGTGGGATCAAACCACACTAAAGAAATACATAGAAAAAGATTTTATTCCAAGAGGACTACGCCTGAAGAAAATACCTTCTGTGGTGTACTCTGAAGAGTTTATTCTCAGCTGGAATAACGCATTGTCTGAATGCTCGCTTAAACTAATGAACTTAATCGTTGAATGCGAGGAAACAAAATTGAATGAATTACAAACAGACATAAACAAGACACGAGAAAATCTCAAACAAATTCTATCAGAGGAAGAATTCAAGACTCAAACACAAAAGATTGATCAACACATAGTTAATATCGAAGAAAAAATAGCAGAGATGAAGAGAGCAAAGTTCCTGCGAGATGAATTTGATTATAACAATCATCAAGTCTATGAATGGGGTAGGTGGGAACAACCACCCCATACCCCCAAATCAATCCTGAAGAAAAAGCCATATAGAAAACATTATCGTCATCATTCTCACAAAGTTGGTTTTGCGTCGTCTGATCCAGACTCATCAGATTACATGACTCAGGATTCTGAAGCCGAACAAATACTGAACACCCCAAAAAACACCTCATACTATAAAAAGAAAAGAAACAGAAAGACAGCAAAAAACACAGAGGGGGGCGGAAACACAGACACCAGAAAACCAGATGGCATCCCCTCCTGGACACTAAGGAGCCAGAAAGCCAAGTAGGAGATTTGGATGTTATCAATTTATCGAAATACGAACTAACCTCTGATCAGGTCAGATTGTTATCACTTGGACTCAACTTCGTTCCAACTAAAGATTTTGATATATTTCGTACTATATGTGACATTAATAAATTCGTCAGAGACCTGACTGTCAGGCGACATTTTTTTAACGCTTCTGAATGTCGCGAGACAGTCTCCACAAACCGTAATACCAATGTAAACGAGTTTAAAGGTTTAGACTTTATTGACAAACTAACATTACTAAATTTAACATCCCTAGACAATGATAGTGATGTACAAAAATATACCAATGTAATCGATAAATTTAGAGTAAAAAACTCCAATTTTTATCCAACCAATTCACGCACGGACTCTATGGACCTGTTTCAGGAGAGGATAGAACGTGATCTTAAGAGTTTGGTAACCTCCATGGTACCCAGATCCCACAATCTCTCCCCCCCCCCTGAAACAGGCTCTTAATGAAATCAAAAGTTGGCACGATGTTATTTTAAAAATGTCAGATAAGGGGGGCTCGGTTGTGGTAATGGACAAACTCATGTACAGGGATCAAATTTTACTATTATTAAATGATAGTTCCACATACAAAAAACTTACTGAAAACCCCACAACATGCTTTGGGACCAAAATGTCCAAGCTTCTTGCTGATGGAGTTGCAATGGGTGCCTTAACACAGGCACAGGCAGAACTAATAATGGTAAAAAATCCGGTAACACCGATAATGCATGCCTAAAATACACAAAGGGCAATTGCCTCCACCGATGCGCCCAATATATCGGGCATCGGTTCAATGATTTGAAAATTTATACAGTTGGTTGGAGGATTGGATGACTACAACCATTGGTACAGAGGGTCCCAGGAATTTGCAGGACACCAGGGATGTTTTGGATTGCATTAGACAATAAATACTGGCAAGGAGACTACCAGTGGGTTAGTTAGATGTGGTGTATCATTGTACACATCTATCCCACATAATGTAGCGCATGTCAAGCCTGCAATACCATCTGGAAAATTTACAGGTACGAGACGGACTTCAGGAATTTGTCATAACTGTGATGTCATTAGTCTCGATTACAACATAATTTCTGTTATGTTGACAATCTTTATACCTACAGATCAAGGGTGTTAGTATGGAGGCCAGTTTCCCATCTTTTTGTGCCAACCTTACGATGTCATGGTGGGAGGAGCACACCTATTTACAATGGACAATCCATTTGCCTTATGTGTGATGGTATGGCAGGTACATTGATGATATTCTGATCAATTGGCGTGGGACGTCCCTCCATACCACTCTTCATAAATATATCTCAAATAATAACACATTAATTTGAGTTTTACATATACCATGCATTCCAGAGTAATTCCATTTTTGGATTTACATCTGAGGGCATCATTGGCAAAAACATAATGACTACAAACTACCGAAACTCCCAGCGGCAATACTATCTTGCATGCTAGTTCACAGCACCCCTCACACACGATCATGCAATTCCTGTGGGGAATTAAACCCGCATCAGAAGAAACTGTAGTACTGATGATTCCTTTAATACGAGTCTGCCGAATGCTTGTAACAGATTATAGAAAAAGGGGGTGAGCCTGAATGGTCCTATAAAAAGGGCTTATAATAGAGCCAAAAACAAAATAGGCAAACACCTCATTCACTCCCCCCCCCTAATATCTTGCTGGTCAGCATATCAATTCGCTCCCGCCAGTGGATACTATAGTAAACCCTAAGCCTGAGCCCTGCTCTCCCCAATTCACACCGCCTTCCCACCATAATAGTCCAAAGGGCATGCAAAAGAGAGCCAGGAAACTGGTATGAAAGCAGACAGTTATATGTGCCTTTTCAGCCAGAAAATGCCTGGATAAGGAATAAGAAACTTCATCCTTGGTAGGTCTATGCTTAAACAACACAAAACTTCATCTAACCACTTGATAGCCAACTAATCTCTACTAATATAATACAACATATACGTTGGGATAAAAAATACTGATCATTAAAAATCCAAAACGTTAACTAATACAGCAAAAACAATAGAGCAGCCAATGTTGCAAATCTTCAAGTCTTGCAAGTTTTAAACCATACATGAAATTTTGTCAAGCATAAAAAATGGTGCGCAAATGATAAATCTACATATCTTCTCAGTAACAAGACATAAAAGTATCCTAATATATGTGGTTGTATATATTTTGCAGTTTTAATGCAGTTTACACTGGTGGCATCTTGCTCGCACCATTTTAAAACGAAAAAATTGGAAAGGATGCTAATTATTCCTTGCACAGAATGTTGTGTTAATTTTAATGTTCTACAAAAAATTTTACCATTAACACTAAGAAAAGGACAAAAAATAGAATGAATATTTAATGAGATCTTTATGCCAAATTATCTAAATATTATGTTGCCTATCCATCTATCTTTAAATCAAAATTTACAGAAAAATTGTAAATAAATTAAACACAATAGACGTTGACAGTGTTCTCTTATATCAACTTATACTATTAGGATATACTCATAGGTCTACACATTCTCAATCAGATCTCAAAGCACGAATATTGTTTTGATTGAGATACTTGCTGCTGACTGTGTTGGCTGCCTGCCAAACGTAAGGACCTGCCCCAGGAAAAGTCAATTCTGTATAAATATGGCTATTCCACAAGTGAGAATAATGAAAAATGCAAATAATTGTCCACATTTTGTAGTGCTTCAGCATACTTGCACGATGCAATGTCCATGTTGTCTAAACTATACTTTTATCTTAGTAAGCTCATTTGGTTTTTTAATTATTAAAACAATCATGTACACACAAACTGAAGATTTTTTTAAACAGATATCATTTTCTTATCTAGGCAACATTGTTTGAATGAAATCCTATAATCGTTACTAATTTTTCATTGTTCAAACTGTCAAGCACACAATTAACATGATATAAAAATTTTGAGATTAAGGTTGTGGCCTTTATTAAACACTATTGATCATCAGTAAAACCAGCAACAAAGTTGAAAAAAAAAACAGATATTTTTTCATTACAACAAAAGTACGCAGATGCAGTCGGTGAAAAGACACTAATGCCAACAATTAATAATCCAAAAGACGAGCAAACATGCATAATAGTACAAAAATAAGACACTAGCGGACCAGTGCCAAGGTTGTCATGCTTTTTCACAAGCTAATAAGGCATAAGTCGATATCAATATATGGCAAACTGCCTTGTGAAAGAGATAATACACAATAGTCGCGCGTAGGAAAATGAGTGCCTCCTAAGACCAAGTAACATTCAAGCTGGCGTATTAAGAGGAACATCTAAAACATGAAACCTGGCATGTAGACCTGTTACATTACTGGACTTAACCCCATTCTGATAAGGGAACCGCCCATTTTCGTTGATAACTAATTTGGGGCACCACTTCTATCATGTTAACCATCGTGTAACATCTTTAACTGTGTGGACATCTATTTTTTTTCTAGTCCTAGTTATATTATTTCGATTGTTATAGCCAATAACGTTATCAGCAACATCCTATTATACAGATTTGTTTTGAATTTAAAAGTAGATATTTTTGATCACTGACGTAGAGTTTTCATAAAGTTCTTGATATGTCTTCCTTGAGACGAGAGAACCTAATACTCCCCCTGACAGATGGTGTTGTTAGTAAGTGCGCCTAACAGCCTAGCAAGCTACCATATGGACGATAAAAATAATAACTTACGGCTTTGTACAATTGACCAAAATGGGTGCATATGAGTACATAGTTGGAGACTGCTATAGATAGAGGCCCTTGACAAGTATTTGGCAGCGAGCCGATGCTTGGAGCACACAGTTGCTTTCCGACTCCTTAGTGGTTGGTGTGGAATGGTTCAAAAGAGAGGGCCCAGAGAAACTATTGAATAAACACAATGGGCCATGGGTGATAAGGGACATATGTATATGGGGAGCGTCGAGCTGGCTTAGGCTGCTAGGCTCTGCTCTGGGGGCAGGGCCAGATGCCCGTTCCTTTGTGTGTGGAACGGTCAATCGTGCAGGAGACGATATTGGCTCGTGGGTATGAGTTTCCCTGGTAGATGACATAAAGAGTTGGGGCTCCTCAACAAAGTAGAGCTGCAACCATGGAAGAAAAGTTACAGAGCAAAGTCGCATAAGGTCATGTAGTGTCTACAGATCTGGATGACGATAGAAAGTTGTGGAGGCTAGGACTGGATTGTTTGGGTAAGTCTAAAGGGGTATTTCCCATTAACCCTTAAAGGACGCAGCCATTTTACAGCTTAAGGGGTTTATTCCAGGAATCAGCATAATCAAATAACAAATGGGCACCTCAAAGAAATGATAATATGTAATTAGTTGTTATTGAAATGTTGCTCCCCTTAGCAGAAAATGCTGCTGAACAATAGACGAACGAAGAATAAAATGCTACTGGCCCTTTAATCAGTCCGTTTAATTTCCTCCGACGCGGTCCGGACTGCAGGGACAGAAATGGCTGCTGGTCACCAGTCCCATCACATCCTGTTTAGCTGGCCTGCAGGTCAGATGACACCAACTAAGTTTGGCTGTTAGTCGTTGGTTGCAGTCTGTCAGTAATGGACAGTGTTGTGGTGATGCGCAGTTCACATCATTTATATGGTAACAGAGCACACAGTCGTTACATATCATGTTAGATAGACAAAGTGGAGGAGGAGTGTACTGAGAACTAAAGGATCATGGGACAGCAGTTGCCAGTGGCGGCCCATCTAGTGATAACTCCACCTATTTAGACGAGGCCATAACCTTTGTAAATCAAAGTCAAAACTATTAAGCCCGTTTTGTGGACTAATGACAGCGATTATTTATATTCTGTAGTACTAATAGTGAGTTTATGTGTCAGACGGTCATATTCCTGGAATACCCCTTTAAGGCTCAGTCCCATTGTTTGGATTCTGACGCGTCGCTCTTTGTATATGGTCATAACTTGGAACACCCGTTTAACTATCAAAGCGATTCTGAGATAGTTGTTCCCGACATGTGTGTACTTGCATTTGAAGGGTGAAAGTTTGGCTGGATAAGTTGTTGGCGTTTATTTACAACAAAAGCGAAAAAAATGAGAACTTTTAGAAACAATTTTGCCCATTTTCCGAAAAATTCAAATCACGCGTCCAGGCAGATCGATTTAACCACCTAAATAAACTTGCCGAATAACATTTCCTTGCTTACTTTACAGACCCATCTTAAGGCACCGCCTTCAGCCTCTCTGGTGTCCCGATCGAGCTATAGGCGAGAGATGCGAAGGGTTAAAGCAAGTCAAGTGATTTGTTTTGGATATCTAAAAGTATATCCTCGTTTTCAATATGTCGTTCTGTATCATCTTTCTCATGGTTTTTAGATCTCTGCATGCAGTATTCTACAGAGAGATATCTTATTATTGCAGTGGACAGAAATCGGACCATGGCCACAGATGCAGGACTAATTATGAATCAAACAGCTGTGAACTCTCCGTGTATACGACTAGGCACGTGTGGTGACCATGGTAATACCCTTTGGGAATTCCCATTTAAAGACAAAATAATAATTTTACTGGAAAACTGTAATATTGGCAGAGTGATGGGACATGGTATTGCAATGTTGGCGAGTGTGTGGGAGATTAGGAAGGCGGAATGTAGGCTTAGGACTGATGTATTTTACTGCAAGTTGAGTGGGGATAAAAAAAAGAGATCAATATGAATACCAATGCTATGGGCCAGTAGTTGAAGCTATTATACAGAATGAATGTGGACTGATTTAATTTTACATGAATTATAATTGGGGAAGGGGGTGAGAGGAGAAGAATATCTCATGAGTGGGATGAAAAAAAAAAATGTTAATTTTGCATCTGACTTGTAAAAAAAGAGTGATTGAATGAGAAAAACTTCTGGTTCAGTGGGTTTTTCAAATCGTATTACTCACAAGAAGTATCCATGGTGCTTGCTAGACTCCAACCCAGAGACATTATATGAGTCCATCTCCACGATGAAACTGTTCCATCCACCACTTCAAGACTTTTACATGGTATGGAGTGGATAGTGGGATTTTTGACCCATTTGCTGCAGTCAGTAGAACAGGGCATCCATAACTAAATTATCCAGCCATGATGCCCTGTTGTGGCAAAGTGGTACAAGTCCACTGGCAATAGAAATGGTTATTTCCCAAAATTACTACAAAGATGAATTATGCAATTGATCCACATTTGGGTTCCCCATTACAGAGCTTTTGGTTGCTTGGGTTCTACGGGTCCAATCCGGTCTTCCACCCAAACTTTGACACAAATAGAATACAATGGTGATCTGTAACGGCTAGAGGGAGTTAGAAAATGGCAGTTTGTGGCCCACAATTGAAGGGAAGTACTTGAAATACATAACATAAATAAAAAAAAAATAAACAAAGTAAATAATAAGTAATATAATTTAATACCATGGAGAACATTCAAAGTACAGCAATTTGATAAATGCTCCTTTTCAGGACCAAAGATCCAGAATGCATTGGCCTAAGCTTTGCTTTCCTTCATGATCAGAGGGTAAGAGCTGAAAGTGTAGTAAGAGGAGTGTCAACGGGATGCCCCGCGACCCTGTCCCAGAGTCACAGGCACACATGTGTCCCCTTCTGTGGTTCTCTGGTGCCCAGTTGCAATTCTGTGAGTCTACCGATCCTCACCCAAGCAGCGTCCTCTCTCCTAGGCATGCACGAATACTTTGATAGATTTAAAGGGCCAGCGTCCAGGATTGTATGCGGCCAGGTGCCCCTGTTAAACATTTGACTTTTTTCTGTGTCCATGCCAGATTTGTGCTCTATGCTCGAGAATGTTTCCATTCTCTATCTGTGATTCCCTTGGTGAGACTCCTGCTACGTCCCGCTCGGATTCCATAGGCTGCCTGTAGTGACCTTCTGCCTGTCCTCGACCACGTTTATGCTCTACGATTCCTGTACTGCACCTTGGCATCATCACGAGCAAAAATTCACACTTGGTGGCAATGCCGCCAAGAAAGATTCAACCGCCCTTTGTTGGCGTGGATACTGGTGAAAAACTGGATAGCCGCTATTCATCTATTGGAGGATACAGTGGATCCATACCCCCTGATCTGAACGGTAGTCGTGGCCCACAACTCGCATCAGTAGGAAAGGCAGGATTAAGACAAAAGTGGGCAACTGAAGCAGCAAGTCTAGCTTTTGGTGTTCACAGGCTGTTTGTGGGGTTCAGCCACTGCAACTCAGTGTTACTCCGCAGGGACCTGTTCACACAATGCTTAGATTGTTTGTTTGCCCTGCTTTAGACTGGTGTATTGGATTCTGCATTAAGAATAGGCGCTGTGTTGAGTTGAGAAAGAAAGAAAATTGGCATTTTCATCAACATAGGCAGTTAGATGCCACTGTAAATGATCCACTTATACATTGTGCACTGTTAAAGGACACAACGAACATGTATGATTTATGCATCCATGTGGCAATTTTTCCATAGGACACATAACTTGTATGATCCCATATCAAAGCGGTGTGTTGAATGTTAATGTGGTGATTCAATAGATAGATATCAACTTCTATGATACTACATTACTTAATTAGCAGACCTAATCACTATGACGTGCCTTCATATCTCCAGACATATTACGAGGGTGCGTATGGTGACCCTGCCTTCTTAATTGCAGAGCCACCCAGCCATCACAAGCAGTACACGAGGGACTTGCCCTATGGTTTTCTAAGGGTTCCTTTACCGCTGTGATTGGTTCTTCATTAAATGATTGTGCTTTCAAGCAGTGCTGGTAACTTTTTCCCATACATGGATTGGGATCCTGAACAGGTCAGCACTGTGTTTGGTGTTTGTATTTGCTACTTCAGTTTCAGCTAATCACTGATCCTCATTCCAGCAGAAAATTTCAACTGCTCCAAACTGCTTCAACTGGGGTGTTGTTTTACAACCACATTGGCACTTATGCTTAGTGATTATACTAACATAATCTGCATATGCATTTACAGGCAATCACAACACAGTTTTATGTGAACTAGTAGTAGGTTTGGCCGATTTTGATAGTCCAGCTAGATATGGTTAGTATACGTGTATTCAGCCATTGAGCTTTAAAGTAGCCTTAAATACTCTGTATCTTACATGGGTAGACATTAGTTGCTGTCTTAATAATACTTAAAAAACAGTCAATTACAGAATATCGGAAGGGGAAAGAAATCAAATTTTTTATTTATATTCGTATTGAAAAATAAAGGGGCTATTAAATAACCCAGTATTTACAATATAACATTTAACAAAACACAAAACTGAAGATGTCGGTTTTAGATTTAATGATTTCTATGACAAAGGACCTCATATCACTATTAGTAGAGGTATTGGGTATGTCCACATATGTATACACACCGTAAATAATATTATATAATATCTTACATCCACACATGCCTCTTATCGAACCTCCTTATGCTGCTAGTCTACCTCTGAACTTGTATTTTCTAATCCAAACTCTTCGTCTCCTAATACCTGCCCATCCTTACTTAAGAATTGCCTGCAGGATGACTTAGATTATGATAAGTCCGAATATGTGACTGGATCACATGTTTTCCGCATCACTGCAGATCCTTAACCCTTTATATTGTCAGTTAGGTAGGGCCAGAGTTATGGTGAAGCCGCTCTCTTTGTAAGAGCACACTAGTGAAGAAACGTCTTCTGGCTCCTAAACGGCCTCCTCTAGTGTAATACACATGAAACCATGTTCAGGCGCCAGACCACCCATCCCTGCTCCACTTGTTACCCAATATGTTTTTTTGGATAAAAGTAATCTGTGGTCACAGGAACGGCTAGTAAGCCAACAGTATTCTCAGGCAGTAGCCGACTCCTCTATTTAACCTGAAAGAGCACTATCATAATGCTGGGTCATTCACAAAATGTAGTAGAAGAAAATCCACGGTCCCAAGACCACGCCCAAACACTTAGTGAATTTTCTGTGTCTTTATTGAAAGATCACATCGCATACAGACAACCTGAAGTGCTTACGCGTTTGGACAGATAGATATACTGTCCTTAATGCATAGCTAACACCATTGACAAACTATACAAACATTTACTAAAAAGAAGGGCTATAGGCTACGCCCACAAAAGGGGGGGGGGGAGGGAAACGGGGGACTTCCTTTTTAGAAGTAGAGAAAATAGCCCACAAACAGATAACCTCACATTAATAAACACTTCTCCAAACATATGTAATGGATTTCCCTAGACATCTGGTCAACCTAATCTTATATTGAGCCTCCTGAGTCACTGACGTATTGATGAGGCAGCAGTGAAACAGCACATTCACCATGATTGGGAAGTCACCATGATCCAGGCTTGGTCAGGTGATATCTCCTACGTAGACTAGACGCCAGTTGTCGTGATTGGACGAGCAGGTGTAAGGGAAGAGAAATTGTCCGTCTCGGTTCAGCGGGGGTGAAGATCGGTGTATTCGGCCAGGTAAGTTCACCATGGCCATCTAGAACGGCCGACCGACTGAGTACAGCGTGGGTCGATGGATCTGGTACAAGTAGGGAAAATCGGGAATACAAAAAACATTGATTAAAAGTTAAATGCAGTGCAGTTTTTTGGGGATAAAAACTCAAATGCAACTAAAAAATGCAAGAAAAGAAGTTTCAGGCTGAATAGAACAGGTATTAAATAAGGAGGAAGAAAATAGAGAATCAATGTTTTGGATTAATTCATCCTTGAAGTCAAGATAGGGAACCGGTCGCCACTGTGCTTAGTAGTGGTGCATCAATTCACGTCTTGAATTCAAACCAGGAGGGGAGCAAGTACCTAGCGAAAAGATCCAGAAGGCTTCTCTATTTGCAGATCGGCTCCTATATTTCCACCTCTAATTTTGTTTTTTACTCTTCTCAATATCATAGGATGTTGGAGTGACATCACCATGTGTATCGCAAAAAATGCTTTGGATGAAACCTGAGATAATCTGGACCCACTGCATTAGATATATCATATAAGTGTTCGTTGAACCTAGTTTTAAATTTGCGACTGTAGTGTGTCCAAATGTCAGCAAATTACATGCGGTGCATTGATATAATGTACACCACATGGTCGCATTACAATTTCGAATCCCTTATTGTGAAACACTTTTGGCCAGTACTATCTGTGAAAGTTTTTTCTTGTTGAGGCAAACCTACATGTAGTGCATCGGTTGCCCCGACATTTGTAAACCTTGCGTATGATAACCAAGTTGATTGAGTCTCAGAGTATACATGATGGTGACAAGCATATTTCAAGGCTCTGGCCTCTCTTGGATACAATCCTGCCACCCTCCTCAAGGATGTGCTCTAGAATAGGCGGTCCGACTTCAAAGTGAAATATGCGTGAACTAGTTCGAATTGCTTTAAATTGAGGACTATATTGTAGCACTAATGTGGGATGAGTGTGGATCTGATTGCTATGTGCCAAGAGTTATTAGGGGGTGAATGAGTGTTTTGCCTATTTTGTTTTGGCTCTATAAGCCCTTTAAAGGACCATTCACGGGTACCCCCTTTTCTTATCTGTTACAAGCATTGGCAGACTCAGTATAAAGGATATCATCGTACCTACAGCTTTCTTCTGATGCGGGTTAATTCCCCCACAGAATTGCATGAATCGGTGTGAGCGGTGCTGTGAACTAGCATGCAAGATAGTATTGCCTGTGTGGGTTTTCGGTATGTTTGTAGTAATTATGTTTTTGCCAATGATGCCCTTAGATGTAATCCAAAAATGTAATTTTCTCTGCGAATGCATGGTATAATGTAAACTCAAATTAATGGTGTTCATTATTGGGATCATTTATGAAATGGTATGGCAGGTACGTCCCCACCATATATGAATCAGAATATCATCTTACTGCCTATACCACTCCAAACATATAAGGCAAGATGATTGTCCATTGTAATATGTGTGCTCCTCCCACCATGACATCGTAAGGTTGGCCAAAGATGGGAAAACTTGGCCCCCATACTAACACCCCTTGATCTGTAGGTTATAAGATTGTAAACATAAAAAATTGTGATCAGAAAATGACCATCTATATGCAATTCCTTGAAGTCCGTCTCGTTAACCTGTAAATTTTTCCAGCACGGTATTGCAGGGCTGTGAGCGCTACATTATTGTGGATAGATGTGTACAATGATACCACATACAACTAACCCACTGGTAGTTCTCCTTGCATATTTATTGTCTAATGCATCCAAACATCCCTGGTGTCCTGCAATATCCTGGACCACTCTGTACCAATTGTTGGTAGTAGCCAATCCAACCAACTGTTAAATTTTCAATATTGAGAACCGATGCCCGATATTATGGGCGCATCGGTGGAGGCGAGTTGCCCTTTGTGTATTTTAGGCAAGGCATGCATTATCGGTGTTACCCGTATTTTCTAACCATTATAGTTTCTGCCGTGTGCCTGGTTAAGGCACCCATGCAACTCCATCAGCAGAAGCTTGGACATTTTGTCCCAAAGCATGGTGGTTGGTTTTCAGTAGTTTTTTGTATGTGGAACTATCATTTATCAATGTAAAATTTGATCCCTGTACATGAGTTTGTCCATTACACAACACGAGCCCCCCGGTTTTCTTCTCCATGACACACACCCCACAAAAATCACAAAGTGGGAACATGGAGAATGCAAGATTGGGAGAAATTAATAGAACAGGAAACCCGTGTCTGGTGGGATCAAACCACACTAAAGAACTACATAGAAAAAAGATTTTATTCCAAAGAGGACTACCGCCTGAAGAAAAAATAGCTTCTGTGGTGTGTACTCTGAAGAGTTTATTCTCAGCTGGAATAACGCATGTCTGAATGCTCGCTGAAACTAATGAACTTAATACGTGGAATGCGAGGAAACAAATTGAATGAATTACAAACAGACATAAACGAAAGACACGAGAAAAATCTCAAACAAATTCTATCAGGAAGGAATTCAAGACTCAAACACAAAAGATTGATCAACACATAGTAATATCGAAGAAAAAATAGCAAGGATGAGATGAGCAAAGTCCTGCCGAGATGAATTGATTATAACAATCATCACGTCATGATATGGGTGGGGGTAGGTGGGAACAACCAATACCCAATACCCCCAAATCAATCCGTGAAGAAAAAGCCATATAGAAAAAACATATCGTCTACTCATTCATCATCACAGAAGTTGGTTTTTTGCGTCGTCTGATCCAGACTCATCAGATACATGACTCAGATTCTGAAGGCCAGAACAAATACTGAACACCCCAAAAAACACCTCCATACACTATAAACAGAAAAGAAACAGAAAGACAGCAAAAAAAACACAGAGGGGGGCGGAAACACAGACACCAGAAAACCAGATGGCATCCCCTCCTGGAATAAGGAGCCAGAAAGCCAAGTAGGAGATTTGGATGTTATCAATTTATCGAAATACGAACTAACCTCTATCAGGTCAATTGTTATCACTTGGACTCACTTCGTTCCAACTAAAGATTTGATAATTTCGTACTATATGTGACATTAATAAATTCGTCAGAGACCTGACTGTAGGTGACATTTTTTTAACGCGTTCTGAATGTCGCGAGACAGTCTCAACAAAACGTAATACCAATGTAAACGAGTTAAAAGGTTTAGACTTTATTTGACAAACACATTACTGAATTTAACATCCCTAGAAAATGATAGTGATGTACAAAAATATACCAATGTAATCCGCAATAATTTAGAGTAAAAAACTCCAATTTTATCCAACCAATCACGCACGGGACTCTTATGGACCTGTTTCAGGATTGAGTCAGATGAAAGAGGATATCTTGAATACAGTGTTATCGTTATTAGAGTTGTAACCTCCATGTACCCAGATCCCACAATCTCTCCCCCCCCTCGAACAGGCTCTTAATGAAATCAAAAGTTGGCACGATGTATTTTAAAAATGTCAGATAAAGGGGGGCTCGGTTGTGGTTAATGGACAAACTCATGTACAGGGATCAATTTTACTATATAAATGATAGTTCCACATCAAAAACTTATGAAAACCCCACAACATGCTTTGGGACCAAAAGTCCAAGCTTCTTGCTGTATGCGAGTTGCAATGGGTGCGCTATAACACAGCACAGGCAGAACTAATAATGGTAAAAAATCCGGTAACACCGATAATGCATGCCTAAAATACACAAAGGGCAATTGCCTCCACCGATGCGCCCAATAATATCGGGCATCGGTTCAATATTTGAAAATTTATACAGTTGGTTGGATTGGATACTACAACCATTGGTACAGAGGGTCCCAGGATATTTGCAGGACACCAGGGATGTTTTGGATGCATTAGACAATAAATACTGGCAAGGAGACTACCAGTGGGTTAGTTGTGATGTGGTATCATTGTACACATCTATCCCACATAATGTAGCGCTCACAGCCCTGCAATACCATCTGGAAAAATTTACAGGTTACGAGACGGACTTCAAGGAATTTGTCATAACTGTATGTCATTTTCTGATTACACATAATTTCTTTATGTTTGACAATCTTTATTACCTACAGATCAAGGGTGTTAGTATGGAGGCCAAGTTTTCCCCATCTTTGGCCAACCTTACGATGTCATGGTGGGAGGAGCACACCATATTTACAATGGACAATCCATTTGCCTTATGTGTGGAGTGGTATGGCAGGTACATTGATGATATTCTGATCATATGGCGTGGGGACGTACCTGCCATACCACTCTTCATAAATGATCTCAATAATAACACCATTAATTTGAGTTTTACATATACCATGCATTCCAGAGAAATTACATTTTTGGATTTACATCTAGAGGGCATCATTGGCAAAAACATAATTACTACAACATACCGAAAACCCACAGCAGGCAATACTATCTTGCATGCTAGTTCACAGCACCCCTCACACACGATTCATGCAATTCCTGTGGGGGAATTAACCCGCATCAGAAGAAACTGTAGTACCGATGATTCCTTTAATACTGAGTCTGCCAATGCTTGTAACAGATTAAGAAAAAGGGGGTACCCGGAATGGTCCTTAAAAAGGGCTTATAATAGAGCCAAAAACAAAAATAGGCAAACACTCATTCACCCCCATAATAATCTTGCTGCACATAGCAATTCAGATCCACACTCAATCCCAACACTAGTGCTACAATATAGTCCTCAATTTAAAGCAATTTCGAACATAGTTCATCGACATATTTCACTTTTGAAGTCGGACCCTATTCTAGAGCACATCCTTGAGGAAGGGTGCAGGATTGTATCCAAGAGAGGCCAGAGCCTTGGAAATATGTTGTCACCATCATTGTATAACTCTGAGACTCAATCAACTTGGTTATCTACGCAAGGGTTTTACAAATGTGGGGCAACCAGATGCACTACATGTAGGTTTGCCTCAAACAAGAAAAAAACTTTCACAGATAGTACTGGCCAAAAATGTTTCACAATTAAGGGATTCTTAAATTGTAATGCGACCAATGTGGTGTACATTATTCAATGCACCGCATGTAATTTGCTGTACATTGGACACACTACACGCAAATTTAAAACTAGGTTCACCGAACACTTATATGATATATCTAATCCAGTGGGTCGCAATTTATCAGGTGCATCCAAGCATTTTTTGCAGATACACAATGGTGATGTCAGCTCCCTAAACACCTATGCTATTGAGAAGAGTAAAAAACAAAATAGAGGTGGAAATATAGGAGCCCATCTGGCAAATAGAGAAGCCTTCTGGATCTTTTCGCTAGGTACTTGCTCCCCTCATGGTTTGAATTCAAGACGTGAATTGATGCACCACTACTAAGCACAGTGGGCACCGGTTCCCTATCTTGACTTCAAGGTATGAATTAATCCCAAAACATTGATTCTCTATTTTCTTCCCTCTTATTTAATACCTGTTCTATTCAGCCTGAAATCTTTTCTTGCATTTTAATTGCATTTGAGTTTTTATCCCCAAAAAAAACTGCACTGCATTTTAACTTCTAATCAATGTTTTTTGTACTTCCAGATTTTCCCTACTTTGTACCAGATCCCTTCGACCACGCGGTGTCGGTCGCCGTTCTTAGACTGGCCATGGTGAACTTACCTGGCCCGGAATACACCGATCTTCACCGCTGAGCCGAACGGACATTTCTTCCCTTACACCTGCTCGTCCAATCACGACAACTGGCGTCTAGTCTCCTAGGAGATATATCACCTGACCAAGCCCTGGATCATGTGACTTCTCCAATCATGTGACATGCTGTTTCACTGCTGCCTCATCCAAGAGCTCCAGTGACTCAGGAGGCTCAATATAAGATTAGGTTGGACCAATTGTATAGGGAATAACCATTACATATGTTTTGGAACATGTGTTTTATTAATGTGGGTTATCTGTTTGCGGGCTATTTTCTCTACTTTCTAAAACGGAAGTCCCGTTTTCCTCCCCCCCCCCCTTTTTGTGGGCGTAGCCTATAGCCCTCTTTTTAGTATAAATGTTTGTATGTTGTGTCAAGGTGTTAGCTATGATTAAGGACAGTATATCTGTCCGAAACGCGTAAGCACTCATGTGTCTGTATTGCGATGTGAATCTTCAATAAAGAACAAAATTACTAAGTGTTTGGAGCGTGGCTGGACCGTGGATTTTTTCTACTACATTTGTGAATGACCCAGCATTATGATCCGGCTCTTTCAGGTAAACTAGAGGAGTCGGCTCTGCCCTGAGAACTGTTGGCTTACTTAGCCTGTTCTGTGACCACAGATACTTTTATCCAAAAAACATTTGGGTTAAAAGTGGAGCAGGGATGGGTGGCTGGCTGCCTGAACATGTTTCCATGTGTAATTACATAGGGAGCCGTTTAGGAGCCAGAAGAGCTGTCTCTTCATAGTGCGCTTAATACAAAGAGCTGGACTTCCCATAACTACTGGCCCTACCTCCTGACAATATAAAGGGTATAAGGATCTTGCAGTGATGCAGGAAACATGTGATCAGTCACATATTTCTGACTTCAATCTAAGTCCTGCAGCAATTCTTAAGTAGGGATGGCAGGTATAGGGAGAAAGGAAGAGTTGCAGATTCAGGAGGACAGCAATAAGGAGGTTCTATAAGAGGCATTGTGTGTGTGTATATATATATATATATATATATTTACGGTGTGTATACATATTTGGACATACCTCTTAATTATTGAATTGAGGTCCCATTGTCATAGAAATATTAAATCTAAACCTTGACACTTCAGTCTTTGTTTTTGTAAAATGTTAATTGTAAAATAATGGGTTATTGTAAATAGCCCCTTTATTTCAATAAGAAACTATAATATAAAAAATGTGATATTTCTTCCCTTCCAGATATTCTGTAATTGACTGTTTTTAGTATTATTTAAGACAGCAACTAACTGTCTACACCATGTAAGACTACAGAGTAGTATTAAGGCTACTTTAACGCTCAATGCTGAAACACATATACTAACCATACTCTGCTGACTCAAAAACGCCAAACCTACTCTAGTTCATAAACTGTGTTGTGATGCATGTAAGATGCATATGCAGATGTATGTAAGTATTATATCACTAAGCATAATGCCAAGGGTGGTAAAACAGACCACCAGTTGAAGCAGTTGGAGCAGTTGAAATTTTTTCTGTGGAATGAGGAATAGTGATTAGTGAAACTGAAGTACAAAACCGAAAACCAAACAAGTGCTGCTGTTCAGGATCCCAATCCATGTATGGGAAAAAGTACCAAGCTGCTTGAAGCAGCCAATCAGTTAATGAAGAAGCCAATCAAGCAGCGTACAGACCCTTAGAAACCATGGGCATGTCCTCTGTATACATGCTTGTGATTGGCTGGGCTGGCTCTGCAATATAAGAGCAGGGTCACATAGCACACATTAATATGTGGAGAATAGAAGTGCACGTCATAGTGATTAGTCCATATTAGTATGTGTATCATAGAAGTGTCTATCATATTGAATAACACACATTAACATGTCACACACACTTGATATGGATCATACAAGTTCTGTTGCCCATGAATTGCACACATGGATGCATAAATCATAAATGTTCTGTTGTCCTTTAACAGTGCACACTGATAAGTGGATCATTTACAGGGGCACTTACTGCCTATGTCTGAAAATGCCAATTTCTTTCTTCAAATCAACACAGCGCCTAATTCTTATGAGAAATTCAATACACCAGTCATAAAGCATGGCCAAAGCCATAACAATCTAAGCACTTGTTTGACCAGGTACCTGCAGAGTAAACATGAGTTGCAGTGGCTGAGACACCAAAATAGCCTGGAAACACCAAAAGCTACCTCTGCTGCTTCAGTTGGCCTACCTTTTTACCGCCTTCCTACTGAGAGAGGTTGTGAGGCCACGACTACCGTTCAGGATCAGGGGTAGTGGATCCACTGTACTACTCCAATAGATGACATAAGCGGTATCCAGTTTTCACCAGTACCCGCCACAAAGCGGGTTGATCTTTCTGTGGCGGCATGCCACCAGGTGTGAATTTGCTCGTGGTGATGGCCAAGGTGAAGTACAGAATCGTAGAGCATAAACGTGGTCGAGGACAGGCAGAAGGTCATGACAGGCAGCATGGGATCAGAGTCGGGGACGTAGCAGGAGCTCACAATGGGAATCACAGATAGAGAATGGAAACAGTTTCTCAGAAGCATAGAGCACAAAGATCTGGCAGGGGACACAGAAAAAAGTCAGATGTTTAACAAGGAGGGCACCTGGCCAGCACCAATCCTTGGCACGCTGGCCCTTTAAATCTATCAAAGTAATTGCGTGCATGCCCTAGGAGAGAGGAACCGCTGCTGGAGTGAGGATCGGTAAGACACGATGCAACTGGGCACCAGAGACACAGAAGGGGACACATGTGTGCCTGTGACCTGGGACATGGGTCGCAGGGGCACCCGTGACACTACCTCTACTACCAACTTTCAGCTCTTCACCCTCTGAATCATGAAGAGAAAGCAAAAGTTAGGCCAATTGCATTCTTGATCTTTGGTCCTGAATAGGAGCATTTTCAAATTGCTGTACTTTGAAATGTTCCCATTGTATTAAAATTATATTTACTTATTATTTCTTTGTTTATTTTTTTTTTATTTAATGTTATTATTTCAAGTACTTCCCTTTTCCAATTGTGGGCCAAACTGCCATTTTCTAACCCTCTAGCCCTTAAAAGCACCATTTGTATTTGTGTCAAAGTTTGGGTGGAAGACCGGATGGACCCGTAGAACCCAAGCAACCAAAAAGCTCTGTAATGGGGAACCAAATGTGGACAATTGCATAATTCAATCTTTGTAGTAATTTTTTGGGAAAATAACATTCTATTGCAGTGTAATTGTACCACTTTGCACAAAGCAAGGGCTATCATGGCTGGATAATTTTAGTATGGATGCACGTAACTGACTTGAGCAAATGGGCAAAAATCCCACATATACACTCCAATACCATGTAAAAAGTCTTTGAAGTTGGTGGAACAGTTTCATCAGTGGATGACTCAATATTAATGTCTCTGGGTTGGAGTCTTAGCAAGCACCATGTACTTGAGTGTGATAATAAGATTTGAAAAACCCACTGAACCAAGAAGTTTTTCTCATTCAACTCTTTTTTTACAAGTCCAGGCAAAAATTAACAATTTTTTTTTCATCCCACTCATGCAGAAATTCTTCTCTGCCTTTACCCCCCCTTCCCCAATTTATAATTCCATGTAAAATAAATCAGTCCCACATTCCATTCTGTATAATAGCTTCAACACACTGGCCCATATGCATTGGTATCATATTGATACCTTTCTTTTATCCCCACTCAACTTGCAGTAAAATACATCAGTCCTAAGCCTACATCCGCCTAATATTCACACACACTGCAACATGCAATACCATGTCCCATCACTCCTGCCTAATATACAGTTTTCAGTAAAATTTATTATTCTTGTCTTTAAATGGGAATTCCCAAAGGGTATTACCATGGTCACACACGTGCCTAGCTCGTTATATCATGGAGAGTTATCACAGCTGTTTGATATAATTAGTCCTGCACCTGTGTGACCATGGTCCGATTTCTGTCCACTGCTAATAATCATAGAATCTTTCTGTAGAATGACTGCATGCAGAGATCTAGAAAACCATGAGAAATTGATACAGAAAGCATATTGAAAAAGTGTATAACTTTTTAGAATACAAACAATAACATTGACTTGCTTTAACCCCTTAGCACTCTGCGCCATAGCTCCGATCGGGACCCCAGAGAAGCCTGAAGGCGGTGCCTTTAAGATGGCGTCTGTAAAGTAGACAAATGGGAAATGTTATTCGGCAAGTTATTTAGGTGGTAAATCGATCTGCCTGAAAACGCGGTGATTTTGAATTTCGAAAATGGCAAATTTTTCTAAAAATTCATCATTTTTTTCCTTTTTTTGTAAATAAACGCAAAACTTATCAGCCAAAATTTACCACTAAAATGAAGTACAACATGTAGGGAAAAAACAATCTCAGAATCGCTTTGATAAGTAAAAGTGTTCAAAAGTTATGACCATATAAAGAGACGCAGGTCAGAATCCAAAAAATGGGACTGAGCCTTAAAGGGGTATTCCAGGAATATGAACGTCTGACACAAAAATTCATGATGATGTAACTAAATGAATATAACAATACTCAATGTCATTAGTCACAAAACGGAGCTTAAATAGTTTGACTTTATGATTTACAAAGTTTATGGCCTCTCTAAAGTAGGTGGAGTTATCACTAAGATGGCCGCCACTGGCAACTACTAGTCCCATGATCCTTTAGTTCTCAGTAACTCCTCCTACCACTTATGCTCTGCTAACAGTGATGATGTAACAGACTGTGCTGCTCTGTTACCATAGTAATGATGTGTAACTGCCATCACCACAACACTGTCCATACTGAATGCACTGCAACCAACCGACTACAGCCAAACTTAGTGGTGATCACATGACCTGCCCAGGCAGCTACAGGACATGTGATGTGGACATGTGACCAGCAGCCATCTTCTGTCCTGCAACGGACCGCGCGGAGGAAATTAACGGACTGATTAAAGGGCCAGTAGCATTTTAATTCTTCGTTACAGTCTATGTCAGCAGCATTTTCTGCTAAGGGGAGCAACATTTTAAATAACAACTAATTACATATTATCTTATATTTTGAGTGCCCATTTGTATATGAATTATGCTGATTCCTGGAATACCCCTTTAAGCTGTAAAATGGCTGCGTCCTTAAGGGTTTAATGGGAATACCCCTTTAACTTACCCAAACATCCAGTCCTGCCCTCCACAACTTCTCTATCCTTCATCCAGATCTGTAGACATACATGACTTATGCTACTTTGCTTCCTGTAATTTTCTTCAATGTTGCAAGCTCCTACTTTGTTGAGAGCCCAACTCTTTATGTGTCATCTACCAGGAGAAACTATACACAAACGAGCCACTATCCAGTCTCCTATGCAAGACATTACAGGTCAAGGGATATGGACATGCCCAGAGAGAGAAAGCAGCAGAAGCAGCTAGCTAAGATAATAACATAATGTCACAATTTAACCATAGGAAATTGTGTATTTATTAATGGTTTCTCTGGGACATCATATTTTGAAATTCATCACACAAAACTAGGAGATCAAGAGAGAAGACTGTGCTCCAAGGATGAGGATAAGCTGAAAATCATTGTAAGGAGCATATCTATAGTAGGTTAACTATGATAATATATGACATTTTGTTAAATTGTACAGCCTGTAAGTAATAATATTTTTACTAGTAAATATGTATAGCTTGCTAGAGCTTGCCCTAGGAGAGACAGATGAACTGTAGGGAGTATTAGTTCTCCGGCTCAAGGAAGACATATCAAAGGAACTTTAGAAAACCTAGTACAGTGATACAAAAATATCTACTTTTAAATTCAAAACATCTGTATTAAATAGGATGTTGCATGATAAACGTTATTGGCTATAACAATCGTAACATAAATATAAACTAGGACTTAGAAAAAAAAATAGATGTCCACCAGTTATACAGATGTTACACTGGTTAACATGATAGAAAGTGTGTGCCCAAAATTAGTTATCACAGAAAATGGGCGGTTCCCTGTATTCAGTAATGGGTTAAGCCAGTAATGTTAACAGGTGCTACATGCCAGGTTTCATTTTTATATGTTCTCTTAATAGCAGCTTGAAATGTTACTTGGTCTTAGGAGGCTCATTTTCCTACCGCTGCAGACTATTGTGTTATCTCTTTCACAAGGCAGTTTTGCCAAATATATTGATACGAACATTATTGCCTTATTATATGCTTTGTTTAAAAAGCATGACAACCTTAGGCACTGGTCCAAGCTAGTGTCTTTTTTTGTACTATTATGTTGTTTGCTTTCTTTTTGATTATTAATTTGTTGCATTATGTCTTTTCATGACTGCATGGTACTTTTGTTGTAATGAAAAATATCTGTCAATTGCTGTTTAATGATAAATAGTTTTTACATAAAGGCCAAAAACTTAATCTCAAACATTTATTATATCATGTTAATTGTGTGCTTGACAGTTTTGAACAATGAAAAATTAGTAACGATTATAGGATTCACTTCAAAACAGTGTTGCTAGTAAGAAAATGATATCTGTTTTAAAAAAATTCTGTAATGTTTGTTGTAACATTATGTTTTAATAGATTAAAAAACCAAATGAGCTTATAAGTAAAAGTATAGATAGACCAGACATTGCATCGTGCAAGTATTTGAAGCACTACAAAATTGGGACTAATTATTGCATTTTTATTATTCTCATTGTGGAATTAGACCATATTTATACATAATTGACTTTTCCTGGCAGATGTCCTTGACTGTTTGGCCAGCAAGCCAACCACAGTAAGCAGCAAGTATCTCAATCAACAATATTGTGCTTTGAGATCTGATTTAGAATTGTTAGCCCCTAATGAGATATCCTAATAGTATAAGTGATATAATAGAACACTGTCAAAGTCTTAATTTGTTTTAATTTATTTAACAATTTTTCTGTAAAATTTTGATTTAAAGATAAGTGGAATATGCAAATAAGTATTTAGAAATTTGGCATAAAGATCTCATTAAATATTCATTCTATATTTTTTTCTTTCTTAGTGTTAATTGGTAAAAATGTTTTTGTAGAAATTAAAAATTAACACAAAATTCTGTGCAAGAATAATTTAGCAATTTCCCAAATTTTCGTTTTAAAATGTGCTGATGCAAGAACTGCCACCATTGTAAACTGCATTAAAACTGCAAAATTATAACAACACATATATTAGGATAACTTTTCATGCGTGCACTGAGAAGATATTGTAGATTGTATCATTTGCGCCCATTTTTATGCTTGACAAATATTTCATGATGGTTTAAAACATTACAGACATGAATATTTGCAACATTTGGTGCTCTTTTGTTTATTTTCTGTATTAGTTAACGTTTTTGGATTTTTTAATGATCAGTATATTTTATATCCCAGATATGTTGTATTGATATTAGTAGAGACTTAGTTTGCTATCAAGTGGTTAGATGAGAGTTTGTTGTAATTTAAGCATGAACTACACAGAGATGAAGGTTTCTTATTCCTTATCCAGGCAGTTTTCTGGCTGAAAAGGCACATAAATGTCTGCCTTCCTACCAGTTTCCTGGCTCTCTATTTGCATGCCACTTTGGACGTATTATGGTGGGAAGCAGGTGTGAATTGGGGAGAGCAGGGCTCAGGCTTAGGGATTTACTATAGTCTCCACTGGCGGGAAAACTCAGTTAGTTAAACCTGGTCTTAGGACCAAACTGGCAGAGTTTGCACCTGATCTACTAAGAGACTGGAGCCTTTTAGTGCTGGAGCACGAGTGGGCGGAATTTGAAGACTGATGTTTAAAACCTTAAAACCTTAAAAGTCTTAACAAATGCCCCCATAGACTTTTGTGTATTACAAGTGTTTATTATAAAATCCATGTCAAGTGAGAAGACTAGTTCTCTATAATTTGTATATATAATGTATTTCCTGAAAATGATAAAAACTAGGCCCTAGAGCTAATTTTGAAATTTTGCTGAATAGCTTAAAGAGAGAAATGTCTGTTAGTATAATACTGTTATGATATTATATGGACATACCCTATGTATATGCTTTATTTGACTATATTTTAACCCCTTAACGCTCTGCGCCGTAGCAAAGTCGCCGGCGGCATTTAAAAGACTGCGGCGCGCGGTCGGTTGCCATGGTAGCCTCGGGTCTTCGTTTGACCCGAGGCTTAATGGCTTCTGCAGATTCGTTACAATGAGCCAGTGGCTCATTATAATGAATGAGCTGAAAAAATGCCATATATTGCAATACAGAAGCATTGCAGTATATGGTAGGAACGATCTGACTACTAGGGTTAATGTACCCTAGATGGTCTAAGATATAGTGAAAAAAAAAAGTTTAAAAAAAGTTTACAAAATAAAAAAAGTTAATAAAATATTAAAAATTCAAATCACCCCCCTTTCGCTAGAACTGATATAAAACATAATAAACAGTAAAAATCACAGACACATTAGGTATCGCTGCGTCCCAAAATGCCAGATATATCAAAATATAAAAGCGGTTACGGCCGGCGGTGACCTCCGAGACGGGAAATGGCACCCAGATATCCGATACGCGACTTTTACAGCTTTTTACATCACATAAAAATGGAATAAAATATAATCAAAATGTCTCACAGACTTCAAAATGGTAGCAATGAAAACGTCGGCTCATTTCACAAAAAATGACACATCACACAGCTCCGTGCGCCAAAGTATGAAAAAGTTATTAGCTTCAGAAGATGGCAATTTTTTTTCTTTTTTGTACACATTCGTATAATTTTTGAAAATGTATTAAAACACAATAAAACCTATATAAATTTGGTATCACCGCGATCGCACCAAACCAAAGAATAAAACTGAGGTTTTATTTGGAGCGCACAGTCAAAGTCGTAAAAACTGAGCCCACAAGAACGTGACGTGCGTTTTTTTTAAACATTTTTCCACATTTGGAATTTTTTTTCAGCTTCGCAGTACACGGCATGTTAAAATAAACAACATTACAGGAAAGTAAAATTTGTTATGCAAAAAATAAGCCCTCACACAGGTCTGTACACGTAAAAATGAAAAAGTTATGGATTTTTGAAGGTGGAGAGCGAGAAATGAGCGAAAAAACCCTGCGTCCTTAATGGGTTAATGCATACATGGGGTCCCCACTATGGGGGGACACATTGCTTTTCTAGATATATATGGATCTATATATATAAATATACAATTCTTATATATAATCTATATAAGATAGTCTATATAAGATAATTATTATATATTTAGTATTCCTATGTGCACTTTGTAATTTCTTAAGTAAGGCTCTAGACCCACAGGAGTTGAAATTTCACAATGGTCACCTGCAAATGAACTAGTTCACAGTCCTCAACCACCAAATTTGGGTCAGTACAGGCGGTCCCCTACTTAAGGACACCCGACTTACAGACAACCCATAGTTACAGACAGACCCCTCTGACTTCTGGGGAAGCTTTCTGAATGCTTTACTATATTCCCAGACTGCAATAATCAGCTGTAAGGTGTCTGTAATGAAGCTTTATTCATAATCCTTGGTCCCATTGGAGCAAAAAATGTTTAAACTCCAATTGTCACTGGGCCCAAAAACTTTTTTGTCTGGATCTACAATTATAAAGTATACAGTTTCGACTTACATACAAATTCAACTTAAGAACAAACCTCCAGACCCTATCTTGTACGTAACCCGGGGACTGCCTGTACTGAATATGGTGAGTTCTGGACACACGGATCTAAAACTAAATTTCACAAATCATTTGGACTTTCTGAAATCATCCCAGCTCTGCCCCCCGGTCTAGATCATGAAACAGAGCTGACTTTCATCCAACCGGAGATGGTGGCTCATCTGCTGACTTAGGACATGGGACTTAAAGTATCTTTCGGGACAATCCGGTTCCACCAAAGTTTTTTGTTGGCTTAGTATTGTCTGAAGGGTGCTCATTTTGAAACTAATTACAACAGCTGATGAGTGGTGATTTGCCTTATTTCATTACTTTTCACATTTGAATTTACAAAACACAGCGTTTATATTGTGTTTTGTAAACACAAATGTTAACAGTAATGAAATAAGGCAAATCACCTCTCCTAAGCTGTTGTAATTAGTTTCAAAAGGCATTTAAAGCGCAATTAAACCGCTACGTGTGACCTCACCCTTAGAAGTAACCAATAAAAAAAAATATGCAAAAATTTAAGAATTTTGCCAAAAGAGGTTACTGTGCAAAATGTTAAACAGTTAAAGCATGTGAAATAATTCCAATTTACATGTTGAAATGGGGTCCATGAAAAAAAAAACTTCCTTTGCACCTGCCTTGGACCATGTGCACATTTTCACCTAAAAAGTCGTCAAAAAAGTGAAAAGTCGCACGGAACATCTGGAAAGTTAAAATAAAGACAATTTTCCTAGCAGAAACTATGATACTTGTGCCCCACAGTTTCTTCCCAAAATAGGTGGTGCTTGCTGGTTTTCTAGGGTTTGCGGATTAGGCGCACATTTCATTTTGGGTTTGACCAAAATTATTGATTTACAGGTGGGGCTTGGATTAGCCAGACGTCACATATCAGTAGACTTCCTTCTGGGACTCTGTACTGGATTGGGTATTTGATTAAAGTGCATTACATTTTTAGGTAAACCTAGTAACAGGTTTAAGGAAAAGTCGACTATCATTGTTAGTTCGTCCCAGGCGAATATATGGTCCGTGGGGTAAGACTTTTTTGACATGTACGGGTTGATAACTGATATAATGCAAAAATGAGTTCACTATGGCGTGTCGGTTTTCTCTACATAGTGGTCATCTGGTTAGAACCTCCACATCTAGGAATTCTATTCTTTTATCACCAAACTTATGTGTGAAAAAGCATATTCATAGTATTTTGATTAAGTTAAGAAACGAAGTTGAAGAAAATCATCCTGCGTACCTGACCACAAATAAATATGTCGTCCACATAGAGATAGTAATATTGAATACATTTTAAATGGTCATTATCTCATGTATACGCATATGCGTCTTCAATAAAAGCTAGGAAAATGTTGCCATAAGTACAACCTCTGGTGTCCCTATCACTGTACCGTCTAACTGCCTAAACCATTTATCCTGAAATTTAAAGGTGTTATTGGCCAAAATAAAATGCATTGCCTCACAGATAAATGTAATTACATTATGACCTTTTCCTCCATTGGTAAGTATTTTTCAATAGCCTCAGCCCCTATTTTGTGCGGTATCCTGGTATACAGACTTTCAACATTAGTAGTTGCAAATTTGAAGTTTTTCTGCCAAGGACAGTTTTTAATGACTTTTAAAAAATCATAAGTATCCTGAAAAATTGGTATATTATTAAATCTGATCCACAGTTAAAAGCAATAGCAGACAAAATACCTGTAGTAACATTTAGGAAAATCAGGACAATAAAAGATCTCTTAGTACGGAGTAGACTGCTTGGGACAAATAGCGAGGGAAATTGCGTGAAAAAATGTTTCCCTGTAGGGAACTACAAGTGTGGTAGTTGTTATCATTGTCCCCAAATGATCCAAGGAAAAGCACTACAAATATTAAGGCTATGGCATAAAGTAAATTGTTTTATAACATGCAGATCATGCTTTGTTGTTTAAGTTTTTTTTTGTCCTTGCGGATGTTTTTATATAGGCAAAACTATAAGAACTCTATTTACTCGCTTCAGGGAGTACAAAAATTCCATTGTTAATGGGAAAGGTGCACCGCGGTTGATAGAACATGTCAACGTGGTACATGATGGAAATTCAGATGTGCTGTCATTTGAAGGTCTAGAAAAAGTATCAATACCAGTAAATGGAGGGGACAGACAAAGAAAATTATTAAGGTGAGAGGCTTGGTGAATAATGAGAACGGAAGCACTTGGAGCCTTAGGGCTTAATGATAAAAACGATATGGGAATGTCCCAATAACTTGCCCATCATCTACCCAGCCGGTGAAAGTCCCCACTAATCTAATGTGTATTTCTTGGGGATAGTTGCACGTACTAAAAGTTCTGTCTTGCCTTCTGTTGGATACTGCAGCCCATGGCCACACCTCTGCACATTACGATTATCTGGGTCAAATCCTGGTCTGTCTGACGCACGTCTTATCTAAGTTCTCACTAAGGTCCAACTCAGTCTCGATGTTTAACCCCGCCTACCTATGTGGTGATTGGAAGAGTATCGTATTGCAGTCTCCGTTCAGGCCCGGCGTGACACCTTGCTCATTCAGGGGTGGAACTCAGCATGGCTCCACTTTGCATAATCATTTTTAACCAATAGTTTTGCTTTTAATTAGTAGGTGTATTCACTGTGATCTAGTGAGTTTGGACAGTTGCGTGACAGCGTGAAACGACTCGCCCCCCAATTTTTTGTCTCCTGCTCTCTATCCTTTTCCTGTGAAACACGTATGTTTTTTAACAATGTGAAATAAAGGAAAAGACGTTTTAAGAAATCAATGGTGAGTGATAACTTCTTTTTCAACTTTATATATTCGCTTGTTGCCATGTATCTGCTTTTTATCTGGAGGGCTCTTGTCTACATCATGGACCTAGCACTTGAGTAGTTGTTTAACATTATGTTGCTTTTCTTTTTCTACACAGAGTCATTAAAAACATCAACTGGAAGGTGTAACTCTGTTTAACAACATACTGTAGGTTATTAGATTAATTTCTAATGATCATTAGATCATTAGGGGGGTTATATACATTTTTTTTTGTTAAAAGGGCTTCTAAACTGGTTGATAGGGAAGTTTCTGTACATAAAATAGGTAAAGTGGATAAAGAATATTGTGAGGTGGTGACAGGGAAAGTCTTTGAGGGCAGATATATTTCCATTATGTTAAATATATTTTTCTCATGTATGTGTCTTAGGCTCCCAAGTAGCTGTATGTAGTGGAAAGCAGAGACTTCATGTCAAAGCCGGAATATAGGGGCCCTGGAGCTGGATTGGGAAAAGAGAGGGCTGGTTCCACAATCCCTGGTCTATCTTTGGCTTTTGGACCACATGTCTGGATCACAAGTCTGAAGGTCTCTCTTTTTCACTCTCCTGGTGCAAACAGCAAAATTCTGCATGAGAGCTGAGACCTAAATGTCTGGGATTTCAAACACAACTGTTAGTGTGTTTACCATTGTTTTCCCTGGATCTGGTATTAATGTACCTGGTATAGTCTGGTTTGACTTGTTTTCAGTTAGAGCTTAGACTAGCAGGTTTTGTGTTCTGTTTCATGCCAAAGAAAAGGCTACGTTTTTGCTTGTGTTTTTTAATAAAGCACAGGCCAGGTTTCCACTGGAAGGATTGCATGGAAAGCGAAGTATCAGTAACACTCTAATCTCACTTTATCAATAGAATTAAAGCTAGATATCGCAGGTACGGGAAACAGATAAGGCTTCCAATGATGAAGGTCTGCAAGGAAAGTGGGCTTATTTTCCAATAAAACGTGATGTGCCAGTGGTATAACTATCTACAAGATAAAGATTGTTTACTTCACAGAAAGTTGGTTATTTCACATAAACCATGCTTTTGATTATTGCTTCAGAGACTGAACTATAACTACATGTTACAGTGTATAAAGTACTGCATTTGTCATATGGCATGCATAACTTCTGCTATCCATTCTTTTTGGAGATGTAATGTGCTTATATGAGCTCACATGGCATTTTACATGTAAGTAACACAAAAAAGCTAATTAGCTAACGAGCAGTGAAATAAGGAATACCCAGCCAGAGAATGTTATGTTTAACAGTGAAATAGGGAGCTTCAGGTTTTTATGAAAAGAAGTAGGTGATCAGCTTATCCAAGTGCACCATGTCCACATGGTGTAAAAATAAAATACAAAGAAAATGTCCAAGTCCCTGGGCCATTTTGCAGATCCTAACAGATAAAAAAGGGAATGAGGCCCCAGCACTAATAAAGGGTGCCCAATGTACAGTTTATTGTTAATGCAATAAAATCTAGACCACCATATTCCAGCTATAGATATAAAACTTCCTGTTTAATCATTGACCAGATGAAGGCAAGCATAAAAATGTGCACAGCTAATACATATAAATGGTCGCACCTGCTAAGACTGATGACAGTGCCAAAACGATCACCACGGTGTATGAAAGGGGTAAATTGTGCAACCCAATCCTTGTGTGAGTGAGCAGCATTGCTAGAAAATATGGAGGCAGATGACGAGATATTTACATACAAAAATGTTTCAAAATTCTGTCCTTTTACAGCTAAACTAAAAAAGAGAAAATAACTTAAAAGATACTGTAATTTTATTTCTAAAGCTTTTATTCAGAAAGCATCTCCATGGTAACAAACAGCAAATTTCCTCTGCATAGTGTAATCCTGCATACTTTTTTCCATGTCTCCCATATTTTGTCCTAACATAACATATGTTTGGTTGGTTATTCGGAAATTGAGCAGCATGGAAGGTAATATGACTAAGGGGTCACACCATACTTGATTTATTTGTTGTCTGTTACCATATGGAAACTGAAACTATTGTTAGAAATTAAAAAATAAACATTTATGATAAAGCTACTGAATTCTTACTTTGAATTGAATTGAAAATGTGGAAAAAAATGCATGCAAAGGTGGACATGACCTTTAAATAATTCTATTTTACTGTTCACAAATATTTTGTGAATGCTGTAGTTAGCAAAATTGTTTCCTTGTTCCAGCTGCCATGCAGTTATTCTGTGTATCAGATTTTCATTGGCTGTACAATGAGATTTCATTACTGATATTATGCAAAAGGAATGCCGTTGGGAAAATAAGAAAAGGGAAGGTTCTTATAAATATTAAGTGGTTCAGTAGCACTTCTGGAAACTGTAATCTTAGTGCCTCCGGTCTGCTTTTTGTAACAATCCTAGTTTTAAACAATTTGCAGTCAATTTGATGTTGCTATTTTTCCATAATTTGATGTTTATATGCTCTTTTTGATGCTTTACTGGCATTGTTTGTGGTTCACAGCGACTTAGCATTTACACTGTGCAGAAAATTCTAAATTTTCTATAGCTGTCTATTCACATTGTGAAACTCAATATGCATGAAAATAATAATGCAGAATTAGCATTCTTACAAAATCTTTAATAAATCTAAAGTATAACTTACACTGGAGACAAAAATTAGAGAACAACACAATTTCCAAAATGTCAAGGTCAGTGTGTGGTCATATGTTAATTTATCCTAATATGAGTAAAATACCATTGTTATAAGCTTATTTTATAAGTTGTATATATTCTAAAGCACATAATAAAAATGTAAATGAGATAATTGTAAAAGAACACTGATCAAAATTGTTAATCTGGTACCTAGTGCTGACTAAAGTAACAGAAACCCTAAGTAACAGGGTTGACCCTTTCAGCTACAGTAAACGAAGATGGTCATTTCAAATCTGTTATTTCTAGGAAATTGCATCTTAACAACATCAAAAACTCATTAAAGCCCCCTAAGAAGGCTGGTTGCCCTCAAAAGACAAATGCAAGTGAGGACATGATTATGTGGATAATATCCATGGGTAGATTGTTTCAACACTGCAGCTGGAATTGCTCAACAGTTCAATGCTGAACAGGGTAAAGATTTGTCTCTTTCTACATTATCCTAACACTTAAAATTATTTGGACTGAAATTCCACTCTGTGGTGACCAAACCTCTCATTAGCAAAAAGAATTAAATAACTATACTAAACTTTGCTGAGGAGCATGTTTGTGGACCGAGGAGAAGTGGTCCACAGTTCATTTTAGTGATGAAAGTAAGTTTAATTTTTGGAGCGAGTGTCATGGTTTAGGGGGATATTTTCTGCTGAAGGAGTTGGAACTTTCATATAGCTACATCGTAGAGTAAATGCAAGTGTGTATCATTAGCCAGACATTTTCATGTTTTTTGCAGGTCAATGCTCCCTGTCACACAGCAAAAGCAGGTCATTCCAACAGAAAACATAGAAACAATAAAATGGCCAGCCCAGAGTCATTATTTAAACCCAAAAGAAAACCTCTAGAAAATCAATGGTGACACAATTATGGCTTAGAAACCCACAACATTCACAGAACTATTAAAGAGACTAGAAGAAGAGTGGACTAAAAATCATACCAGAGTAATGTGTGAGACTAGTGATGTCATGTGGCCAGTAAAGTCTTTCAAAGCAAAGACCAGTACATTTCCTACTGATTGCAGACTGTTGTAACCTTTAAAAAAATGTCATCATAATTTTTTTCTGTTCTACAGTCATTGCTACTGTCTAATTATAATTATCAAATTTTTTTCAAATATAAAGATAGATATACTTTAATATAATTTGTAAAACACTGTTCTAGTGGCATGACATACTCCTTACAAAATCTATACCATTCTGATTAATGGTGTTTACATTATTTGTGAAACAATCAAGTGATCATACTCTGTTCTCTATTTTTGATATCCAGTGTACATTTACAAATGTTCAACCAGGTTTAAACATACCAGGTTCTGTAACTGATAAACAAAAACCTCACATTTTCCAGAGTAGGATGGTGAGGCAGATTATTTTGTCATGAAGAGAGAAGGGTGCAGGCCCTAAGCTCAAATGCAACCTTAATTATCTACATAATTGTCTCGCAAACCCTAGTAGTAAGGGGCTACTGGTAGAAAATTCCTACTCTTGGTATGTGTTGAGAGCAAAAGTAAAATAAATCAAGAATGACACAGACAGATAAATACACAGACAAAGAGAATCAGGGATTCTGGTTCATGGCTCAGGCAGGATACTGCCTCAGGTAAATGATCAGGCCTCCGCATCAGGCTGGGGTACAAGGTTTCCAGATCATACAGGATTTAGACTCAGGTACAGGTTTTGGGTTCCTGATCAGGCTAGGATTCAGGGTCAGGCATGTGTTTCAGGATAGGTGTCCAGCCAAACAAAAACAGTAGTATTACAAACCACAGGAGAAGTAAAACCCGCCCTATATAAACTCAGGATATAAGGCATTCCTAGATGCAGCCCTGGCAGCTGACTGGCCATCAATCACTCAACTTATATCTGAAAACTCCCAGAGTCAAGATAAAACTACTCAACTTTCCTGAAAACACACAGCTCAGCAAAGTGAATCAACTCTGCAAGGCAACTATCAATCACAGCTCCAGCAGAGACGTCCTGGGTGTGGGTAATAAGCTCAGAACGCTGCATCCAGAATCTATTCAGAGAGTTCTGAAACTAACATAGAAATGAGGATTACTTCAGGACCTCTAGAAATGGCTTAATTTTACTTGTATGATATTCTGTAATTAATGAAAGTAATTAGCCCCTGAAACATATTTTTTGGTATCTTTAACATGCATGTCACTTGAGACTTAGGATCTATGGTCTATTTGTAATTATTTAATTCTCGTAGGCTCTTATTTCTATTTCCACCACACCATATTGGAGACCAAAATCACAAATTAAACTTTTTGTCATGTTCCTTAAATTATTTGTTAAACAGTTCTGAAAACTGAGTGCAGTCATGAACCCCTTAATAATTATGTCACACATTGGTTGCGGTGTTTGGAGAGGGCTCATGGGCTGAGCCCTCAAAATATCCGGTGAGCTTTTGCTGCATAATGCAGCAAAAACCCACTGGTAATACCCTCAATTGAAACAATCTGAACCTATGTGGACTTGAACATTGGACACCCCTCTAGACTTGGAAATTGGTAAGCCCCTCTATTCCACTAAAACATACAATATACCAATATACAAAAAAGGATCAAATAGCGATCCTGGAAACTACAGACCCGTGAGTCTAACTGCTGTGGTGGGGAAAATATTTGAGGGGTTTATTAGAGATGCTATCCTGGAGTATCTCACTGTGCACAACCTTATAACCCAGCGTCAGCATGGGTTTATGAGAGATCGGTCCTGTCAGACTAATCTGATTGGTTTCTACGAGGAGGTAAGTTCAACACTGGATCTGGGGGACGCTGTGGATGTTGTATATCTGGACTTCTCAAAGGCATTTGACACCGTGCCACATAAAAGGTTGGTATATAAAATGAGACTGCTGGGAATAGGAGAAAATCTGTGTATTTGGGTAAGTAATTGGCTTAGTGATAGAAAACAGAGGGTGGTCATTAATGGCACATTCTCAGATTGGGTTGATGTTACCAGTGGAGTGCCACAGGGGTCAGTATTGGGGCCACTTCTTTTTAATATTTTTATTAATGACCTTGTAGTGGGTTTACACAGTCAAGTTTCAATATTTGCAGATGATACTAAGCTGTGTAAAGTAATAAATACTGAGGTCGATAGTTTAGCATTACAGAGGGATTTGTGGAAGCTTGAGGGATGGGCAGAGAAATGGTTGATGAGGTTTAATGTAGATAAATGTAAAGTTATGCACTTGGGCCATGGAAACAAAAAGTATAATTATGTTCTAAATGGTCAATTACTTAGTAAAACTGAAGCTGAAAAGGACTTGGGGGTATTGGTGGATGGTAAACTTAATTTTAGTGACCAGAGCCAGGCGGCTGCTGCTAAAGCAAATAAAATAAGGGGATGTATCAAGAGAGGAATAGATTCTCATGATAAAGACATAGTTTTGCCCTTATACAAATCCCTGGTCAGACCACACATGGAATATTGTGTACAGTTTTGGGCACCAGTGTATAAAAAGGATATAGTAGAGCTGGAACCGGTGCAGAGGAGAGCTACCAGGATTATTAGGGGAATGGGGGAACTAGAATACACTGACAGATTAAAAAATTCGGGATTATTCAGTTTAGAAAAAAGACGACTGAGGGGAGACCTCATTACAATGTACAAATACCTGAACGGACAGTACAAGGATCTCTCCAAAGATCTTTTTATACCTCGGCCTGTGACCAGGACAAGGGGGCATCCTCTACGCCTAGAGGAGAGGCGATTTTACCATCACCATAGACAAAGGTTCTTTACTGTAAGAACAGTGAGACTGTGGAACTCTTTGCCGCAGGAGGTTGTTGTGGCGGACTCTATGTACATGTTCAAGAGAGGCCTGGATGCCTTTCTGGAGAGAAAAAATATCACGGGTTATGGGGATAAAACATTTATTTAATTCTTAAAGGTTGGACTTGATGGACTTGTGTCTCCTTCCAGCCTTATATACTATGATACATTTTTCCCAACCCCCTGCCTAAGCCCTGGGATAAATGACGGTATTTGCAAGTCATTTTATAAGATTATTCAAATGCAGAAAATATTTGGATTTGATTCACTGCCTTAAAAATTTCAGATTTGTACCAAATCTATGAACCAACAATACATGCAGTCATATCTGTTTTTTCATTAATCTCAGTTTAATCTTTATTAATCTTTATTTCAATATTCAAAAATTTAAAATCACAACACATATATTGTGCTACAATATTCAATTAAAATATAGTATTTTTTATAAATAGTCATCTTTTCTTTTTTTTTTTCCCTGCTACTCCCTATCCAAACCCATTTCCATTCCTATATTGGAGGGATGCCAGATTGTAGAGAAAAAAAAATAGTTTGCTTGGATGTCCAAAGGTTTCAGATAATTTTTTTCTTACATCCTTCTGTGAATGTAAAACATTGTACTTCTTTATTCTTTCTACTAATGCAGACCATTGCTGATTAGAGGAACAGAATTTGATGTCCAATTTTTTAATCAGACTGGCTAGCAATGAAAGTTTCCCTATCAGTTGTTTTAAATTAATATTAGTTGACATCCTCTACAAACTACAGAGTTCTGCACTTTGAGTTAGAAAATGAAGATTTACATTCTATGTTTTGCATTCCGTGAAAAACTTCCTTCCAGTAATTCACTATTAATAGACATTATTCACAATATATGCCAACTTGATGACATTTATATCACTCACAATTTACCCTTAAATTCACATTTTTCTGTGATACAGAGGTGTAATATAGTCTATATAGAATTTTAAGTTGTGTCATTCTATGATTCATTTTTATTATTTTAGTGACATTGCTAAAGATTTCATCCCAATCTATTTCTTCCCTCTTTGCTAATTCAACAACTTATTATGATGATTATGTGTTAATTCTACCACTGTTTATTAATATCACACGTTGATACCCGTGAAGATGCAAAACACATGTTGGAGAGGTCCCCCGTTGGTCTGTACACTGTTCTTTTATATCTGGTTGCTTATGTGTTCCCTCTTATTGCTGTGCGCAATCCATATAATGCCAATACTCGGGAGTGAGTACCCTGGCATATGTTTATATGTTAAGTGTAAGTATTCGGATGTCTTACTTATTGTGCTATGTCTGTTCTGTTTATAATGTATTTTAAGATGTAATTGTTCAACTAAGGTGCACTTATTTTGCTACAACTGTGGACATTATTCCTTATTTTGAAGTCAACTTAAAAGTTACTATTAAGTTACACAAAATTACTTACCTATTAAAATCTCAAATTATGTATACATATACCAAAGAGAACACCATTTTTTAAAGTAATGTTCATGCATTGTTGAGTATTTGCTATTAATCCAGCCTAATGCTATTCTTCAAGGAACTGCACATAAAGTGATTGGAAATGTTAGTCAATCCCTTCTGCAGAAAATTCATGCCAAAAAAAAATATTTTTTATTATAAACAAGAAAAGAGATACAAAATCACATAACAAGGGATCTAAACTCCACAGTGACAATTGGCTCGAATAAGTTAATATATGAATGTGCCCACATAAACAAATAGGCAGCAATTGAACACCAGTACATGTATATATTAATAGTATGATGGCCAAAATGGTATAGTATAGGAAAATATATACAAATTAGTATAATAATAGACATAAAAAATATGTACAATAATATCTTGGAATACATTAATGATAACTATACTAAGGTTGCATTATCACGACTGTCAGGGGAATGTACATACAGCCAAAAGCCTGCGGGCGTACATACATCCCCCATAAACACCAATGGATGCACGGAGCGATATGGTGCGGCACATGTGCAGCACCGTATCTCTCAGTATGCGAGGAAGAAATAGGACATGTCACCCCTCCTCCTCTCCATCGCGGGCATACGTTCATGTGAATGTAGCCCAACACATACATCCTAGTGGTAAAAGAGCAGTGTTGTACACATGCGTACAAGACAGGTGTGCAGTATTAATTCAGCTACAATAAATGCAATCAGTGTTTGAAGAACAGCTACAATAAAATTGAGGCTTTAGAGGTGTCTATTGTTTCCGTGAAATGAAAAAAAAATTGAGAGGGACAAACTGGACTATAAATTTAATCAAGTTTATACATGGCAAAATAGCTGAGATGATGGCATAGGAAGCATTACCAAACCCATATAAAAAATTCAAAAATAGTAGAGGGGACGGAAGTAGACAAATCAGTTTCTTGGAAACAGAGGAATCTTTACCAGGCCTGATGGCATATTCTTCACATGAGATATCAGTAGCTCAAGATAAGGCTACTAAGAAAAAGATACACAGACATCAGGCAGAATCATAGTCAGGGACAAGCTGGAGATCAGGACGGGCAGCACGGGATCAGAGTCGGTGACGTAGCAACAGGTCAGGGCAGGCAGAACAGGATCAAAGTCAACCACGGAACCAGGGTCCCAATGGGAAATCGATAAAATAGCACAAGGCAGGGACACAAGCTTTCTCAATGGCATGGAGCATGAAGATCCGTCAGGGAATGCTGGGAGAGGCCGGCTTTTAAACATATCCTGGAATGGGCAGCACCAATCAGCGGTGCGCTGGCCCTTTAAATCTTTGAGAGCGCACACAGCCACCGGAACAGGAATGGGGACAGGTAAGTGGCATGGGCACCATGCTGGCGGAGAGTGAGAGGCACGGGTGAGCCGTGACCTGCAATATAGGTTGCGGGAGCACCTGTGACATCTTGTTACAGTTTTATAAATCAAATGAATAGGTTATTCCTCAGAACCTTGACATGTGAGTGTATTGGGGTTAATGACCATATTGGGGAGTCTTTCTTAGTGAGAAATCCTGGGTTTTACACCAGTCATGGACAAGCTCCAGGAATTAATTGAAGGTGAACTTACTGCTCTTAGGAATACTGTAGTTAATGATAGGGATGTATGCCTAAATCTGTCTGGGGGTGAATAGTTAGCACTTTGACAGCTTAAAGAACATCCCAATCTAGTAATAAAGAAAGGATAAAGGGGGTGTAGTGGTCATGCTTTATGCTTCTTTGTATAAGATCATGGATGAGAATTTACTAAAAGATATTCCCATGAACCATATTTTGAACGAGGATCCCACGAGAACATGTAAAATTAAATTATCTGGAGGAGGAGGGATGTGACTACCAAGCTGAAAAACTATTTGCTTATAGAAGAACCCACCATTCCCATTTTCCCACTCACTACGGAAAGATCATAAAAATTTGTTTCCTCCACTGCCAAAACTGATCGTTGCCAGGATTGTGAGCTTAGGTGATAGGTGACAGAGTGGGTGGATTTTCACATACAACCTTTTACTAGAGTGTCCCCTAGTTTCATACAGAACATGAAATATTTACGACAAAGAACTCAGGGTATTGAGTGAAAAGACAAATATGCATGGGCTACATGGAATGTAGTTGCCTTATATTCTTCTATTCCTCATAATTTGGGTATTTATTTTCTAGGAAAACATTTGGACAAATAAATCCACAGCAGGGAACTTAAAGATTTTTTACTTATGGCTACTGACTTTCAATGAAATAAATATTTTTTTTATTTTTGATTCCGGTTTCTATCTCCAAGTGGAAGGGGCCCTATGGGAGCTAAATTCCCCCCTCATTACCTAACAAATATATGAGACAGCGGGAGGAGCTACACATGTTCACCTCTCAGAATCCACACTCTGTCTGTGGTATGGATGGGTAGGTAAATAGATGACCTGGTGTGGATTTGGAGGGGTGAAGAGCAGAATTTTGTGTCTTTCATGTCCTATCTATGTGAAAATGACATGAATTTGAAATTCACCCATGTCTATGGCAATAAAAGTATTCCTTTTTTGGATTTACAGTTAATTGGAGATCAAAACCATGTCATTTCTGTTCCATACAGGAAAGATGCAGCTGATGTTTCTTTACTTTTTGCTACCTTATGGCACCCACCACATGTTGTGGATACTATGTATTATGAATATGGATTTCAGTACACATAAAGAACAGTTCAAAAATAGACTGAGACAGAGACGTTACAAGTTGATAGACAATAAAAGTAGCAGAGGATTCAGATGGAGAGCGATCAAAAGGTTCTTTAAGTCAACAAGAGGTGGGGATATGAAATGCAAGCTTATCAATCGTGAAACGTACTAGATCTTTGTATCACGCTATGTTTTCATAGTATAAATTGGTATATGTTTTGTATTATCTTAGCAATATACAGAATACATATGGAGAGCCAGATTATTATATATATAGAGTAGGTTGGATTTGACCGGTGTGAGTACATATGATAGATCAGATTCTTTGTATTACAGGCAAAAATGGACCGACCGATATGCATTTATGTGTTCATGTATGCTAAGATTATTATGTACACGTCTTTGATGAGTGTCTTTCTTTCATATTGGGGTTAAACACATTTTAAAAATTCTTACTGTATCAGATATCTTTGTTTTGCTCCCATTAGTATGTTCTTACTAAAGTGATCTGTAATGTATTCTTCTGCTCCTTTTTATCTTTGTACATTTGTTTTCACTTTTTGTCTGCTTTCATTATAACGTATTTATTACTTATAACGGTATCCATGTTATGTGTTTATATGTTAGTCTAGGTTAAAGATTCAACCTGATCAATTGACGTATATTAATAGCTAGACTCTATATAGCGCTTCTGTACAAAGAATATTTTGCGTCAGAACTCATGTGCTGCTTATATTTTATCTATTGTGTATATGTATGCTTGTCAATAACAATTAAGTTTAATTACACTGTTTTGCTATACAGCTCTAGTTTATTTAGCATAAATGTAGTGATTAGAGATGAGCGAGCACTAAAATGCTCGGGTACTCGTTATTCGAGACGAACTTTTCCCGATGCTCGAGTGCTCGTTTCGAGTAACGAGCCCCATTGAAGTCAATGGGAGACTCGAGCATTTTTCAAGGGGACCAAGGCTCTGCACAGGGAAGCTTGGCCAAACACCTGGGAACCTCAGAAAAGGATGGAAACACCACGGAAATGGACAGGAAACAGCAGGGGCAGCATGCATGGATGCCTCTGAGGCTGCTTAAACGCACCATTATGCCAAAATTATGGGCAACAGCATGGCCATGACAGAGTGACAGAATGAAGCTAGATAGCATCTAAAACATGCAATAATTGACCCTGACACTATAGGGGACGGCATGCAGAGGCAGCGGCAGCAGGCTAGAGAGTGTCATGGCGACATACCCTAAATGGACTCAGGCTTCAAACCAATGGGTGGCAGAGAGGAACCAAAGGAGGTGAGCAAGAAGCGCTCAAATAATATCGGTACATGATAAAAGTTTGCCAGTATATTTTGTGGATTACACAGCAGGGTGGCGACAAAGTTAACATGGAAGCCATGAAAACAACCCAAAATTCTGCCTGACACAGCTCGTTTGATAAGGGGACCATGTATGGAGGCAGTGAACTAGTAGTAGATTAAAGGTGCTGCAGTTAAAACTATGTTAGTTGGATCTTGGCATGGAGCTGGCGCTCCGCTGCCAGGCGAGCTTTCGCCAATCCAAGAACCAGTCTGCCCATTCTCCTCTGACCTCTGGCATCAACAAGGCATTTCCACCCACAGAACTGCCGCTCACTGGATGTTTTTTCTTTTTCGGACCATTCTCTGTAAACCCTAGAGATGGTTGTGCGTGAAAATCCCAGTAGATCAGCAGTTTCTGAACTACTCAGACCAGCCCTTCTGGCACCAACAACCATGCCACGTTCAAAGGCACTCAAATCACCTTTCGTACCCATACTGATGCTCGGTTTGAACTGCAGGAGATTGCCTTGACCATGTCTACATGACTAAATGCCGCCATGTGATTGGCTGATTAGAAATTAAGTGTTAACGAGCAGTTGGACAGGTGTACCTAATAAAGTGGCCGGTGAGTGTATATATATATATATATATATATATATATATATATATATATATATATATATATATACCAAAGAGAACACAATTTTTTAAAGTAATGTTCATGCATTGTTTAGTATTTGCTATTAATCCAGCCTAATGCTATTCTTCAAGGAACTGCACGTAAAGTGATTGGAAATGTTCGTCAATCCCTTCTGTAGAAAATTCATGCCAAAAATTTTTTTTTTAATTATAAACAAGAAAAGAGATACAAAATCACATAACAAGGGATCTAAACTCCACAGTGACAACTGGCTTGGATAGGTAAATAAGTTAATATATGAATGTGCCCACATAAACAAATAGGCAGCAATTGAACACCAGTACATGTATATATTAATAGTATGATTGCCAAAATGGTATAGTATAGAAAAATATATACAAATTAGTATAATAATAGACATAAAAAATATGTACAATAATATCTTGGAATACATTAATGATAACTATACTAAGGTTGCATTATCACGACTGTCAGGGGAATGTACATACGGCCAAAAGCCTCCGGGGGCGTCCATACATCCCCCATAAACACCAATGGATGCACGGAACGATATAGTACGGCACATGTGCGGCACCGTATCTCTCAGTATGCAAGGAAGAAATAGGACATGTCACCCCTCCTCCTCTCCATCGCGGGCATACGTTCGTGTGAATGTAGCCCAACACATACATCCTAGTGGTAAAAGAGCAGTGTTGTACACATTCGTACAAGACAGGTGTGCAGTATTAATTCAGCTACAATAAATGCAATCAGTGTTTGAAGAACAGCTACAATAAAATCGAGGCTTTAGAGGAGTCTATTGTTTCCATGAAATGAAAAAAAAATTTAAAGGGACAAACTGGACTATAAATTTAATCAAGTTTATACATGGCGAAATAGTTGAGATGATGGCATAGGAAGCATTACCAAACCCATATAAAAAATACAAAAATAGAAGAGGGGACGGAAGTAGACAAATCAGTTTCTTGGAAACAGAGGAATCTTTACCAGGCCTGATGGCATATTCTTCACATGAGATATTAGTAGCTCAAGATAAGGCTACTAAGAAAAAGGTACACAGACATCAGGCAGAATCCTAGTCAGGGACAAGCTGGAGGTCAGGAAGGGCAGCACGGGATCAGAGTCGGAGATGGGATCAGAGTCGGAGATGTAGCAACAGGTCAGGGCAGGTGGAACAGGATCAAAGTCAACCACGGAACCAGGGTCCCAATGGGAAATCTTTGAATGGCGAAGGTAACAAGAGTTTTGTGTTGGAATATTAGAGGTTTGAGTGATAGGAAACGAAGATGTGCAATATTTGATGTAATAAATAAACATCTGCCTGCAGTGGTAGTACTGTTGGAGACCCACTTAACTCCAGACTTAGGATGTAGAATAAAAAAACGTTGGGCTGCATGGGAATTTCACGCATATGGGGGTAATTACTCTAAGGGAGTCTCGGTCTTGATCCATGGTAGTATAGACTTTAAATTATTCGATAAAAAAGTGGACAGTGAGGGTAGGTTCATATTTTTACACTGCACTCTGAACGAAACAGAGTACCTTTTGGCCTTTTTGTACATTCCTCCTCCTTCCTCGTTGAGGGTTCTTTTGGATTTCGCCCACTTTATTAAGGATAAAAGCTGTAGTAGAATCTTGATTATGGGTGACTTGAATATGGTCTTTGACCCTATGCTTGACCGACTTAACCTTGAGGGGGAAACAAAAGTAAACCCCAACGAGGGAATAAAATTGAGAAATTTTTGTCAAGACATGGGTTTGCAGGACATATGTAGAGCAAAATACGGGGAAAAGAGGGCCTTCTCCTGCCATAATAAATCCTGTAATACTCTGTCCAGAATAGACCACGGGTTGGCTAACTCGCAGGTAGTGAGGAACATTTCCAGGATGACATATGAACCCATTGTGATTTCAGACCATGCCCCAGTATTGGTTACGTTGGGGGAGCCATCATTTAGTAGGGGAAAGTTTAAACTGAACCCCCACTGGTTAACTCTCCTTGAACCCAGCCTGGATCTAAAAATGATTATTAGTGATTTTCGGGATAGAAACATCAATACTGCAAGTACATTAGCAGTCTGGGATATGCTAAAACTACATATTAAATCTACTCTTTCTCATGCTATTAATGTTAAAAAGAAAGACTTTAGGAGGAAAGAGGCTGACTTAAAAAAACAGGTAGATGAAACATCAAAGAACCTAAGTTCTCCTGGAGACAGTACGAAAACACAAGCATATAAGAACGCTAGGCAAAAATATGAAGACTTTCTAATAGAAAAAGCCCAACACAAACTGTTCTTCGCAGGACAGCGCAATTTCACAGAAAAAGGGAAACCCGATAAACTTTTAGCCAACATGATTAATAACAACAAACATGGGAATAGGAGTATATCAACTATTAGAGGGCATAGAGGACAAATATGCAGAGAGCAACAAGAGATACAGAAAGAATTTAAACTCTTCTACCAGCAGATTTATGAATCTGCAGGGGATAAAGTTCGATCGGAAGATATTAAAAGATACCTGCAAGACATTAACTTCCCGCGCCTGTCTGGAAGGGAGGCAGAAATGTTGAACTCCCCGATTACGTTGGAGGAGCTGGAAGAGACGATTGACTCTTGTAGTGTTGACTCCGCTCCAGGCCCAGATGGCCTCCCTTTTTGCTTATATAGGAGACACAAGTCAGTATTGGCCCCAATGATGTTAACTACAATACAAGAAATTCTTAAAAGGGGGAAAGTTACAGATTCTATGTCCGAAGCCACCATCATTCTTATCCCCAAAAAAGATAAGGACTTGATAGACCCTGGAGCATTGAGACCTATCTCACTTATCAACACTGATGCTAAAATTATAGCAAAGGTGTTGGCTAGACGCCTTAAGAGGGTAATCACCACTATCATTCACGAGGACCAGAGGGGGTTTGTTCCAGGTGGGAACGTGAGTGACTGTCTGAATAGACTGTTTGTTTCTATAGAGAAGGGGAAGGGAGACCTTCGCTTGATCCTGTCACTAGATGCGGTTAAAGCCTTTGACAGGTTCGAGTGGGGGTTTCTATGGGAAGTAATGGACAGATTTGGGGTCGGAGCGAGTTATATAAAGTGGGTAAAATGTTTATACAATTCCCCAAGAGCTAGGATAGGTATTAACGGCAGCGAGTCGGAATGTTTCCCTCTTGGCAGAGGTACGAGACAGGGTTGCCCCCTCTCCCCCCTCCTCTTTGCCATTTTTATCAAACCCTTGGCCATCAAAATAAGGGCCCATGCTGGTATAAGAGGAGGGGGAAGTGGTGGTTTGGAGGACAAACTGAGCCTGTACGCGGACGACATTCTGTTGTGCCTGCGGGACTCGCCTCTGTCAATAGCTAATGCAGTAAATACAGTGACAGAATTTGGCCAGTTTTCGGGCCTGGAGATTAATTGGAGCAAATCAGGTCTGCTGCCCCTGGACGGGAATAAGATAGAAGATCTAGAGCTAGGAATCAAAATGAGTAGTCAGGACTCATTGAAATATCTTGGGATTCTGATTTCAGCAAAAGTGCAGGATTTCGAACTATTAAATCTGAAACCTCTTATCAACTCAGTTAGGAGCAGGGTCCACATCTGGGATAGACTCCCTCTCTCCTTTTCGGATAGAATAGCCCTTATAAAAATGGTCCTGCTACCACAAATTTTGTTCTTTTTGACTTCATGCCCGATCTGGATTGACAATTCATTCTTTAAAGCAATGGAAGCGCTTTTTAATGAATTAATTTGGGGGCAGAAGCGAGCTAGAATTAAAATTAGTTACTTATATAGACCCTCTGGGGAAGGGGGATTGGGGATACCTTTTTTGCAGGGCTATTTTATAGCGGCTCAGATGTCCCGGATAGTAGGATGGAAGGAGCAGGATGAATCATTGAAAACTTGGGGTATGGAAGAGGGGAAATTTTTTACAGTGTATGAATTATTGGAAAGGGGGGTAGTGCCGAACAATAAGGATTTATATACAAATAAAGAGGTGATACACAAAGGTTGGAACTTGATGAAAAAAATCATTCACATGAAAGGGATTACAGAAGATACACCATTGTGGCACAATCCCCATTTCCCTGAACTTAGTAACCTCCCTGATCCCATTTTTTGGGAAAGGAGAGGGGTTCGCCTCTTCTCCCAGATATTGGAGAACGGAGTAGTGCTAAGCTTTCCTACACTTCAAATTAAAGCGGGTTTGAATAATGGGGATTTTTTGAGATATTCACAATTGGCACACGCAATTAAAGCAATAAGGTTTCGTAGAAGCATAAAATTAGAATCACACCCATGTATAGACTTTATTAAAAACACTGAAATAAAAGGGTCTGGTCTCGGGGCTGTATAAACTTTTGATAAAAGGTATGTTTTTAGGGGTTAGACACAAGTCACAAGATTGTTGGGAAAATGCGGTAGGTCAGTTAACACTACACGAGTGGGAGGGGATTTATAGGAATGTGAAGGTAGGTTCTATTAATGAAAACCACAGAGCTATCCAAGTTAAGATACTGTTTAGATTATATTATTCTCCAGAGGTGTTATATAAGATGAAAGTGAGGAGTGCATCAAATTGTTTCAAATGTGGAATAGAGGAGGCAGACTTCCTTCATACAATTTGGGCATGCCCCAAAATTCAAGGTTTTTGGGAGGAAGTTCATTTGCAAATAAACAGAATTCTAGAAATGGCCCTGACCCCTTCGATTAACTTAGCAATTATGGGATCGTTTAGGACCTGTGACAAAGTGAAGCAAAAGGAGAGAGCACTGGTACTAAAACTGATGACAATAGCGAAAGTTTTGATAGGATAGACTCCCCCTTCTTTTCCCCGGGTTTTGTTTTTTTTTTTTCCTCTTTCTCTTGCCAGGGTGGTAGGGAAAGGGTGGGGGGAGGGAGTATTAAGATTTTGTACAAGGACAATGGTGGGTTGTTAGAATGGCAAAAATTTTTATGGTAGGTTCATGGTAATGCGTAAATCATGGCCTTCACCGATCTATGCGTATGTCGGTGTTCGTTGCCATCCACATGCTGCAGCCAGAATTATACTAGGTATATGTCTTTATAACCCACCATGGGGTTTCATTTGTAATGTTTGGGGGAAGGGGAGGGGGGGATATGCTTGACCATGTGACTTTGTATTTTCCTGTTTTGTATTGGAATGTTATTGTTTTAAAAAAGACAAATAAAATTGATTGCTAATTAAAAAAAAAAAAGCACCACTGCTAAAACATACTTTCCCATATTCACAGTCCAGAGCTGTGGAGGAGGTGGTTTCCTGGGTCATTCTTTGGTAAGACTGGATCAAAGAGCCTTGACACTGTTATATGCTATGAAACAATGTTCCTTTAGATGTTACTGAGGTCATGGTTCATGGCTTTGTAGACCTGACATAACTTTTGCCTAGAATTGGCACAAATCCCAACCTTGAGAAACCCCTTGCTTTTTCAATAAAGCCATAATTAAATGTTTAAAAAAAAAAAAAAAAAAAAAGAATATGCCCCTAACTGAGCAACACCTAGATCCTGGCCAGCAAGACCACCCCGCAAAATCTTCCAGGAGGTTGAGTCGGTCAAATCTAAAACAGAGCAGAACCTTCAGTATGAGCTTCTCCTGAGGGAGAACCCCCATTGTTTTGTCAGTAGAAGACTCTTTCTAGACTGCAGAGGAGGTGGACTTCTCCAAAGATCTGCAGCAATGGTATTCCTTGAAGGACGATGAGAGGTTCTTTATTTCCCGTGTCTTGGACTTCTTTGCTGCCAGTGATGGCTTTGTGAATGAGAACTTGGTTGAGAGATTAAGAAAAGAAGTTAAAGTAACTGAGGCAAGCTGCCTATATGGCTTCTAAATTGCAATGGAGAACATCCATTAAGAGATATACAGTCTTCTCATTGACACCAACATTAAAGATCCTAAAAAGTTCCTTTTAAATCCTATTGAAACACTGCAATGCATGAAAAAGAAGGCTGACTGGGTTGGAGACAAGCAATCTACTTATGGTGAATGTGTTGTGGCCTGGATCCCTGGATCATTTGCTGCCAACTTCTGGCTGAAGAAATGGGGACTGATGCCTGGCCTGACTTTCTCCAATGAACGTATTAGTGATGATGTGACATTGCCGGTCACATGTTTAAACACCTTGTACACAAGTCATCAGAAGACCGTGTTGGGATTTCAGGAATGAACAAGAATACTTGACTGATGCACTACCTGTGAAACTCATTGGCATGAATGATGCTCTGATGAAGCAGTACATTAAGTTTGTGGCTGACTGTCTCAAGTTGTAGCTTGGATTTGGCAAGATCTTCAGGGCAGAAAATCCTTTTTACTTTATGGAGAACATTTCCCTGAGAAGAAAGAACCAAAAGGAGAGTCATGGCAAAGGCAGAGGACAACAATCTCACTCTTGATGCTGACTTTGTGCAGCAATATGGGTCTAGGTTGTCATCTGGTGCCTGTTATAGGACAACACATCTGAGCTTACAGTCACTATGTCCACATATTTTCCATATGCTGACCCCTGTAAAATAGCCTGTGTTAAAGTGAGAACACTTATGGGTACAAAGGTTGTACAGCTTGGTGTATGCATTTTAATGGGTGCAGTGTACTCTGAAGGGAAGAGCTGCTTGATGGCAATAACTTATTTTTGTGTGAATGTTTGTTTGTGTTGTTTTTTTTTTAGTTGGAACTTTGCACTTTAACCCCTACGGGACTTTTTTGGCCTTAAGGACGCGGCCCCATTTTTCAAATCTGCCCTGTGTCACTATAAGTGGTTATAGCTTTGGAATGCTATGAAGGAAAAAAAGAAGTCCAAGGCAGCACAACCAAATGGCCTGGGTGCAAAAATCTGGATAACTGTGGCAAGGATCCAATGGTATATTCAAGGAAGGCAGTAGCACTCCAGTTAGTAGATTAAATCAGGGTGATCTTTATTTCAGATGCGACGTTTCAGTGTATCCACCTTTTTCAAGCATGGAATGCTATGAGATATCCAGGGGATTTTCAGATTGTTTTCTCGTGACTTATTGTACTTCAAATTAGTTTAAAAATTTGGATGAAATCTTTTGCATTTAGTTATGAAAAAAAACAAAATTTGGAAAAAATTTGGAAAAATTCTTTATTTTCAACATTCTAAATTCTCTACTTTTGATGCAGACAGTCATAGCACCCAAATAAATTCCAAACTTACATTTCCCAAATGTCTGCTTTATGTTGGCATGGTTTTTTAAGATTCCACATATTTTACTAGAATGTTCTGAGGCTCAGAATTTAGGTATCATTTTTCACATTTTTGTAAAATCACCAAAACCTGTATTAGATGAACCTGCTCAACTTCTAATTGACTGTGAGAGGCCTAAATAATAGCAAGACTCATAAATTACCCCATTATGGAAACTACACCCCTCAATGTATGAAAAACCACTTTTAAGAAGTTTGTTAACCCTTTAGGTTAAAATAGGGGTTAAAACAAAATGGAGGTGCAGTCTGCAAATTGTAATATTTTTTGACAATACACTCATTTTGGGTGGAAAATTAAACATTTACAATGGATTAAATGAAAAAAGGCTCCACAAACTTTGATACTCAATTTCTCTCGAGTGCCGATCCGCTATATGTGGTGGTGACTGCTTTATGGGCGCACGGCCGGGCATAGAAGGGAAGGAGGCGCCATCCAGATCAGATTTGCTATGTCACATTGTACAGGTTATAATTTTTTTCTCTTTTTTTTTTCAATGTGGACCTATAGGGGCTTATTTCTTTTGCCACATGAGATGCACTTTTCTAGTACGTAATTTTGGGGAATCTATAGCTAATTGGTGAGATTTTATTAACTCTTTGTTGGTGGAGGAAATGAAAATCATCAATTTTTAGGAAGATTTTTATGTTTTTTTTTTTTGGCCGTTAACCATACCATAAGAACAGTATATTATTTTTATTCTATGGGTCGCCACGATTCCAAAAAAACTTCATTTATATAGATTTTTTATTTTTTCCCATTTTTACTGAATAAAAAGTAATTTGGCAAAAATGTTGTTAATTTTAGCATCACCGTCTTTCATATGCATAACTTTTTTATTTTTCGCCTCACAAATCTGTTTAAGGGCTTATTTTTTTCAAGAAGGATTGTTCTTTTTAGTGGTCCTTTTTAGAGTGCATAACATTTTTTAAATCACTTTTTAGAGTATTTTTTATAGGTTATTAATTAAAAAAAATATATTTTTTGGAGTTTATTTTTTTTTACGGGGTTCACTTTGCGGATCTAATAACGATTCTGTTTTATTATACAGATTGTTACGGACGCAGGGATACCAAATATGTGGGGGTTTTGTGTATTTTATTCAATTGTACTGAATTTGGAGAAAATCTTGTTCATTTTAGCATCACCATCTTTTCATATGCATAACTTTTTTATTTTTCGGCTGACAAATCTGCTTAGGGGCTTATTTTTTGCAAGAAGATTTGTTCTTTTTAGTGGGCTTATTTTGGAGTGCATAACATTTTTTAAATCACTTTTTAGAGCATTTCATTAAAAATTATCTTTTTTCGGAAAGTTTTTGCGTTTTTTTTTCTCCGGCATTTACTGTGCGAGTCCAGTAATGATTCTGTTTTATCATACAGATTGTTATGGACGTGGAAATACCAAATATGCGGGGGGGGGGGTTGTGTTTTTTATATTTTATTAAGTGTTTTTATAGGAAAGTGACATTTTAGGGGCTTATATTTTAATGTATTTATTTTTTATTTATTCTAATGTATTAGCTTTAGTGTTTTTGACTTTTTTTTACTTATACATACTTGAACTTGAACCAGCGATGCTCTGATCGCTGGTTCAAGTTCAATACACTGTTCTACAATACTATTTTATTGTAGAGCAGTGTAAACTGTCAGACAGTTTACAGTCAGACTCGGAAGGGGTCTGACTGCCAGGGAGATCGGGCAGCTCCTGGGCACATGCCAGTCCTCGGAGCTGCCCAGAAGAGGATCGGATCCCCCGGTAAGCGGCACGGGGGATCTGATCCACAGCGCAAACACCCTTACATGCCGCTGTCATGCTTGACCGTGGCGTGTAAGGGGTTAACACCTGCAATCGGAGCTGGCTCCGATCGCGGGTGTTAACGCAGGCTGTCAGCTGTGATGGAAAGTTGACAGCCGCTGCTTCTGGTGCCGGCTCCGTTCGTGAGCCGGTGCCAGTTGCAGGATGTTATATAACGTCCCCGTGCGCTTAGCATCTAGCCCCGGGGACGTACTATAACGCCATGGTGCGCCTAGGGGTTAATAAAATTCTTTTAATTTAAATAACAAAACTAGGATTGGGGGAGGAGGAAAATGAATACCCTATAGGAGTAGACAGAGAAGAAAGGGGGCAGCCAATGTTTGTGGGCGGTGAAGTATGCAGTGAATGGAGTAGGAAGGCAGTGGATAAGGAGATCCACAAGTTACAAAGCAATAGCAAGGATTGTTGTGCCAGTAAGATTACTATAAATCAAATAAATAAATTAAAGTTTATGTTTACAAATGTCAGAAGTTTGGCAAGAAAATTGGGTGAGCTTGAGGCTCTGGTATTAAAGGAACAGTTAAGATCATGGCTTGATGATGCATCACATGATTGAAGTGTTAATATTTAAGATTTTACACTCTTTTGGAAAGACGGACAAATAGGAGGGGATGTGATGTATGTCTGTATGTCAGAAAAGACTTAAAAGCGATTGTAAGGTCCAGATGGACAAGTAGCTGGGGAGACACAGGGCAAAAAAAACCTCAAGTGCAGTTATAAATACCAGAAGGTATTTGAGAAGGTAGAATGATCACATCAGAGCCTTGGTTTTTCAGGCATCTAATATATATTTAGCTTAGAAGAGCCGCGTGCAGTGGATGAACAAGCACTGGGTGTAGACATCCAGAGGTAATACCCATAGGTTGATGATTGTAGGGTATGTGCAAGTAAGTGTCTTCGCCAGGTTAAAAAATATATGTAATAATAAAAATAGTGAATAATGGGCTCCATTTCCTGTTCCTTTTTATATAACCAAATGGAGGCTCATTTTGGGTCTAGGAAATGCGTCAGCATATCCCTTGGAGTAACGAGGTCAAGTTATAGGATGATCTGTCTGTCACAGACTCAAGTTCTTGCTCCATATGAATAATAATGGTATAGATCAATAGTTAGCAGTTTAAAAAACTTGATCCCTTATCTATAATTACACCACAATGACAAAAATCATTTCGGAGAAAACATAATGGTAGTGATGATAAAACCATATATTAAAGAAGGGAGCGAGCAATCTTTATCACAAATGTATTTACAATTTTTACAATAATACAATAGTAATAAAATTAAGTGAATCACATAGATAAACCTGGGGTGAACAATATACCTAAGGGATTCTTTCATGAGTGCAAACCATTAATACTTCTAGGCTCCGCAATCCTCTGGGAATCAAAGGATTATGGAAGCCGAAATGGGACAACAACTGTGTGGTAAGTAAAGGGGTTCACGAGTGAAGGGATTTGCAAGCATAGAGTCTAAATGACTCTCACTATTATACATCAGAGATGAAGTTATGCAATACAATTGGTTGTCTGTTACAGTATCTCATCACATTTTAAAGATGTCCCAGGGGCCCTCCCACTCCTCCATAATTATTTGTGTGTGTCCCACTTTATTTAGTTCAGGTCCACCTATAGTTGTTATTACTCATGCTTCTGTTTCTTTGTGTTTACCTAAAATTCCTATGTTCTTTTAGCCATATATATATGTATATATATATGTGTGTGCAAATCTTTTTGGTGGACTCGGCTTCCGTAATCCTTTGATTCCCAGAGAATCACAGAGCCTAAAAGTATTAACGGTTAGCACTCGTGAAAGAATTTAAGTATATTGTTTAACCCAGGTTAATTTATATGATTCATTTAATGTTATTCATATTGTATTATTGTAAAAATGATGATAAATACCTCCCCAAAAAAGATTGTTCCCTCCCTTCTTTAACCCCTTAAGGACGCAGCCATTTTGTAGCTTAAGGCTTTTTGGATTCTGACATGCGTCATTTATATGGTTATGACTTTTGAACACTGTTACTTATCTAAACGATTCTGAGTTGTTGTTTTTTTCCCACATTTTGAGCTTCATTTTAGTGGTAAATTTTGGCTGATAAGTTTTGCGTTTATTTATCAAAAAAAGAAAAAATTAGGAATTTTTAGAAAAATTTGCCATTTTCGAAACTTGAAATGATCAGATTTTCAGGCAGATGATCTACCACCTAAATAAATTGCTGAATAACATTTCCCATTTGTCTACTTTACATTTTCATAATTTTGGAAATGTCTGGAGAATTTCTTTTGATGTCACGCGGCTTACAAATCGATTATCGGTTTTCCGGATTTTGGGGATAAATACAGTTTTGAATGAAATGTAACATATTTAGCATCAACTCCATATATAACTAACCCATTTTCAAACTATGTTTTGTTAAACCCTTAAGATCTTCATAGAAATTGAATCAAAATGGAGGTGAAATTTAGAATGGTCAAATTTTGATGGTTATTCGTTCATTTAGCCCTAAAATTTACACATTTCCAAAACATAAAAAGAGAAAACCCACCACACAATTTGTTCAGGAATTTCTCCTGAGTGCAGGGACCCCCTTATGTGGCTGTTACTTTCTTTTTTGGGCGCACAGCGAGGTGCAGAAGGGAAGGAGGGACCTGCAGCTGCCAGGAATTTAGTTTCCTCATTGGCCCCTTTTGTAGGATATAAAATCTTAGCGTTTTCGTTATTGGGGTCATGTGATGGCATTTTTTTTTTGCAGGATGAGATGCCTTTTCCAGTGTAACCATTTTGGGGGTTGGTACCCCCTATTGTTGAAAATCTAGGGCCTTTTTTTTTTTTTTAGGGCAGGAGTAGAAAAGCATCAATTCTGTACTGGATTTTTTACTTTTTTTTTTTTATTTGTTGTTTTACCGTAAAGCCTAATAATCATGTTATCTTTATTCTATGGGTCAGTATGATTACAGGGATACCATACATGAATATTTTTTCTTACATTTAACTAAATTTGTTAAAACCCTAATGTGGGAAAAATCTATCATTTTTGTATTGCCGTCTTCCAACTGGCATAACATTTTTACTTTCTTGGCTACAGAGCTGGTTGATGGCTTGTTTTTTGTGGGACATGTTGTCCCACATGTTACTTTGCAAAAGTATTCTGGAGTACACATGCTTTTTTGATGACTTTTTATTGCATTTTTTGTGGGATTGAATAGGTAAAATCATAATTTTTGGAGGGTTTATAACAGTTTTTTTTTTACGGCGTTCATCGTGCAGGTTCAATAACTTTTATTCTACGGGTTGTTACAGATCCGGTGATACTATATATTTGGAGTTTGTGTTATAATTTAGACTTTTTTTAGTGTTATTTGTCTCTTTATATGTTATGGGGCTTATGGGCATTTATATTGATTTCTTACTTTATTTTTTATTGAATAACATTTTTTTTACACTTTTTTTTACTTGTCCACCATGGAAGATGAACAAGTAATCATCTGATTGCTTGTTCATGATAATACTCTGCAATACTCATGTACATGCATAGGCTGACACTCTGCCTCTTACAGGAAGTTCTTACAGGCAACTTTGGGGTCCAGATCGGACCTGTAAGATAGTGGGTTCGCCCTTATCAAGGCGGTTTATCTGCTTTAGGCAGGGCCTTAGCCTGCAGGGACTCCACACGGTGAGTTCGCCACCACCTACCTAGTCTGACAGCTTGCGCCAACCGTGGTTGTGGTTGCACAGTTGCTGGACAGGCACTGACACATGTATATTTACTATCCATAGTAGATCCCCATTCCTGTTTGTATCTGTTGGACCTGACGAAGGGGGCAATCAACCCGAGAAACGCATTGTCCTATTTTGAAAACAGTAACTAAAGAAATTCTAACAACTTCTTTTGCATTGGCAGCAGTGAGTCAATCTACCTGAATTTTCTTATACTTACTCAAACTGCAATTCTCAAATTCTTATATTCTGGTAAGGCACTATCAATAAATATATCCTATTATGTCTAAAGCATGATTATCAATGCCACTTACAATCATCATGCTGTTCTATGGGTTTAGTGATGGATAATTGAACTCACTCACCTGTTTTCCTATCTTTGACCATGAGCACAGAGCCATAGCCACCATCTCCAAGCTTCTGGATCACATGAAAGCTGTCCTGTAGATCGATCTGTTGTAGACCCTGGGCAGCCATAGAGACAAGTCCATCCAGAATCAGCTTCACATCTTGAGCATTGGAGGCCATTGTTTTCTGAAGAAGTTAAGAGCAATCTAGAGTCTCAGGAACGTAGAAGTGGTCTCTGGAAACAGAGGTAGTCACTGACCCCAGAAGGTCAAAGACTGCTTCATATAGTGGGAGGTCAATAAGCACTAGGTCCTTGATTGTCCCAGAGTGAATCCACAAATTTTGGGGCAATGAATTAATTTGCACATCAAAAGCGATCCAAAAGCCTGTGGTCAAAGGTGGCACCAAGTGGGATGGGATCTATTGGTTGCATGCAATGTTCGCCTTCACTCTGAATACCGATTGCACTGTAATGTGTGGCATTAACATGGCACATTAAATAGAATTAGCCTGATGCTGCTTGTAGCGGCCATTGCACCCATGCAAATTTACCACAAATTAAAAATGTCCTTTCTGATTTTTGTCATAAAGACCTTCAAAAAACATCTCTTTCTTGGGAAATAACACCTATCAATAATATAATATATATCATTATCTCATAGTATGATGATGCAACACATATAGCAGGAGGCGGTAGAGCAGATACAGGAAGATATTTGTCTCTGCCCACTTCACTGCAGCTGGAGACAAGTAAATTCAGAACGCAAAATGCCATAACTCTGGAAAGAAAATTGGCAAGGAACACAAAATGGGCACCAATCTTTTTGTTTTTAAATTACAAATGGCAATTTGGTAAAAAGCATTATAACACCAGAGTTATGCATTAACCTTTTAATTATTTTTTAGCTATTTTTTAGTTCTTTTGTTCTTTTCAAAACAGGCCATTACATTTTTTCATTTACGTTTTTTCTGAAGCCATATAGAGCAATGAATGGAAAATTTAAGAAAGAAAACAATCATGACTGGAGCTTTGACCCTTTTGATATAAAAGCAAGGGGGATTTGTGAATGTACTGTGTTAGGTACCCCAAGAATTTTATAGTAAGATACTCAATGTTATGATCCACTTCTTTTGTTGTGCCTGATGCCATATCCATCTGAACGGAGATCTTCAGGGTCCCCACTTCATCAAAAACCTGCTCTTCATTAAAAACTTTTCACATTTAACTAGCTAATCTGCAATTTCTGGCCATACATTAAGTTAATATTATTTAAGAATTTCCAATAAGTTATTTTACATATTGGGTTATTTTTGCAGAAGGGACATGATTTCTATAGATGTTGTTCATGTGCACAGAACAGTCCCCAAAATGTCCACAACAGATCTCCCATGTGTGAGTCTAGTACTACAATAGTACATAGTAATATAGTAGAAGTAGTATATACCCTTATTAATAACATTCTCCAGATTTACCTTTTATTCAATCATTACTAGACAGATTATTACTATATCACATATTTTAAAGATATAAGAGACTTAGTTCCTCCTTATATTATCGTTGTTTTATATTTTATCTGTATATTTATATAGTTATTGTCACGATTGTTTCCGCGACCCATGTCTCCGGTACACCCATGGCTCGCTCCGGTCCCCGGCACCTTCGCGGCCCCAATCATCCCCCCCATACTCCCTTACCCCTCCATGCTCCTGCCCAATATTGGGCAGTGTGCGTGTTCCCACCACCTAGGGCACGCGAATGCGCAGCAGCGTTTGAAGATTTAAAGGGCCAGCACACCACTAATTGGTTTTCATGTAACCCTGCGTTCATGTGTTCCCGTTCCCATCTGCCTGGACCTCACGTTTCTGACCCCAGATTGGATATGATCTTGCATTTCTGCTGCCTGCCTTGACCCTGTGCCTGGAGCTAACCACAAGACGGTCTCCTGCTAAGGTATCTCGACCACGGCTGCCACCGCGGGCTAGTGTCACCTGTGGAACGACCTGGTGGTACTGTCACCGCAAGCAAGACCTTCCCGCTTTGCGGCAGGCTCTGGTGTAGACCAGGTTCCACTTATATTCCGGTCCCAGATGTCGGCTAATACCACCTCCTGCAGTGGTCCAGAAGATCCAATGAGCCCGAATCCTGACAGTTATAAATGTGAATTTATAGTGAATTACAAAACTATTTTCTTATGAATCAAGATGAGTGGAGCTTTGTAGTATGATTTTTTTATGATCCGTAAAGCCATTTCCATGGCAATCAGATGGTGATTAGAGCCTCCTTGTCTGCATCAATTTGCATTCCCTTTTTATATGGATATTGGATTCTTAGAAAGTCAGATACACATATATATATTTTGTCTGGTAACAAACTTGTAATTTAAATTCTCTGACTCCATTGTAATGACAGATCCTGTGTAGTGTACATATTTGTTAAGGTGTTGCTCTAAGAAACCCATAACAATAGAGGACAATGGGGGACAATAAAAAGGGTGTAACATGGAAGTTAGGCTGTGGCTACAAGCTATGAAGATGCTAATGTGCAGTGTTTTGGCTTCATCAACATGATATATTCATCAGCATTAGCATGTGGTTTCTTGTAAAGACCTAAGCCCCCATTCATATTCACAATAAAGTTCTTTTTTTTTGTTTTAACAGATTGACAAACTTTAGGAAGAACCAATAATTTAAATTTAACTACATATGTGAACAAGACATGTGGTCTTGGTCTTTGATTCTTTGATCCTACAAAGATAATTTCCCCTAGTTCTGGCTTTGACAAAACTTCTCCTACCAGTGAGGTAACTGGTTTATTAATATATATCTAATATATATTGTGGCAGGGTGGCTGCCACTAGAGAAGCTTTTGGGCATAAAATGTGCATTTTGCCTTATGAAAAGCTGAGTAGGAGACAGACCTGGAAAAGTTGGGTCTGTCTAATTAAGTTGATTAGTTTTCAGCTGGAGGGGCTGCACTAATACATGGGGCAGACTTCACACTGGGCTCCACCCTGGGGAAGAGACAGGCTACGGCAAAGGCCTGTGGAGCGGTGGCAGTGAACTGTTGCTGTGTTTTGGGGTGGCTGGCAGTAGGCCAGCACCTGGTGAGGTAGGGAACCTCGATGTATAGTTAGTGCCGGAGAGGCTTAGGTGTTATTTTTATGTTTTGAGTTTGTGTACTGCCAAATAAAGCTGGCTGAGGCCAGTTTTAACCTTACTCACATTGTGTGAATTCCCTGTGTGTGCTGGTCGTCTGCTTAGGAGACGACGATCCCCGGAGCTAATCCCTTACAACATCTATTATATATCAAAGATATTTTATAATCTTCTCGTATGATATTGCGAAGAGTGTTCCTGAAGGATGAGAAAACAAAGACTTCACTTAGAAACAATATGCCTTAAAATGTTACCTATAGTATAATTTCCATTGTTCTGTAATTTGATAGATATGGGGTCTACAATAGAGATGAGCGAGCACTAAAATGCTCGGGTACTCGTTATTCGAGACAAACTTTTCCCAATGCTCAAGTGCTCGTCTCGAATAACCAGCCCCATTGAAGTCAATGGGAGACTCGAGCATTTTTCAAGGGGACCAAGGCTCTGCACAGGGAAGCTTGGCCAAACACCTGGGAACCTCAGAAAAGGATGGAAACACCACGGAAATGGACAGGAAACAGCAGGGGCAGCATGCATGGATGCCTCTGAGGCTGCTTAATCGTACCATTATGCCAAAATTATGGGCAACAGCATGGCCATGACAGAGTGATCGAATGAGGCTAGATAGACCCTGACACTATAGGGGACGGCATGCAGAGGCAGCGGCAGCAGTGGCAGGCTAGAAAGTGTCATGGCGACATACCCTAAATGGACTCAGGCTTCACCAAAGGAGGTGAGCAAGAAGCGCTGAAATGATTTCCTATGTGAACAAAAGGTTGACGGTATATTTAGTCGATAACACAGCATGGTGGCGACATAATGACCAAGTTCCATAACGTATCTGGTGAAACACCCGAAAAATGAGCCTGACACAGCTCTTTTGATAAGGGGACGACATGTGGAGGCAGCCATGGAGACGACTTCCATGATTAAGAGCGACAGTATGGGGCATCCATATTGCGCTGCTATGATTGCAACTTCAGGTCTCCAGAATGGCAGCGACAGATGGCAGCGACTATGTATCTGGTGAAACAGCTGAAAATTCTGCCTGACACAGCTCGTTTGATAAGGGGACCATGTATGGAGGCAGTGAACTAGTAGTAGATTAAAGGTGCTTCAGTTAAAACTATGTTAGTTGGATCTTGGGATGGAGCTGGCGCTCCGCTGCCAGGCGAGATTTCGCCTATCCAAGCCCCTGTCTCTAGGCTACTCCCCAAACAGCACTTCTAAGAACCTTTTGTATAAGATCAAGTGTAGTAGTGTTCTTATAAGTTTGGGTTATGGCAAGTGAGGGGAATGTAAACAGATGCGCAAGAAGCGCTGAAATAATATCGGTAAATGATAAAAGTTTGCCAGTATATTTTGTGGATTACACAGCAGGGTGGCGACAAAGTTAACAAGTTTGATGTGGAAGCCATGAAAACAACCCAAAATTCTGCCTGACACAGTTTGTTTGATAAGGAGACCATGTATGGAGGCAGCTATATGGACGACTTTTGGAGGCAGCTATGGTGATGACGTGTGGAGGTAGCAATAGAGACAACGTGTGGAGGCAGCTAAAAAGATGACGTGTGGAGGCTGCTATGGAGACAATTTAATTTGGATAGTGCCTGTATGTGGCAGTCCAAAAAAGTTTTCAAACCAGAGGAGCAGGTAGGTGGTCCTCCAGAAAAATTAAATAGGCAGTCCAAAAAAGTTTTCAAACAGAGGAGCAGTAGGTGGTCCTCCAGAAAAATTAAATACATGAGTACTAGTAGCTATAGCCAGTTGGCCCTGGCAAAAAATAGCCAGT